>JAKSZU010000020.1:36392685-36885185 GCA_026018925.1 Tupaia tana | reverse complement strand
GCAATATTTCCACATTCCGTATCTGTAATCTGCACAGATATTTCTCTCACTCCCATGATGCTCCATCGGTGGCTAGGCTCTTGCTTCAGATGCCCCTTAGGGTCGAGGTTGGGAAAGGAAAGAAGTGGATGAAGCCTGTCATCGCACTAAGATTAAGTGATGTTTACTGAACGTGTAAGAGGAAGGACACGAACAGGATGGCGATTAACTGTTGCTGACACACCAGCAGTGTTGACATTTAAAAACTCAGACCTGTAAAATAACTTCTTGCCCTGTTTATTTTGTATATTTTTGCATAGTCTCCAAATTTGGTTTGTTTTATTTTCTCTAATGAGTATTACAAAAGTAATAAGTATTACATTTAAAAGGGTTCTCCAGGGCCAGCAGGTGACATGGTAATTAAGGTGCTGGATCACACATGGCTGACCGTGGTTTGAATCCAGGACTTGGTGGTTTGAGACTCACTCTGGGTGCGCGTGCATGCGTGCATGCCCGAAATCCCAAAATGATAATAGAAGAAAAGAGATTACAGCACGGCCATCCTCCCACTGGAGGTTTATTTCTCACTTTCTCTCTCTTTCTCTGACTCTTTGGCAAGCATATGTGCCCTATGGCAAAAATGAAATAAATAGTAACTATGTAAATAAAAGTGTTCTCCAGAAAAACAGAACCAATTGAGGAGTTATGCATGTATGTATGTATTTTTTAGAAAGATTTTTGCTGTAGGCCATGTGGACTCACCAGAGGAGACAGAGAGAGACGGAGACAGTGTCTGGGACTTGAACCGGGGCATTGGTCACATGGGATCCAGCCCCTTAACCTACATGCATCCTGCTAGCCAGAAATTCACTTTTACTCAGAGAGGATTAGCTTTGTGCTCTACTCTGGCCTTGGACTAATTGCAAATCAGACTAAGCAGATTTCCATGAGGTCTCTCATCACATTATTGTTCTTGAGACCCATACATATTATAGAGGGAAATCTTGCTCAATCTATTGATTTAAATGTTAACCTCATTCACCTGCAAACATCTTCATAGGGACACCTAGGATAATATTTGACTACATACCTGGGTACCCTGTGGCCAGTCAAGTGGACACATAAAATTATCCATCCAGGGAGACTATGTTTTTTGTCTTATTTTCTTTTTTTTTCAGCTACACAAAGCACCACTGCCCTTCCTTTCCAAGATTCTGTTTAAGGCCAGTCCAAGAAAAATATTCAAGTGCCCCCATCCTGTAAGAAGCAAGAATCTTCCCCGAATTCTTAGATCTGGCCATCCAATGTATATAGGATGAGACTCTTTAGTATAGATCTTTGTACACTGTTTCAGTCCCTGTCTGGCCAAACATCTAAAACACCATTTCTTCATTCCTAAAGCTAAATCCTCCTCCTTCTCTGCCCTCTCCTTCCCTTCTCCTTCTCCCTCTCTCTCCTCCATCCTCTAACACTTATTAAGTATGTATTTTATGTGACATAATTCCAACGATTGGAAAAATCTATGATGATGGCCACACACACACACACACACACACACACACACAGTCATTATTTTCCTCTTAGGCTTTAAAAAATTATTTATTTAATTTCATTTGTAATTATTATTATTATTATTTTAATTTGACCAGAGAGAGAGAGAAAGGGAAAGTGAGAAAGCAAGTCACCAGGTCCAGGACTGGAACTGCAGTTGGCTGTGTGTGAATCCGGGGCCTTTAACCACCATGTCACCTGCCAGCCCCTTTCTCTGTAGGCTTTTAAAATGTTCTATAAAATGGTGTTGTAATGACAATGAATCTCCCTATGTTTAAAATGTTACATTAAGAAAATGGAATTGTTGGTATGAATTGCTGTCAGTGGGTCCCTGTGTGTGCTGTAGTAGTTCTTACTAAGGGAGTCTAGTGGACAAGCTCTAAAATAAGCTGAGTGGTCACCACACATCATCAGGTTACTGTGGTCTCTATGAGTGGTATTCTCCGGTGCACAGTTTCAGCAACGAACCCTTGGGTTCGACAAAGGGGCCGAGATATTATACCTGTGGCCTTCACATTCTCTGTGTTCCATTTGTTCCGGTTGTCATACACTTTTGCTGCTTTTACGTGGCACGTTCTCCTTCACTGTGTGCTTTTGATTTGTTTTCTTGGCCGTTTGTTTCCCCAAAATCACCTGCCTGCTCATTAGGATTGTTACAAAAAACAAGAGTGATGGGCCCGCCAGTGGTAATGAGTATGGCACCCTGACCCCACATGGCTAGTGTGGCTCCGGTCCTGGGCCCTGTGGCTTCAGGAGCATGTGCACACATGCCTGAAATCCAGAAAGGAGAGATGGAGGAGGACTGTGGGGTAACCAGCCGGTGTGGGCTGCTTCCTCACAACCATCCCTCCTGTTATTGTACAGTGCCCTCCTGCAAATTAGGAAGAAAAAGAAAAAAAAAAGTACACTCAGTTTGACTCCATGTATGATCATGGTGGATATCCTTGTTGCTTCAAGAGTTACTCAAATGGGGCTACGAAACATCAGCTGTGTACTCAGTGAAGAAAATCTAAGTGCTGAAGACAAAATCATTTAGAGAGGGGCCAGCAGATGGCATAGTGGTTAAGGTGCTGGACTCCCACATAGCTGACTACAGTTCGAGGTGAAAATCATGCCAGGAACGTGTTCATGCATGCCCCAAATCCAAGAGGAGAATGGAGGAGAAGGGATTGCGGTGTGGCCATTCCCTCTGGGTGGGGGAGGGGGTTTGTGATTCTCACTTTCCCTCTCACTGTCTCTCTCTCTCCAGTGAGAGGCACCCTATGACAAAAACTTTAAAAAAAAAAAAAAGGAATCATTTAGAGAAGGTTGTAAGTTTTATACTCTAGAAAAATAGAAGAGCTCATTTTCTCTCTTTTTTTTTTTTTTTTTTTTTTTTTGTGGAGAGGTTTTTGCTATAGGGAGCATGCACTTGCCAGCCAGACAGAGACAGAGAGACAGAAAGCGAGAAATCACCCCCCAGGGGGGATGGTCATGCCGCAATCCCTTCTCCTCCATTCTCCTCTCGGGATCTTGGGCACGCATGCACATGCGCCCGGCGTGAGTTTTAAGCCAGCAGGTCTGGGACACGAACCGCGGACGACTACATGGGAGTCCAGCGACATAGCCATTATGCTAACTGCTGGTCTCAAGAGCTCGTTTTCTGCAATTGAAAGAAAATCTCTTTTCAAGAAAAAAATGAAACAAGGAAGAAGGGAAATAGGAACTGTGTTTACTAATAGCTTCCATCCAGGATCTGGGGGGGACTGCTAATAGGCAAGCCCTTTCTTGGGGTTCAGGGCTGGCCCCCCCAGGCTTCCCTCGGCTCCCCACCTCAAGGCCAGGAAGGGCACCTGGAGGGCAGGATAGGTTTGCAGATTGTCTGCCATGTACTAGGCGCGTGGATAGCTCGCAGATGTGCGAGGACTGCTGAGACTAGTTTATGACAACCAGAATATGAAGAAAACTCCTGGGAACCATTGGGTCCCCAGAAAGTTCGAAGGGATTCCTGGCAATCTGGGAAGACTTCTAGGAGGTGTGGGCATTGTGGAATCAGGACGGACTGAACACTCACATTGCCATGAGGGCTGCTGTTGAGGAATGTGGTGAACCGGCTTAGGGTGAGGGAGGAGCCGCTGGTGCAGCTTTGGTGTCTGAGGAGCAAGTGCCCGACCTGCAGAAGTCCAAGTGCTGCCCTGGAGGAGCCACCTCGAAGCAGGAGGCAGATTCAAAAGCACAATCCGAAGATGACAGATTTCTTTTTCTTTTTTTTTTTTTTTTTTTGAGAGGTTTTTGCTATAGGGCGCGTGGGCTCGCCAGCCAGACAGAGAGAGACAGAGAGACAGAAAGCAAGAAATCACCCCCCAAGGGGATGGTCACGCCGCAATCCCCTCTCCTCCATTCTCCTCTCGGGATTTTGGGCATGCACGCACACGCGCCCGGTGTGAGTTTTAAGCCGCCGGGTCCGGGACTCGAACTGCGGTCGACTACGTGGGAGTCCAGCGACATAGCCATTACGCTAACTGCTGGTTCCCGACAGATTTCTTTTAATAAGGCCCTGAGACCCCCATTAAGTTGCCTGTTCTCCAATGAGATGGAAACGGAAAGCTTTCACTGTCCTGGATGGAAGGCGGGACCTGGCCGCAGGGACCCCACCGGGTCGTCCGCAGTGCTCTCGCCCTGGCCCAGGCCCTGCCCTCGCTGGAGAGGCGACGCTGCTCGCTGCTCGCTGCTCGCGTGCTCCTCTCTGGCCCGGATCCCAGAGCTGCATGAGTCAGTTTTGCACTGAACCTCGGCATCATGGAGAGGTGCTATTTTGGGGTAACAGGCATATGATCAGCTCTTTTTTGGGGAGATTTCACAGGCCGCGATGTTTGCAGAGTGACTTTCCCGGGTACCTCCCTTGCTGCTAGGGCCCAGGAAACAATTTCACCAAGCCATCGCTGCGTCTCAGGCAGAAAGGGCTTCACATTCTCCACGTTAGCAAGCAGCCCATTGATCGTGCTAACGACAGTAACGGCTTCAAAGTGCTTCAGTGGAAGATGTTTGTGTGTGGTTAATAAGCTGCAGGGTTTTTTTTCTTTTTTTGTCAATGGTAGAAATAAACGCAGAGACTAATTTGGAAGGTGCGGAGAAGTTCTGAAGCATCCGAAGTTAATGGAATCTTGGAGCCCTAAATGAATAGCCCTCATCTGCCGCCCCTCCCTTTCCCACTATGGGGTCCTTTGCTTTCCCATGGAGCCCACAAATGAGCTTCTTGCTTAGAGTAGCTGGTAAGGTGTGTGCTAGGACCCTAAGCAGTCCCGCCTTCTTTTTCTTACACGTAGCACTGTTATGGTGAACATAAGCCGGACTAATAAACACGTGTTACAGGAGGAAAACATGATCGTGTGTGTTGGTTTCTGGGACTGCGAGCTCAGGGAGCCTGTGTCCCACTATGGGTGGGTGTCACGTGGATGGCGTGGTGCTGTGCACACAGTGGCCCTCAATCTTCTTTCCCGATGCTGCACGCTCTGCGGCGTCTTCCGTGTCATAGATGTAGCCACCGCGCTGGGAATCGCTGTCGGAGCCAGTGCCTTATTAGGCTGAGAGGAAGGGTGACTGTGATGAAGTCCCTACCTTCAGGAACAGTGTAAACCTTTATATTTCAGAGCTCGCCCCATCCTTCACTGTCTTTTCCTTTTCACTCTCTCTTTCCTCTGGCAATTTCATACATTATATGATTTGGACTACCACCTTTCCTTTTTATTTCCTCCTTAAATATTTATCTAGAACTAAAGCCTTTAAAAATAAATTTAAGACACACAGCTAAATGCCTGCTGGGGCTCTTTACCTAGATTTCCATAGGCAAGTTAAATTTGACACATTCCAACCTTCTACCCCCTCAATTAAATGCAAAACGAACCACAGGGGCCCTGATGCCGGCCAATGGCACCGCTCGCCTCCTAGTTGACTGAGCCTGGACCCCACTCACTATATTCTGTTCCTGCTCCCCTTTTCCTCACCATTACACCCACTGGTTTACCGAAAACCTGTGTAGTCTGATTTTCAGATGTCTTTGGCTCCGCTGCCTCCTCCTAGTTTTCAGTCAGGTCTCTGCTGAGGGCCTTCTCGCTTCTCTTCTGGGAGTTGTCATGGCAGCTCTGCTGTTCTCACATCCTCAGATGGCCCTGCCCAGTCATTGTTTTACACACATACTTCTAAAACAAATACGAGCCGTGTTCTGTCTACTACAGACTTTCTTTTTTTAAGAAATTACTTAATTTTATTACTATTTTTTAAAAACTCACTATAAGGCACATGTGCTCACCAGGGAGAGACAGAGACAGAGAGAGACAGTAAGAAAGCAGGCCACCAGGTCTGGAACTCAAACTGCTGTCGGCCATGTGGGAGTCCAACGCCTTAACCACCACGCCATCTACTGGCCCTTCTACTATACACTTTCAATACCGCCCTATTATCTGGGGGATAGAGTCCAAACGCATTTGCATTGCACATGCATTTCTCAATAAATGAAGTGTCTGGTCTGGATTCAGACAGATCTGGGCTGAAATCCTTCTTCCTGCTTACCAACTGTGTGCTCTGGGGTCCCTTCTCTGTGTCTCCGTTTCCCCTTCTGTCACATGAGGATAACATTGGTGGCTACCTTACTTTGGTTCCCAAATACCTGCTACTCCCTCTAATTCTGGACATTCCATTTCCCCAGTCTTTAAGCAAGATAAAGCCAAGTGACTTGCTCAGCTCAAGAAGATAAGCAGACATGGTACACGTCATGTCTGTGTGGAAGCATGCAGTTACTGACACCAGATGCTCTATCCTGCTTTTTCCTTTGATAAACATGAAGACATGCGTTGCTATAAGATCCCATAAGAATTAAGGACATCGAATGCTGAGTCTACACACGAAAGACAGTCTCCTTGGAGAATGACCCAAATCCACAGCAGAATATGTGTGAATGAGAAACATTCATTAGATGTAGGGACCAGCAGTTAGTGTAAAGGCTACGTCGCTGGACTCCCACGTAGTCGACCACGGTTCGTGTCCCAGACCTGGTGGCTTAAAACTCACGCTGGGCGCGCGTGTGTGTGTACCCAAGGTCCCGAGAGGAGAATGGAGAGAAGGGATTGCGGCGTGACCATCCCCCCTGGGGGGTGATTTCTCGCTTTCTGTCTCTATGTCTCTCTTTGTCTGTCTGGTGAGCGCACGCGCCCTATAGCAAAAACCTCTCCAAAAAATAAAAATAAAAATTCATTAGATGTAACAACTGAGTTTGGGAAGTTGTTTGTTACCTCAGCACAGCCTAGCCTGAACTGACCATTGAAACTGTATATGGCTGAAGGCATTTGGCATGGTGCCCAAAACAGCAAGTGTTTGGGGAATTATCTTTTTCCTACGTCTCATTGGCATGCTTCATCTAAGGCACCTCTCCACTTGCTGTTTCGTATCGAGGCATCTTTACACGTCGTAATTACTCTACATGTACTGTTTTCTCTTATCGTGATGAGCTGATGGGATCTATCCAGTCCTCGAGAACCTGCTGAAGTACGTCCTCTGTGGAGGTCTGCCTCCTACCTATGACAGCCCACGCCCAGCTTAGCAACTTGGGCTTCTATGCTCATGTCGATAAAAAGTTCTCTTTCACACTTGACTGCTAGACCACAGCGACAACGTGATGTGTCTGTTAACCTGTGGATTCACGGAGAGGATAAGTTTTGTCTCGCCATCTCTCCAGTTCGAAGTCTAGAGTAGTAGCTGTCACGCACACACAAAAGGCACTACCAACCCCAGTGAAGGGGCTAAGACACCAGTTTCCCTGTACTACGCCAAGATGCTGGGGCCAAGTGTAAACACCTCACCCTGAAGCCCACTGTTTCCCATTTCCTCTCAGGCCAGGCATGCTTTGACTTGGTGACCGCTGGCTGGTCTAGCAGAGGAGGGGACTGAGCCCAAGGAGAGGATACAGAGGGTGTAGCAGATGGTGTCAGACTCTGGAGGAGGGTACAGATGTCATTGTTTCATAAACATGTGGGAGGGCCGGAGGTTCGTAACGTATACGGATGTGAGCTCCCCACAGGCAGGAGGAGGTAAAGTCACGGGAGCATCGCAGTGGGTGGAACATTGTCCCCCAAAATGCTGTGGCCCTGGTATCTGGAATGCGGCCTTATTTGGAGAAGGGATCTTTGCAGATGTAGTCTTCTAGAAAAGCTCATCCTGGGTTATCTGGACAGAGCCTAAATCCAGTGAGAGGTTTCCTTGTAAGAGACACAGAGACGAGGAGACCGTGGGACAGATGCAATGTAGGCCAGAAGGTTCTGGAGCCACCGGTGACTGGAAAGGCATGGACGACTTCCACGTAGAGCTCCAGGAGGGAACGCACCTCTGGGCACACCTGGGTTTGCTACGTGGGGCCTCCAGAACATTGTTTAAGGCCCCATGTTTCGGGTGCTTTGTTACAGCAGCCCTAGGAAACTAATACCAGCACAGTTTGGAGTCTAAATACGTCCCCCACCACCCACCTTGTACCTCTTTCCAGTTAAGCTTTTTATAACGATCTGGGACTTTTTCTAGTCTTTGTATTTAACAAAAACGAAAGCCCTCTCTCCCTTGTTTTTTTCTCTGTCTCTCTCATTTTTTTTTTCCCTTCCAGCTCTGGTGAGGGATTCCTTATAGTTCTAAATCTCTTAAAATAGTCCCAGTTTTTTTAAAAAAACTTAGATATTCCCCCCCACTGAAGTTGAAAATATAGTATCTCTATTTGTAATAGCTTTCTTCTAGAGCACCTTTTGAAAAGTTTATTCTTAAAAGAAGAAGCGCTTCCAAAAGGATCTTCATGCCACCATCCATCCCCACCGCAGCCTGCATGGGTGCCTGCATGCACGCGTGCCCCAGGCTACAGGTAGGCCCTGGGACGCAGACAGACGTAGGCCCTTCCCTCTGGCCTTACAGCAGGGAGTGTGGTGCTATTGCTGTACCACTGTGGCTGCCCTCCCCACCAGGAGCGCACAGAAATAGAAGCAAAGACAACATTCTGAGCTTGATCTCACCTTCGAGCTTTGAGGTGTTTCTGTAACCCGGAGTAAAACCTGGCTCCTCCTGCTCCACCTCGCATGTGCACTGCAGCGTGGCGGGAAGGCTCAGACGAGAGAAAGTGGCTGCGGGAGTTTTGGGAAGCGTCAGGTGCTGCGCAGAGCTGACGCTATTTACATGATAGCTGCTGACTAATACGGATGAAATACACAGAAAATACACATCTGACTGTTCAAAATAGGGCGCCCTCTGGGGCGCCGGCTCCCGCTGCTCGTTCACTGTCCTGTGCTGCCCCCGTGCGGCCTTCCTGGTGGTTGCCCGTGATGTCGGTTCTTCGTCAATGGTTCAGTTACGAATTTTGTCATTGTAACTCGTCAGTGCGTAAGTAACAGTGATTTGTTTTCCTTTGGAAGCAAGACTGGAATTACCACTCCGAAATTGTCCACGGTCTTTGTACGTTCCTTGGAAGGAAGAAGGAGACTAGCTTTAGAAATATCATTTGAAAAATGATGGCATAAATCTGAAAATTAAGACACATGCTGGTGAGAGAAAGAATGGGCAGTGTGGTAGACTTTGGAGAAATGAAAGCACTTATCCCACCCCAGGGATATCCATCAAGTACTGTTACTGGAATTCCAAAATCTCCTGCAAAAAAAAAAAAAAATTTAAAGTTTGGGAAGTGCTTCCCACAGGCGTTCATCAAGTCTTGTTGGCTTCTCTCCTCCAGTAGCTATTTTGCTTATTCTGTCTCCAGAGTCGTGGCTATGATGCATTTCTGGCCCCGGTTACTCTTTGTCTAAGTCATTCCAATACCTGGCTCCCCTAGCTGGATCGTCTCTCTTTTTCCTTTAATCTTGCACACACTACCAGATTAATTTTCACGAAGCCCTATGACAACAATACAAATAGTGAGTGAGTGAGCGTGAGGTCTGGAGCTAGACTGCTCACGTTTGAATTCTAGACCTTCTCAGTCTGGCGCTAACTGAATAACTTCAGGTGATCATTGAAATGTTCTTTATTTCCGTCTCACTCCCTGTATAATGAGGATATTACCATGTCTAGTTCGCATCTCTGTGATAAAGATTAAATGGGAAAATTCCTATCACAGAGCCTGGCGTTTCATTAGTGTTCAGCTAATATCTGCTATTATTCTTCCTCCTCGTTAGAGCGTCAGTTCCTTTGAACACAAGACTTTGATTTATCTTTGCAGCTTCAACTTCACATGTCACTTTTGCATAGTGGTAATTTGATAACGTTTTCGCATATATAGGTGAAGAATCACTATGCTCTCCTGGGTGCATTCAGTTCACTTCCTAGAATTCTCATTATGCCACCTAAACGCACCTAAGGCCATGCCATGTGTGACGCGAGTGTATGTGTGACGTCAGACGCACCGCAAACTCGAGCAGTTGACAGTGATTAACCCTGGCTGAGAATTTACTATGTGATGAGCTCTGCTCAAATTACTGGGTCGTCAGAAGAGTCCTGACACATTTTTGCACAGACAAACAGAAAAATACATCATGATTTTTCCAACGACCCCCATGCTTTCTGTGGATAATCTTATCTCATAGTCACACCAGCTGTGAGATACTACTATTATCAGCATTTTTATTTTATGTAGAGGAAACAAAGATGTGGAGAAGTTCCCCAGGCAGGAACTGGAGACTAGACCCAATCTGTCTGAAGAACTCACTTTCCTAAGTGACCTCTATGCTATAAATACCTTCTCCTTCAATCCTGGTTTCAACTTCGAGATGCCGTTTCTCAAAATACGGAAACATCTTTAAAATCCCAAACCCAGTGGAGTGCGGAATGCCAGCCTTACTGCCGCATTCATATTGCATCAGGATCCAAATTGCCGTAACCTATTTTGGGAACAGCACTCCACGTGATAATGGACTGTGATGACCGTTTCTCTGGTGCTTAGATTGCTCTGAGTGTGGAGATGGCCCAGCGACCACAGAGACCCAGTGTTTTTAAGCTCGTTGTAGTAGGTGAGACCATGACTCCGGCCCGACGGTGTCGACAGATACACCACAAACCACCTGCTGCTCCAGATGCTGGTTTGTGTTGGAGAGTCTTCCTGAGAGTACTGGCCTTGAAGCACAAGTGCACCTGGAAAAATGCAATCCCTGAGGTGAATGGCTCAGTTTGAACTTCGAGATGTTTCAGTGAGATGCTACATGTTCCATCTGTCTGACTCAGCCCTGGCCGTTTACAGAAAATTTCAACTTTGGAAAATGTAAATACGCTAAGTAGTCGCCATCCATAAACAATAACAAACACGTATCTTATAAAAATTCTATGATATAGCTGGGAACCAGCAGTTAGTGTAATGGCTATGTCGCTGGACTCCCATGTAGTCGACCACAGTTTGCGTCCCGGACCCGGTGGCTTAAAACTCACGCCGGGCGTGTGTGCGTGCATGCCCAAGATCCCGAGAGGAGACATAGCCATTATGCTAACTGCTGGTCCCCAGAAAGTCTTTAAGTGGGGCTGTGTCAGTCCTCTGACTGCTCTTCTTCAATACTAAGCTGGCTATTCTGGATCTTTTGCCCCTCCAAATAAACTTTAGAATCAACTTGTCAATATTTACAAACTAATATACCCAAAATTTATCATTAGTGCATTGAGTCTATTAAACTGTCATCTTGCCAATATTGGGTCTTTCTACCCATAACATAATATCTCTATTTATTGATTGTATCTTGCATCAAAGTTTTGTGGTTTTCTTCATATAAATTTTGTACATATTTGTTAGAATTATTCCTCAGTGTTTTATTTTGGTGGTGCTAATATAAGTGGTAATACGCTTTTTTATAAAGAATTACTTTATTTAACATTATGTATTTATTTTAATTTGAATACAGAGGGACACAGTGAAAGAGAGAGAGAGAAAAACTGGGAAACAAGCCGCCAGGTCCAGGACTCGAACCATAGTCAGCCATGTGGGAGTCCAGTGCCCTTACCCACCATGCCACCTACAGGCAAGTGGTAATATGCTTTTAATTTCAAATTCCTCTTGTTCATTGCTGATGTATATAAAAGTGATAGAGGCCAGCAGGTGGCATGGTGGTTATGGCACTGGATTCCCACATGTCTTGTCCATGGTTTGAGTCCCAGACCCAGTAGCTTGAAAATCATGCTGAGCATGTATGCATACGTGCCTAAAATCACAAGAGGAGAATGGAACAGAAGGGATTGTGACATGGCCATCCTCCTCCAGGGGTGGATGATTTCTCACTTTCTCTGTTTCTGTCTCTCTCTGGCAAGTGCATGAGCCCTATGGCAAAAACCTAAAAAAAAAACCTAAAAAAAAATAAGTAATTTATTTTGGGGTACTAATCATACATCTTGCAAACTTACTGTAATTGTTTATTAGTTTCAGGATTTTTGTTGTTGGTTCTTTTTGAAATTTTTACATAGTCAGTCAATCATATTATCTGAGAATGAATACAGTTTTCTTTCTTTCTTCCCAATCTATATACCTTCTATCACCTTTTCTGTTTTTATTGCATCATCTAGGACTTTCAGAACAATGTTGAAATCAGTGGTGAGAGGGGGCATCCCTGCCTTGTACCCAGTCTTAGTAGGAAACTTCATTTCTCTCACCATTCAGTATTGTGTTCACTGTAGGTTTCTGAAGAAGTTCCTCATTAAGTTGAAAAGCTCTTAACCTATAAATAGGTGTTGGATATTATCAAACACTTTTCCTGTATCTTTTGATATAACCAAATGATTTTTCTTCTTTACACTATCGATGTCATGAATTATGTTCATTGATATTTAAATGTTGACTAAGCCTTGCATACATAGGATAAATCTCACTTGATTATAGTATATAATTTTTTATATATTGTTTATTTTAATTTTCTAACATTTTGTGGGGGATTTTTGTATCTATGTTCCTGGGATCATAGCATCCCAGGGCCAAACCCCATTTTGCCGTGATGTATGAGTCTTTGAATGTGCTGTTTAATGTGGTTTGCTGGTATTTTGTTGACAATTTTTGCATATATATATCTATCAGAGATAAAGGTCTATAATCAGCCTTCTTTTGGGATTTTTGTCTGTTTTTGCTATCAAAGTAATACTGGTCTAAATAAATGAGTTTTAAAGTGTTCTTTTCTTTTCTTTCTTTTTTTTTTTTTTTTTTTTTTTTTTTGAGAGGTTTTCGCTATAGGGCGCGTGCACTTGCCAGACAGACAGAGAAAGACAGAGAGAAATCAAGAAATCACCCCCCAGGGGGGATGGCCACGCCGCAATCCCTTCTCCTCCATTCTCCTCTCGGTATCTCAGGCACACACGCACACGTGCCCGGCGTGAGTTTTAAGCCACCGGGTCCGGGACGTGAACTGCGGTCGACTACGTGGAAGTCCAGCGACATAGCCATTACGCTAACTGCTGGTCCCTTCTTTTCTATTTTTTGAGAGCTTGAGGATTGACATTCATTATTCTTGAAATGTTTGACATAATTTGCTAGTGAAATCATTTGACTATGGGTTTTTCTCTGTTGAGAGACTTTTTATTACTGACAGTCTTCTTAGTCATCATTGATCTGCTCAGATTTTCTATTCCTTTATGATTCAGTTGTGGTAAGTTGCATTTGTCTAGAAATTTATCCATGCCTTCTAGTTTCTGTAATTGTTGGTATGTAATTGTTTATTATAGTTTCATATAATCCTTTTTTATTTTTATGGCCTTACTTATAATGTTCCTCTTTCACTTTTAAATTCTATTTTAGATTTATCTGTTTATTCATAACTACCTAAAGATTTAAAATTTTTGTTTATCTTTTCATAAAAGCCAACTCTTAGTTTGTTATTTTTCTCTTTTTTTGTATTTTATTTCTTTCTACTCTAATTTTTATTACTCCTTCCCTTTGCTAACTTTGAGTTTTGTTTTTATCTAGTTTTTGTTATTAGTTTGCTTTTATTGGAGTATCATTAGTTTTTCTGTATTTTTTTCTTTTTGAATGTGGCATTTAGTGGTATAAAATTCCCTTTTAGGACTGCTTTTTTTTTTAAAAATAAAACATAGGTTTTGGCATACTTTCTTTCTGGTTACTTTGGAGCTTACATAAGACATTTTATAATTAAAACAATCTTTTAAATGTCGTAACAACCTAATTTAAATTGTACACAAAGGCTGTCCTTTGTACTCCCCCCCCATAAGATTTGTGTTATTAATGTCACAAATTACATATTTTATATTATGCATCCATTCACATATTTTTTGCAGTTACAATTTTGTTTTAATTTTTGTCAGAGGGTGCATGCACTTACAAAGACAGAGAGAGAGAGAGATAAACACCCCTCTACCCCTCGATGGGGTCTGATTTCATTGTAATCTCTTCTCCGTTTCTACATCCTGTAAGGCTTTGGGGCATGTATCGACATTTCAGGCTCCACAATCACGTGAGAGGATATTTATTACAAGGAATTGGTTCACATGATTTAAGGTGTTCCACTCTGCAATTTGCAAGCCAGAGACCCAGGAAAGTTGATGTTCCAGTCCAAATCTGAAGGCCTGAGTACCAGGAATGCTAATGGTATAAGTTCCAAATGGAAAGCCGACGAGCTCAAGACCCCAAGAGATCTCCTATTTCAGTTTGAGTCTGAAGGCTGAAAAAGGCTGAGAAAGACCAATTTTCCAGTCCAAAGCAGACAGGAGGAGTTCCCTCTTACTTAACCCTTTTATCTACTTAGGCCTCAGTTGAATGGATGATACCCATTCACACTATGAAGGGCAACCTGCTTTAATCAGTTGACTGATTCAAAGATGAATGCCGTCTAGAATGCCCTGTAGACACACTGAGAATGTTTGGCCAATGTCTAGAGACCTGGTGGTCCAGTCAAGTTGACATATAATTAACCATGATTTCTTGATTTTTCAAGAAATTCCTTGAATTTATTTTTTATATAGAAAACTCACACATTCTACTATGAGTAATGATTATTACATCATGTATAAGAAACGTCTATACTTTTCTTTTTTGTCTTGAGTTTCCTTTCTACTTAATGCAAAGGCAGGAGTTTGGACATCAATGCTGCTGCTTCTTTACTTCCCGTATGTGGTCACTTGCCAAGTCTACCAATTACACGTCCAAAACATTGGCATGTGTTCTCTTCACCATGTCCCCAGTGCATTTGCCATAGTGTAGGTCCTTACAATTTGTTGTCAGAACCACTTTGTTTCCTCTATTTCCATACTCATTGCAGTGGTTGGGAGACAAAGCCAGTAGGTTTGAGCTGACATAAGAGTCAATAGTTTGTATAGGGGGAGTCATCTCACATAACTGGGACCACTGGGAACTTCCACAGTGGCTGTCTGTGAGCTGGAGATCCCGGGACTGTGGTAGCCTGGGTCAGGCCACGCCCGAAGGCCTCAAAGGCGTGGAGCCTGATGGTGGAACTCAGAGTCTGAGGCTGAAAGCCTGAGATGTAGAGGGGTCATGTGTGTAAATCACCAGTCAGGGCGCAATGAGTCTGCGTTCTGATGTCTCAGGCAACAGAAGTCTGTGTCACTTTGTCTCACAAAAGACTCATTCATCTTCTATATTTATTCTCTCGGGGATCCTTGTTGATTGGATCATGCCTGCCCACACAGGGCAGATCTACTGTTAACCTGCTCAGTCTCACATGTTCAGCTCTTCTGGAAAGACTCCCATGGCTACTTTATCAGACTTCTAGGTATTTCTTCATACAGGTATGTCAATATGCAAAACTAGCCGTCACACTACTACCAGAATAATTCTTTTGAATCACGTATTTGATTACAGCAAACCCTGAATTTAAATGTTTCAATGACTTTAACATGCCCAAACATTCATCCTCTTAACCTGGCCAACTATTAGTACAATTAGCTTGTATACTTTAGTTTAGGAAGTATAACCTATCATATCCACTTTCATGCGTATTATGAAAAGTAGCACATATAGAAATGATATAATTAAAAAGTAATGTAAAAATTCATGAAAGACCTTTTGGATAGAATCGACCAAGTGAGTATTTTTTTCAGATTTTAAGAGCTATGGTTATTGTTTACTGAGTTATTACCATAGGAACATATTGTAGATCGGTTATAGAAATTAGTTTTCCTTTCCAACTTTTAGGTTATTAATGCCTGTTTTTTTTAAAAAAATGTTTGTTGCTATTTGTGAGATGACTAAGAGCAGCAGTACGTGTTGGGAGGATGTAACACTACAACTCAGTAAATACAAGACTTTCTTTCTTTTAAAAGGTTTTTGCCTTAGGGCATGTGTGCTCACCAGAGAGAGGGTGAGAGACAGAGACAGTGAGAGGGAAAGTAGAAATCACCCCCCTATGGGGTTGCCATGCTGCAATCCCTTCTCCTTTGTTCTCCTCCTGGGATCTTGGGCATGCACGCACACATGCCTGGCGTGAGTTTCAACCTACCAGGTCTGGGACTCAAACCATGGTCAACCATGTGGGAGTCCAGCAATGTAGCCACTTCGCCATCTGGTGGCCCCCATGAGTGTCTTTCAATCTGTCTGCTTCTGGACTAGAATGATGACATTATTAGAGAACCGCTATCATCAGAAATAATCATTCTGCTCAGATTCTAGCTAACGCATGCTTTGATGCATTAATTGATCCTTATCCTACGTATGAATGAGTTATTGTAGCACCCAAGAAAATACGATAGCCACACCGTTGATTTGACAGACAGGAGGAAATCCAGTCAAATCCTCTGCAATAGGATTCAGAAATGAAAAGGCCAGAAGTCTGGTCTTACCCAAGTTGGGTCACACTACTGTTCATTTTCTGAGTGACTTGTGTCTCTTCGGTAGGTCTCAGGGCTTTCCGTTTGCACAATAAAGGCAGTGAACTGTGTAATATATCTGAAATGTCTGTTAATTTTAATAGCCTAACTTGAATTTAAAATTTAAAAAGGAGTTCCACTTCATGCTTCATAATTTAAACATATATATCAATGTTTGGGGGATTAAGACCTTTTAGTTGGTTAATGTTATCTTTTGTCACCAGTTCAATGAATAAGATCTCTAATGTTGCTCTTCTTGTCTTAGACTAAACCGTGACTTTCTCTCCCTTTAGCATAATGGTGACACATTTTTAAAATGGAAATTTATATATTTTTGGATATCATTCAAAATTACTCACTTAGAAGTGTAGCCAAGAAAGTTATGTCCAAATTGTGAAGTAATTTGAAGGTTTATTATTTTGGTTTCTTTTATTTCTTTTTTTTTTTAACTTTATTTCTGGTTCTCACCTTTTGCCTTCTGAACTTACAGAGGCCTCCAGTAAATTTTCCAGCTAATAGTTGGGAAGTATCTTAAAGAAATACAGCATTATATTCTAGCACATACTGAAGAAAATGATGACATAAGTTATAGAGAAGACAATAATCATTTTTACTGCACTGGCCAAGCGGTAACCCTGACCAGTACCATGATGAAAATACTACTCAGTGGATAAATTCTGATATTATGAACTTATATCTAATATTTGGAAGAACTTACAGGCTGACGAATGTTTTGTATCTTTTTTTAAATTCAGTTTTATATTCTGCAAGCTGTTTAGAATCTAATATCATTTCTATGTGGCCAATTTTACTGCAGTCTAAGCTATAATTTGTATAAACATTGAAGTTTGTCAAATACAATACGCCTTTGCAAAGATGTTAACCTTTTATAAAGTACAAAATCATGATTAATTAGAGACAACTTTCCTCCATATAATTTTGATGCAGTCGAAGTGGTGAGAAGAGAGATTGGGAGTTCACAGAAGCAGCTGGGAATGTTGTCAAGAAAATGGTGAATTTGAGAATTCATTGTAGTTAGATTTAGGGATTTCCAAGTGTGACCAGGCTCAGGAAAACTGATGCAATATTAACTATTCACAAGAGAAACATTTAGTCAGTAAGTCGGATGCCGGTGGGTGCACTTGTGCGGGTAGAAACTTCTGTTTCAACGCCACTGGAAAGTGCCAGTCTATTTGCTATTTTCTTTTCTTCTTCTTTTTTTTTTAAAGAATTATTTTATTTAGCTTTATTTATGTGCGTATTTTAATTAGACCAGAGAGGGAGAGAGAGAGAGAGAGCAAGCCACCAGGTCCGGGACTCAAACTATAGTCAGCCATGTGGGAGTCCAGTGTCCTTAACCACCATACCACCTGCCACACCCTCCACCCCCTTTCTTTGACCAGAGGGTGTGAGTTTACCAGAGAGAGAGAGAGGGATAGCACTCTCAATGAGGTGCGGTCACAGCTCGCTCACTCAATCATTTTTTCCTCCATTTATCCTTCGCACCAGAATTTTGAGCATGTGCCCAGCATGTCCACTGGGACCAAGATTCGAACTGCTGTCATCCATGTGGGATCTACCTTTCTTAACCATTCAGCTACATGGCCAACCCAGTCTAGTTTCTATGTCGGACTTGACATATGGTTCATGGAAAACCCAATAGATAGCACGTGATTTCCTGACATATGTGAAGTTAGTACAGAGATACCTGGGCATGCCCAGGGCGTGTTTGTGGAGGCTGAGCTAGAATATGGTAGTACGCTGTGCCCTGGCCACAAACCCTCAGAGTTACCAGACAGAGGGTGGACCCCAGCTCTCGTTTATTTGTTTATTTATGAACAAAAGTTGATTGAATGCAGACTGTCTTCGTTTATTTAGTGTGGTTAGAGCAGGATACCTGAGACTGAGGGATTTATAAAGAAAAGAGGTTTATTTGGTTCAGAATATGGGTGGCAGGAAAATGTAAGATCACGTGGGGTCATCAGTGAGGCCCACGTGTCACACCCTAACAGCAGAAAAGCAGAAGTGTGTGCGTGCAAAGAGGCGTGCACAAACAGCCAGTTTTGCTTTAAAGCAATACACTCTGAGACTAATCCAGTGAGAGCATCCTTTCTCCCTCCCAGAGGTATTAATCTCTTCCTGAGGGACCTCCATGTGCCAAGCAACTCCTACTAGGCCCCACTTCCCCTGCATTGTGGATAACGGACAGCATGCATTTTGGAGGGCTCACATTCAAGCCATAACAGACTATGTAGAATATACTGGTGAGTGAGACTGAGTTCCTGCTCTCATGAAGTTTACATTCTCGATAGAGAGAGATAAGAATTGGAGGAGGTAACCACAATCAAATCCTTATTCTCCAATTGTGGTTTTGGTATATTTTTTATCTATCTTGATAGCATCATTTTTGTGTGTGCTAGAACCATTTTAATATAATTATACATATCTGACAGATCCAGGAGGAAAAGGGTTATACATATCTTACTTTCCTAGTGAACATCTGCAAGCGTAAATAACAAAGATCTCAGTTTAAAAATTCAGCGGGGTCAGAGCAATTGACCAATGTCTCTTCACTGCTAGGTTTACCGACAGTAAATTACAGCTGAATTATGTCCCTCTGTTTCTCTCCTCTCACTCTCCTTGTCCAGGGACATTTTGTCATACAATTTCAGTGTAGCTCACCTCTGGCCAAAGGTAATCATTTTAGATCACTACTTAGTTGCTCTGAATTTTGCTTATAATTATAACCTATTTAACCACAGAAGAACCCCTGCAGAGGTGGAGTTCAAGGCTGCATACAATCACAGGAGATCACAGTTTTGAAGTCTACACGGATTAAAAGCCACAGATGTACCATGTATATAAGATACTGGTTGTTTCTTAAACTGCGTATTGAGTCCTTATGAACATTATTTTTAAAAAATAAAGTAGTACATCTAAGACAATCAGTCGCATAATTCACACAGCCCTGAAAAGTTTTTCAGTGCCAACTACCAGTTGGTCATGAAACATGAATGAGCTTGAGACACTGTCCGTTCCTAAGATTCAACCAAGGATTGGCTAAACCATTGGAACACTGCTTAACAAGGCTGTGCCTCCCTCCCTTCCCTCACAATTTAGTTTCACTTTATGATTTTTTTTAGAGGCTTTTGCTATAGGGCGCGTGCGCTCGCCAGACAGACAGAGAGAGACAGAGAGACAGAAAGCGAGAAATCACGCCCCAGGGGGCATGGCCACACTGCAATCCCTTCTCCTCCATTCTCCTCTTGGGATCTTGGGCACGCACGCACACACGCCCAGTGTGAGTTTAACCCACTGGGTCCGGGACTCAAACTGTGGTCGACTACACGGGAGTCCAGCAACATAGCCATTTCGCCAACTGCTGGTCCATGATTTAGTTTATTTTTGGTGGTGTTTGTTGTACATGGCCACAATGCTTTTGATCACTCTGCAAATCAGGAAAACCAATGACCTAAAACAATGACAGGATCTTTACTTAAGACTGTTTTGTCTATTCCAGGTTGCTGATTGGTAGGCCCCTCTAAGGCCCTTCATTTTTCCTTCTAGGCCTCTCGGAACTTTGTTCAGAAGATGAGTCTGAACATCATCCCATCTAACTCTCTTAACCAATGCCTGGCTAACACTGGAATGTCCAGCTCAGTATATTTAAAAGTCACCCCCAAACAATGAGGTTCTACAGATCTGCACAAAACCTGGAATTTCCATGAGGATGCCTGATCTTTATAATCCAAGCAGTCAGCATTAAGTTAAGCTTCTAGGAGGCAGTTTGGTCCTTAGAATCCAAGCAATCAGTGGTTGAGCTAAAACCCAGGCTTGAGGCTCCATATCCCTGGGTGGAAAGAGAAGCCGGGAACTGATGGAGATGGCTGGTGACAGCATTGGTACCCATGGGACTGAGTGTGGCCCCTGGTCCAGAAAGCTGGTGATGCATAGGGGTCAAATAGGCTCCACAGTCCATGCCCCCAGTGCAGGAAGTTGAGCCAGCATGTCCTTGACTGTGACCTGAAGCCTGAGTATAGGTCATGGGATTGGACCAGTGCGTGCAGGAAGAGGAGGTGGCAAGGGATCTGCCAGTGGGGAGAGGGAAGCTGGCTCCAGATAGACACAGGAGCACTGCTGCTGGCAATGGTTGGGTCTGCGGTGCTGGGATGGGGGGATGGGTGTGAATTCTCTGAACTCACTTCCCAAGTCAGCGATGTCTTCTTTTTGGCAGGTCACTTTGTTTTGACCCCCATTTTGTGGTTCATGCTGTGGTTGGTGGCTCTTAGCTCTTCAATTGTTAAACCATCCTTGCACCCTGGACACAGGCAGGTTGATTTCCAGGGGCACCTCCTCCTGCATGAAGATGTCTGGGTATCGGGTCTTGGCCAACTGTGCTTCCAGCAAGTCCAGCTGTGCCCGGGCGAATGTCGTCCTCTCCCTGCACTGTTTCTGCGGGGTGGCCGGGTTGCCCACAGAGGGGTGCAGCAAGTCCATGCCCAAAATGGTCATTCTCAGCCCACTGACTGGGTAAGGAGGTTGCTTAAGATAAGACATCAGGCTAAGGTTGTTTGGAGGTGCAAAGTCAGCCCAAATAGGGGTGACCCAGCCGGAAGGTCTCGACTGTCTGCGGGGTGGACAGGTTCAGGGTCCTCAGTGGTTGGGTCTGGAATGGTGAAACTAAGGGCAAATAAAACAACGTGCTGGTTTACGGCTTCGGAGGCAGCAGCTCTTCCACATCCCGCCACTAACTCAAAAAGAGCATCATTTTTTAAACAGTAAATTTCCATGATAAACATGTTACCAATTCCCACATTAAAACCTATCCTAATTTCTTCTTTACTTATAAATATGTCTGAAATCGATCTTTCCCCAGATGATCCTAAAATGCTGAAATCACTGTCATTTAACTTGAACTATTAATAAGATCAATTTATTTAGCTCTTATTCTCAGCCTAGCATTACGCTGAGCACTTTGTATCTCAGAGGCTCTTTCCAGTGCTCTGTCAGGAGGCATCTTGTCTCCATTTAGGTGATGCGCTGAGGCTCAGGGAGGTCATGTAAGTTGACCTCTCTGAGGTCACAGACCTCTGAACACCACAGATCAATCAATGACAGGCCCAGGATGTGAATCCAAGTTGGCCAAGCTCAAAAGTCAGGTTTTTTCCACTGTACTGTTCTGTTTTTCATTTGGAAGGTCTTTCTTTAGGCAATAGTTATAGCTAGCTAATTCATCCAGCTCAGTTAGAGAAGTTCGGACTTTTTCCTTAGTTTCTTTGGGGGAAATCTATTCTAAACATAAAGGTTGCCACACCTTAAATCCATCTGATTGGGCCATTTATTCCATTTGTTTTGGAAAGTAGTTGCAAGGTTTAACTTCCTTTGCCCAAATCTTGAATGCCCCCTAAAGGTGACTGAGGAAACTCACTATGAATAGAGATAGGTAAGTCCAACAGTGGATAGATTGGAGGGATGAAAAGACCTGATGAGTGGGAACCAGCAGTTAGTGTAATGGCTATGTCGCTGGACTCCCACGTAGTCGACCGCGGTTTGCGTCCCGGACCCGGTGGCTTAAAACTCACGCCGGGCGCGTGTGCGTGCGTGCCCAAGATCCCGAGAGGAGAATGGAGGAGAAGGGATTGCGGTGTGACCATCCCCCCTGGGGGGTGATTTCTCGCTTTCTGTCTCTATGTCTCTCTCTGTCTGTCTGGCGAGCGCACGCGCCCTATAGCAAAAATCTCTCAAAATAAAAAAAAAAAGACCTGATGAGTTGAGAATTGCTTTCTTAAAGTACTTGAATCTTGCTCTGAGGTTGTTGAGGAACTGCTGCGCTGAACATATTTTGTTCATATCAAAACCCTTTGCATATTTCGTGATCATTTTATTTTCTCGTAGGAGCTGTTTTGTTGAGTCTTTCTATTCCCAGTCTGTTCACCATGCATCGCTGGCCATTGTCCCCTAGACAAGGGCCAGTCAGAAACAGTGATGGCTATGGGGCAGAAGTCACAGCTTAGCTAGAAGGCAATCATGTAACAAAAGTTATGCTCATAACTGTGAAGGGTTTTCCGTGAGAGAAGACCAACATTTGTGGAGGAAATATTTCAGAGGTGGTTGGGACATCAGTATTTTTAACAGCGCACCTGAAGATTGTGTCCCTTATGATGCTCACCGTCCTTTTTTTGTGGACGCACATGGTTCGTGCCTCCTGGAATTCCATGCCAGGAAAACGGATTTGTCGCGATGAATTGGTACACTGGTCTTGGCGATGAGAGCGCATGAACCAGCAGTTGTGGGCATCAGAGCACAAGTGTTAGGCTGGGCACCTACACTAGGGGGCGTCTCATAGAATTTGATTTCTTAGGCGGTTCTACTCGGCACAGGATCTGGTTTAATGCCACACCGTAGACTGCTCTCACGGGCATTCCTGGTCCCTCGGAGGCTCTCTCCATCAAACGGGACAGGACAGTGACATTTCCCTTGGACAGGCCTCAGCTGATCTTGCGTTAGTCTTTGTATCTGTTCATCGAAGATTCAAGTTCTCTTCAAACAATCTCATCCAGCCCCTCTTCCAGGAATAGGAAAAGCCCAAGTCCAGACAAAGCACTTGTGACCCCTTAAGATAGATGTTAAGCTTTGGCCTAGATATGCTGTCTAAGATGGAAGGAACCACGGAGGTCTGCTATTATAGTTTAATATGCATAACCGTGCCCAATTTTGTACCCCACCCAGGTCACACTCTAGTAAGCAGTCAACTTGGCGTGTGAGTCCAGGCAACCCAGCCCCAGAACCAGCTCTCTTCAATTCTACAGTGTGGTGCTTCACTAATAGAACTTTCAAATGATAAATAAAATGTTGGGTCCATACTGTGCTTCCTGAAAAGAAAAAGAAATCTATAAAATTTGAAGTTTTGTGAAGAAAGAGCTACATGTTTAAAATGTGAAGTTTTGATAGAAGTCTATGTTTCGATATGTGTTCATGATCCTTTAGAGAGTTTTTAGACTGATATAGCTCTAAATTTGTAGTGTGAGTCTTATGAATTTTCCAGACACAAATCTGAATCATTGTAGTATGAAGTGTCTTCTTAAAGTTTTATTTAAAATACAAGGGAAAACCTTATTTCTTATCAATTTTAAATGTATTTGTCAAATCTCTTGTTTCTTAGAAGATTCTAAACATGTTTTATAACTTGCACTAATTTCTCAGGATCACTGCTATTAAGATTAATAAGCGTATGATACTGTAAATACACACAGTCCTTCTCAGAGACTTGTGAAGATGTATGATTCTATTTGCCCCACACAAAATGGCACAATGTATGTTGACTTTGGGAAGGTCTGATCATTGTTAGTTTGGTTGTTTGTCTACTTTTTAAACTTAAAATTGTTGTTTGTTTGTTTGTTGGAGAGATTTTTGCTACAGGGTGTGTGCACTCACCTGAGAAACAAAGAGAGATGGAGAGACAGAAAGTGAGACATCACCCTCAAGGGAGGATGGCCACACCACAATCCCTTCTCCTCCATTCTCCTCTTGGGATCTGGGGCACACATGCAAACATGCTTGGCGTGAGTTTCAAACTCACAGGTCCAGGACTGGAACTGCCGTAGGTCCTGTGAGAATCCAGTGCCTTAACCACCATGCCACCTGCTGGACCCTTAATTATTTTTAAGCAATGTCTTTGGATTTCTGCTTTTAGATCAGAAGCCAGCAAACATTTTATGGGCCAGATAAATATTTAAGGCTTTAAGGACCCTACAGTCTCTGCCACAATGGTGACTGAGTGCAGCTCTGTAGCAGTATTGTGAAACAGCCATAGACAACGTACAAGCAAACGTGCAAGGCTGTGTTTTAATGAAACTTTATTTCGAAAATAAGGAGTTGCCCATTTTTTATCTGTGCTCCATAGTTTACTAATCCCTGTTCTGGACTGTTGGATGTGGTGAAATAACTTTGTGGACTATTATCTAAAAATATAAATAAAAATTAGAAATGTAAATAAATACGGTAAAAAGAATTAATAGGGCCCTACACACAGAATATATGAAATTTTGTGTCACAATTTTATTCCAGTTTTTGGGGTACTTAGATTTCTTTCTTTCCTTCTCTGTCCTTTGCATCATCTTTCAGATTTGCATCTATTTTGCAGGTGTGTGAGGTAATTGGGGGAATGAATCCAGGTACACGTGCTTCATATGGACCCATGCATATATGTGTTTCTGTATCTCAGCTCTAGCTGAAGTTGCTGTACCAATGAAAATCTAGATAAGGTTGGTTTGCCCCCAATTCCATGAATTTTGGAGAATTCAGCAGCCTTTTTCCCAACCCCCATCAAGCTTTCCGCAAATTTTCAGAGTGGGTAGATATATCTAAATCTATAGGTATCTATATGTCCTCACACATATTTTAAAGTTTATTCATTAAGTTTTTCAGTGAAAGAGAGAGAGAGAGACAGGCAGACACCCCAATGGAGTTTCCATGCCACGGTCCACTCCCAGCCTCAGCCAGCTTAGAACTCGGGCAGCTGTGTAGACGCTCGGTGTTTGCGGGGAGGTCCTGGGACAAAACCCAGGGTGTTTCCCAAGTGGGTGCAGGTGCATTACTGCCATGCCACCACCTGGCCCCTGGCCCCTGGCCCCTGGACCCTGAGGTTGCATTTTCACGGTCATCTCTGGGTCTGAATTCTACTTCTGACAAAATAATTCAGTTTGGAGTTTGGCTATCCTTGTTCTCTGAAAAAGATCTCTTGGCCATCGCTGGACCTCAGCTGCTAGTCTCCTACAATGTTTCTCAGTTTTCCACAGTTCCTTCCAGATGGTCCCCAGAAAATGGTTCCATTTTCTCCGGCCTTCCTCCCTTACTTCTGTGTTCTCCATACATTTGCTTTGGTGGGTGTCTGTATGTGTGCATAAGGTGTTTTAGACAGGGTCTCACTGTCTTGATCCTCCAGCCTCAGCCCCATAAGTAGCTGGGACAGGCACATACCGCCAGGCCCAGCTTTTCAGAGTGGACTGGGAATTGAACGCAGGCCTCACATGTGGCCTCAGCCTGCTAAGATGTCCAGTACCCGCTGCCAGAGGGAGGAGCTCTGATAACTATTGAAGTTAGAAGATACTAATCACTTGCATACATGAGAGCTATGGAGATTTCTCTTTATTTTGAGTACTAGCAAATGGAAAAGTAAATTAATTTAGGAGATATTAAAGTATTTGTCAGCAAAAGAGAAAATGAAGTCTTGTTTGAGGACTTGAAATAAAAGATTTATACACACACATAGTGTTATCTGTACAGCTATAGACACATCAGATATATTGTTATGTGTAGAGAGTGTGAACAAACACGGTGATGTTTAGAAATATGCAGAAACACAGTTTTATGAGCTTCATGTGCATAGTGATGAAAGCAATTAACATATGAATACACTAGCCATGTGTTGTTATAGATAATGCAAAGCAGTATCAAGTTAAAGGAAACCAAATGTGTTATTCAGATTTTGCCCCAAAAGATCAGAAAAACCAAATGGCACCTGTCCTTTTGGCATCATCAGCCGATTAACATCTGAAAACAACTGGCTTTACATTTTACCCTGTTTTCTGCCCTATAAAATAATAAACCTGAGGCTGGTTCGAGGTTGCAGCTTTCTCCATTAGAGAAGTTGGCCTCACCTGATACTTTCTTTTTTATACTTGCATATCTCTGTGTTTATTTTTACATTTATTGTGACATTATTCACAATTGCTAAGACATGCAATCAACCCAAATGTCCATGAATGGATTGAAAAAGTGTGCCACATATACAGTATGGAATACTATTTAGCCATAAAAAAGACTGTGGAATTTGATAGAAAATGTGCATGCTAGTGCAAATGCTAATGTAGATGCTAGTGCAAATGCTAACATTAGTGCAAACACTAGTGCAGATGCTAGTGCAAATGCTAATGTTAGTGCAAACCCTAGTGCAGATTAGTGTAAACACTAGTGCAAATGCTAATGCGAGTGCAAGTACTAGTGCAGACGCTAGTGCAAACGCTGATGCTAGTGCAAATGCTAATGTAGTGCAGACAGTAGTGCAAATGCTAATGTTAGTCCAACACTAGTGCAAATGCTAATGTAGTGCAGACGCTAACGCTAGTGTAAATGCTAGTGCAAACACAAACGCTAGCACAAAAGCTGACATTAACGAAAATGCAAACGCTAGTGAAAATGTACACGCAAGTGCAAATGCTAGCGCAAACTCAAACACTAGTGCAAATGTACATGCAAGTGCAAACGCTAGCACAAATGCAAACGCTAGTGCAAATGCTAGTGCAAATGCAAACAAATTGAGGTTTTGGAAGGAAGAAAAGGAACAGCTGAAAGAGAGTAATTAAATAAAGGAAAAGATTTCTCTGATTTTAAGAATTACTGGATTCTGCATATTAAAATTGTTCACTAAATTCCAGGTAGGATTGATGGAACAAAAACCTAAACATATTCTGAAAAAATACCTAAACTCCAAGGTTAAGGAAAAAAAAAAAAAAAAAAGCCTTATACTCTGTCAAAGGCTAAAGTTATGTACAAAGGAAAGATTAATCATCAGTGACCCTAGACATCACAAGAGAATATAATATAGACTCAAGAAAAATGGACTTCAATCCAATAATATTCTATCCTAGCAAGATGGCTTTCACTTGGCAATAAAATAATGGAGAACCATGTAAGCATCATAAGATATAATATCTTTACATTTAATAAAGCTGCATATTCAAACAAAATTCTCAGCAAATAGTGTGTGAATCAGATTAATGATGTCAGTAAGAAGAACAGGGAGAAAATACAGTAATGAATGGTGGATAAGGATATAATGGTTGTTATCATATAATCAACCCTGGTTATGATTTCTTAAAATGGAGAATACAAACTGCTTTAAGGAACCGAAAGTTCTAAACAATCACAGCAAAACTTGCTGAATTAGAATAAAAGAAATAAAATACTTTCCATATTTTCATCTTTTGCTGCGGATAAAAAAATTAAATGTTTTTTCTCCCCTCCCCCCTTTTTTTGTTAAGCTTTGGTGCATGTGCTGATGGGAGGTGGGGGAGCTGCTGTAGATGACCATGCCATAATTCCTTCTCAGTCTTTCTCCTCTCAGTATTTTGGGTATGCATACACAGGTATCTGGAGTGACTTCCAAGCCACCATGTCTGGGACTTGAACTGCACAGTTGGCCATGCGGGATTCAGCTGCTTTAACTTCTGTGCCTCCTGCTGGCACTGTAAAAATATTTTCAAAGTCTTGTTTTATTTATGGGAAGGAAAAAGTGTAAGAAAAGAGTTGGTGTGGATAAATATTTAGTAGTTAATTTTTATATGATGGCTAAGGATATATGGTCAGGAGTTAACAGGTAAAAAAATGCAAATAGCAGTGAAAAGAAAAAGTACAGAACTTCTAAATGAATGAATGTTGGGACAAAAAGGAAAGGCAAAAACAACAAACTATGGTAAATAGATTACTGAACAACACGACAAATGTATGTGTATATATATGTATATGGATGTGTATCTTCTAACTCAGGAGAACCATCTAAGAAGAGAGTTGTGATTTTAAGTAGAATATTTTTTTTCCTTATGGATACACAAATGAATGATTGGATGGCTGGATTGCTACACAGGTGTTGTTTAGTATGATATTTTGAGAATAAATATTTCATATTAGTAATAATCCTAAAAATAGAACACCTATATTTGTCTTATTATCATTGATTTTGTGAGCTAGGGGTTATTTAGGGTTAACCTACTCCATAGTCAAAATACACCCGATAAGCTATTTCTGATAATACTCATATGAAATACTTCACTTATCTCCTGTTCATGTAGTTTTTAAATATAATTTTCTTACAAAAGGGGTCAGAAATATCATTCTGTGTTATAGTCACTAAATTATGAAACTAGAATATAAGATTATTGCTGGAATAGGATAAAGGATAAGCTTGAACCCAAAGGAACTATGCTGTATCTACTCAAACTAATAGGTTGGTATTTCTATTTGGAGAAAAGTTCCCAAATCTCCAGTTAGAAAAACACTTCTTTTATTTATCTAAAATATTTACCATGAAAGTAGTCTATCATTATCCATAATTATTATTAATGAATTCAGCAACTATTCATTATCTACAAAAACTACTGCAAAAGATATAAAATAGGAAGATTTTTTTTTCTAGTCCACTAGAAAGCTTAAATCTGGGAAATGATACAAATATAATTACATAATTTGAAAACATACAGAGTATAATATACAGAAATTGGGACTTTTAAAAATTCACATTTCCTGACCAATAACCAGGGTTTTTGTTTGTTTGTTTCTTTACTCAGAATGTTGAATTGAGATGCAGATTTAGTAACCGAATCACTTAGGAAGTATTTGACCAGAAAATACAGATTCTGAGTAAAACTAGTTTAAAAAACCTAAGACTCATCATCCTGAAAAGATCAACATCTATAAAGAGGAAGAGCTATGACACTTCAGCTTTGTTTTTTCAGTATTTGTGTTTTCAGTAGACTTGCTTTATTCAATTTACTTACTCTTTGGAGGAAAATGCACTGCCAGGAGTCATAGCATGCAAAGCCAAATCAGACAGAGCTGTTCCTTAAGGACTTTCCAGTTTAGGGGGAAAGATACTCATCGACTTTAACAGCAGAAGACTGGGCGCTCTTTAGGCTTTATGGAAGAGTTGACATTGAGGCTGCCCCATGATAAAATTTCATAAATCAAAGGAGATTCAGAAGATATTCTTGGCTAGGAGAAGAAAATGAGCAAAGGCTCAAAAGTTCAAAAGCATAGGCCCAAAAAAGAAGTTTAGGCTTATAGTCCATTACCTATCATTTCTAAATATAAGAAAACAGATTAACAGATTTTTTTTTTCCTTCAGTTTGCAGCAAATTGATTTGATGACATGACCTGATCTGAATTGACTGGAGGCTGTTTATCATCTTTATTTATTCCACTTAGGAGAATATTTGTAGATTTTGCTGCAAAAATACCAATGTGTTTGATTAGAGGTGCAGCTCCAATGTACAGGGATTTTGCTAATATATTATACATTAATTTTATTAACTTTAAAAAAAATACTACCTCATTCCCCCAAAACCTTAATTATAAAACCCATCTAGTTCCAACTGCTTTAGTAAGAAATTATAGACCTGAAGTAATTATGCATGAAGAAATATTTTAGGAACTTTGGGTAGAAAGATAGATAAAGATTGTGCATGTTCTTGGATGCCAAGTTATAGATATTGGAAATTTGACTTCAGACTATAAAGAACATGATAGGGCTTTGAAGAAGAGAGTGAAATAGTCAACGATATTTTATCGAAATTGGCTTGTATTCTTGAACACGCTATTTTAAATTTCTTTCCCCAAACAATTTACAGAAATTGTGATATTTTCCTTTGAGTAAGAGAATGATGTCAGATGAAATGCTTTTTGAAAATAGGTATTTTACATCTATCATTTGATTCCTTGTGAAGGTGTGTGAGAGAAATAGGGTTAGAAAAAGCAATTTCGAATTGTGTTTGCAGCTTGCTAAGTGTCATGCTGTATAAATATGGTCAGAGTTTGATGTCCCCAAATGACTTTGCTTTGGAAATGCAAGACTTACTTTTTGGAGGAAAAAATAAATAAGCAAAATATGACAAGAAATATTTACATATTTACATTTTTGTTCATGTCACCTTGCTAAGGATTCCTAGGGGCAAATTCAAGGTATTTAGCTTTAAAATATTGAGAAATTAAAGATGTTATTATCACCATTATTGTGGGTACAGTGCAGATGTCGCTCATAGTAAGTCTTCAAATTCTGCCTTGAGAAATAGGCACGAAAAGTTTGTGGATTAAAAAAATTAGCTCTCGGCATGCATTCTTCTTTTATTTATTTATTTTCTTAGACTATTTGCATAGTTAGTTGGTTTCTAATTTCCCCAAGCTTGTAATAATTGATAATGGAACCCCAAGAACAAACATTACATTTTGTTTTCATTTTTTTTTAAAGTTTGTTTATTTATTTATTTACTTCTTCAAGAAAGGAAGAGAGAAGGTAAAGAGAGAATGATGGAGACAGAGACTCCCAGCAGTGTCCTCACACCACAAACCACCTCCAGTCCGAGACAGCCTGGTTAAGGATGCACATGTGTGCCTGGAGTGTACAGAGAAGCCAGGCATGGAACCTGGGGCTGTCATGTGGCTCCAGCTGTGTTGCTGACGTGCCCCTGTCTGGTTGCTACTTTCGTTTTTTTACAACGTCATTTGAGGGGCTAGAAGTAAGAGGTAGGCTTATATAGTAAAACTGTCACATTTTCAAAACAGTGTTTGGTATCTGTCTTAGCAACATTACTTAATCTGTTTCCTAAAAGTGGGATCCTTCACCTTAAATGTCTGTGCAGGTAATAAGAAAATTCCTTTCAGGGGCCAGCAGATGGCCTTATGGTTATGTCACTGGACTTCCACGTCGTCGACCACAGTTCAAGTCCTATAGCCAGTTTAAAACTCACATCAGCCATGTGTGCACGCATGCCCAAGATCTTGAGAGGAGAATGGAGGAGGAGGGATTGCAGCGTGGCCATCCCTCCAGGGATAATTTCTTGCTTTCTGTTTCTCTGTCTCTCTGGCAAGTGCAAGCACCCTATAGAGAAAATTAAAAAAAAAAAAAAAAAAAAAAAAAAAAAAAAGAAGAAAGAAAATTCCATCAAATTCGTAGTGATAGCTTTCCAGAAAGGTCTTTACATTTGACCTCAGATAACTGAAAATAGTAACATAGTCACAAATATGTTAAAGACCCAAATGTTTTATAGCTTACTCACCAACATCTAGTAATGAGACACATATATTAGAGCGCAGGAGAAGTATTTTTGATACTGTGGCCTCAGCCATTATATTCTGAATATTTGACATTTTTACAAGTTTTTAATAAAACAATGGTATTATTTTTAAATTATTTATTTATTTATTTACTTATCTACTTATTTGTCGTGATTTTCAAGCCACCTTGTACAGGATTTGCACCTATATCCATGTAGGAATCCAGCGCCTCAACCATCACACCACCTGCTGGCCCCAATCTCATATTTTTAAAACAAGTATTTGTCTGGATTAAAAAAATATTCAAAATTAATTGTAGAAACTTTGATAATACCAACGTGAAGAAATACTGAATTTGTGATAAGTACTATGTACTGAGTTTTTTCAATGCTCTACAAACATTGTACCTTATGTTTTTACCTTTTTTTTTTTTTTTTGGAGAGGTTTTTCGCTATAGGGCGCGTGCGCTCGCCAGACAGAGAGAGACAGAGAGACAGAAAGAGAGAAATCACCCTCCAGGGGGGATGGTCACGCCGCAATCCCTTCTCCTCCATTCTCCTCTCGGGATCTTGGGCACGCACGCACACGCGCCCGGCGTGAGTTGTAAGCCACCGGGTCCGAGACGCGAACCGCGGTCGACTACGTGGGAGTCCAGCGACATAGCCATTACGCTAACTGCTGGTTCCCTACCTTATGTTTTTGATACATTCTCTCAGTCAAATCTCCTGTGATGTACAATTGAGCACATTTTAAAAAATAATTATTTAATTTTATTTATTATCATATTTTAAATTTGATATAGGGCACATGCACTCAACAGAGAGAGACAAAGGGAAAGTGAGAAAGCGAGCAGCCAGGTCCAGGACTCGAATCGTGGTTGACCATGTGGGAGTCCAGTGCCTTAACCACCACACCACCTCCTGACCCTTATTGTGCCCATTTTATATAAATAAAAACTAATGACTAGAGAGGTAGGTGACATGTACAAAGTCACCATGTCACTATGTGGTTTAATGATTGACTTATGGAGGGATCTGGTCAGCAGACAAATATTTAGGAGTCATCGCTAGTCTAAGACTTTTAATATGTAGGCGGTTGCCCAAGCAAAGTGAAGAGAGTGAAAAGATGAGGGTTTGTAAACGTGAGACACAGTATCACCGAGAGGCTGGGCGGAAAGAAATCGGACATTAACAGGGAAGCAACAGAAAAGCCAAGACAAAAATGGTGCCTTGAGGGTGAGGAGGGCGAGTTGAATGGAATGGAGAGTAATAAAAACACGTAACACATATACGTACTGCTTTTTGTATCATTAGGACGAAATGTGTCCGTCGAATTGAGAATAGCTTAGTTTGTGCTGATTTTGTAAAAAGAACTGCGGTGGGATTGTGTGGGCAAAGGCAGCATTCAACAGGTTCGGAAAGAACAACAAGTGCTGGAGAGAGTACGTGGGGACTCCTCTTTAGGGGGTGTTGCATGTTTCCAGGAAGGAAGAAAGGAGAGGAGGGAAAGAAGCGCAGTCAGGGGCCGGGCTCTGGAATTCCACCTGAGGCGCTTTCCCAGGACACTGGGTGGCACTCTGGGCCTTCGGCCTGTGTTCTGCACAGGTGCAGTGACACGTGGATGTGTTGGGCCGGCATGTGGTCTGGAGGGTAAGGCGGCTGGATCCCACATGGCCCAAGGCGCAGTTCCAGTCCCTGACCCTGTGACTTGAAGAACGCGTGTGCATGCATGCCCAAAATCCTGAGAGGAGAGGGCATTGTGGTGGCCATCCCCCCTGGGGGGTGATTTCTCACCTTTCTTCTCTCTCTTTCTTTCTCTGGCTAGTGCAGGTACCCTGTAGCAAAACCAAAGTCAAACCAAAACAAAAAAGGTATGTGCATGTATCTATGTGTGAACATATTTGTGTATGCAACAAGTACCTTAAAAGGGCCTAAAATATTCATTCCCCAAGTTCCTGAATCTCCAAACAAGCCTCCAAAACGACTCTCAGTGATGTCCAGCAAGCTCTTTCTCTTTTCGCCTCCCTGCTAGAGCAGCGGCCCATGACCACTGGTATCAGGAGAGTTAAAGTTCACGTGTGACAGTCAGCGTCAGCCTAAGCTAAGACTTTCCTGCTCCGTTCTGAATGTCGACACGAACGTAAGCCCACGTAAAGGCAATACTTATTTTTATTGTTTCCAGGTCTTTAAAATAAATGGCTGCCCCTGATTCTGGAAAGCTGATAACTTGTGGAAAAAAATTTAATTTTCAGCAAAAAAGAGATGTCCTGAAATTGTTTCTATAAATAGTTTGTTTTTGATACTATTGAACCTGGAGGGAGCAGAGTAATATCTTTGAAAGAATATGGCAATGAGAGGGCAAGTTCTGAGTCAGAGTAAGAATGCCCCCACTAGGAGCTGAGTGACTTTGGGGGAAAGGACCGTTCTCTTTTTTGTCTTCTTTTCTGTTAAATGATCATCCTGGCTTGATTTATGTTCAAATTGCATTCCCTGAAAACTTCAGTGAAATAATTTCATAAATAATGTTCTTTTCCTCTTTAGCCCACTTCTCTGTCACTAACAACTGAACGGCACACTGTGTAAATGGAAGAAAATAGAGATCTATTTAGCTCCTGGTTTTGGACAGCACGGTGTAGATGTAGTGAGGGTCTTCTTGATGGTGGGACCCTGGGGTCCCATGGGGTTACTGGCTAATGCTTTTATGTGAGTGTCTGCTCTTTCTTTCTTTCTTTTTTTATTTTTTTTGAAGAGGTTTTTGCTATAGGGTGCGTGCGCTCGCCAGACAGACAGAGAGAGACAGAAAGCGAGAAATCACCCCCCAGGGGGGATGGTCACTCCGCAATCCCTTCTCCTCCATTCTCCTCTCGGGATCTTGGGCACACACGCACATGCGCCCGGCGTGAGTTTTAAGCCACCAGGTCCAGGACGCAAACCGCGGTAGACTACATGGGAGTCCAGCGACATAGTCATTACGCTAACTGCTGGTCCCCGAGTGTCTGCTCTTTTTACAAAGCTACCAAGAGTCAATCACGGGGCCCCTTCCAATAACTTTAATCCTAATCTTCTCCCAAAGGCTTCACCTTTCGACACCATCATTGGATTAAAATTTCACCCTCTTAATCTCATCACAACCGAATTTCCACACATGATCTTTGGGGAACACATTTAAACGATAGCACGAGTTGTATTTTGAAATAATTCTTTCTTGACAAATGGTGCAATATTGGTATGTAGCTTTCCATGTTCTGCATCCTTCCTCGGTTTACAGAACCAATCCCCTCACCCACTTGTAAGGTAGTCTTCACATATCTCTATCCATATCAACATGTTTTGCACAGCTCTCTGTTCTTCCCCATCCTTACTAAATGAGTTCACCAAGGGCAGGGGTATCTTAACAATACAAGGTACGCACTCACAGAACGTGTGTCAACTAGAAATGAAAAGAAATTGAACTTCTTTAACAAGTGCACTTAATACTGTGTCCTTATTGAACTCGGTGAGATTTCTATTTGAAAAGGCTGGATAATGTGACAGCTGAAAGGGGTTAAGAGCAATTGCACCACTTGATTAGGGGATTGTTATGACTGCTTTGGCGTCTTTTTTATTTCTTGCTTTTGCTATGAGCCCCTGCAGAGAAACAGAAAGAGGCAGAGAAAGGGGAAGTGAAAAATTACCCTTTCCCCCCAGCAGGGAGAGCCATGCCACAATCCCTTCTCCTCCATTCTCCTCCTGGGATTCTAGGCATACACAAACACACACACACACACACACACACACACACACACACACGATTCTCAAGCCCCCAGATCCAGGACTCAAACCGTGGTCAGCCATGTGGGAAACCAGCATCCCAACCACTATGCCACCTGATGGCCCCTCATTTGGTGTCCTTAATACTAATGAATGTTGAAATTCTATGAGGACAGGTTGCAATCAAATGCAGTTTATTTGAATCATACGGTAGTAACAGTTTTCCCCACTGCCATCTAAACTTAATCTCACTTTAAAAATGAGTAGATAATTTAAAATTAGAGTAAGAATAATCGCTCATATTTTATAGGACTTTGGAATTTTCTCAACCCTTATCCAAATATCCCTACTCATCTTAAAGGCTAAGGCTTGTTAATTCCTAAACTCTCTTTAGTAGCAGCATTCTGTTGTGAAGCACTGAGAAGGGATAATTCTCACTTAAATACTCTGACTCTCAGGGTACCAAAACGTATCTTGTTAGCAACTTAAAAATAACATTTCTAGTTCTTATGTATCTTTGTAAGGTTCTGGATTTTAGCACTCAAATCAACCATGGCAATACATCTTTTCTTTTTTTTTAAACTAGAGTTAAATGTGTTTATTTAATTTTGTTTCAATATAGTATTTATTTTGAAAAGATAATATTTACACATAGTACAAAATTTAAAAAGGACTAAGTGGAATGCGGCCAAAAGCAAGTCTCCTTCTCTGCTCTGCTTGGCTTTCTGATCCTCCCTACAACGGTACCTGACGCCAGGTTTTTGCGTGCCCTTTTGGAAAGAGTTTTAAAGTTTATAAACATAGACGTACTGTATGTGCATTTTTTTCTCTACACACAAGGTATGAACATGGACACCAAAATCTGTAGGTAAAAGGCCCCATGATCTTTTGGGGAAGACATACTTTCATGTATTTATACTAAGTCCTAGGATGGAGAGAACACCACGTGCTATGGGAGCTTAAAGAAAATTGTGATGTGACCAGTAGTTAGCGTAATGGCTATGTCGCTGGACTCCCACGTAGTCGACTGTGGTTCGAGTCCCAGACCCGGTGGCTTAAACTCACGCTGGGCGTGTGTGCATGCGTGCCCAAGATCCCAGGAGGAGAATGGAGGAGAAGGGATTGCGGCATGGCCATCCCCCCTGGGGGGTGATTTCTCGCTTTCTATCTCTCTGTCTGTCTGGCGAGCACACGCGCCCTATAGCAAAAACCTCTCAAAAAAAAAAAAAAAGAAAAAAAAAAAGAAAGAAAAGAAAATTGTGATGAGCCTGTTTTTTTTTTTTGTTTTTTTTTTGTTTGTTTGTTTGTTTTTTTGTCATAGAGCACATGTACTTGTGAGAGCCAGAGAGAGGTAAAATGACAAATCACCCCCTGGGGGTGGTGGCCTCATCACAATCCCTTCTCTTCCATTTTCTTCTTGGGATTTGGACATGCATGTGCACATGCTCAGTGTGAGTTTCAAGCCACCATGATCAGGACTTGAACCGTGGTCGGCTGCATAGAAATCTACCGCCTTAACTCCACACAACCTGCTGGCTCTCCTGTGATGGGTCTTAAAGGACGTGTGACGTCTTCAGGGTCAGGGAACTGCTCTAGTAGTAGAAAAGAAGGGTAAACACACCCATTTGGGATTACACTCCTATTTTGGTAATGAGATTTGACTAAGGAGCAAAGTTTTTTTCCCTTGAAATTTCTAAGTGTTAATTATCTTGGATTGACTGACTCCATATTTCGCATAATAAACAACTCATTCTTGGTTATGAGGAAGTAAAAGTGTTTCTCTTTCATTTGACTCAGACAACTCATCTTTCTTGTGGATGACAAGCTCTGTATTTATTCAAAACAATTTATTAGAGGACTGTTAGAAGAAAAGGAAAACATCTAATTCTGAAATCTAAATTCTGCAAATATTAGTTTTTGAGGACTGGGCGAGGTGGTGGGAAGTTTGGGGGGAAATAGGTAGAAGTCTTACTCATTAGCTTAACCTCAGCAGATTTTATCAGTAAAAATGACAAAAAACACATTATTCCTTGTGTGTTTGAGTTTGGTAAAGTAAGTGAGATAAATGGCGCGGCAAACGAATTGCCCTATAGTTAACAGTGGTGTGGCAGAACGCAGGACGAGGCTGGAGGAAAGTACAGAGTCTGGGCGCTGGTTCTTTTCGGAAGCAGAGTGTTTTGTTTTGAACCAGATCTTGGTATGTCGAGATTCTCCTGCCTCAGTGTCCCAAGCAGCTGAGGAGCTACGCCCACAGACACCAGAGGCCTGGGCACCCCCTCCGCCCACACTCTTCGACGTGCTCTGACTGTGTTCCCACACTGGCTGTGAGCTGGCAGTCTTCCTCCTGTGGAGTAGCTGGGAGTGCATACGCTGTCACCGTGCCAGCTTTGGGAATTGAACCCAGGCCTCTCGTGGTCTCAGCCTGCCCGGTAGCAGTGTCCATTACATGCGATGGTGGCTGGGATCCATTGTTTCTTCTTTTGTGGAGACAGTACTTGTGAAATGTGGTTAGCAACTAAGGTGGTAGCATTTATGAAACACCGGGCATTGTATATTTAAATGTGGGGTGCCTCCCTCAGTTTAGCTCAAGTTTCTTATCCTATAGGAAGTTTTTTTTCCAGCCCCTTCTTCCCTTCCCACTCATAGAAGGTAGCTTGAACAACTCCCGTATTTGTATCTTCATCACACTCTCCAGTGCGACCAGTACTGCGATGCTTTGTTTGTGGTGTATGCTTCTCTCTCTCGCTTTACTGGCTTTTCAGGAGTTTTAGTTTCTAAGTATTGTGGGTGGATGGATGGATGAATGTGTTAAAGTTACCTTGAGGCCCAGTTTGGTGGTGCGATCACAGAAAACTGAACTGCAGGGCTAGAAGCCATAAGGCAGACTGTGGGTTTGTATATCCAAGTAGGCTTGACACATGTCAGCTGTGTGCACCTGTGCCCAAGATACCGGCAAGCTGAAGGGCTGGGGAAGGGGGGTCACTGAGTGAGGGGATGAGACACTGTTGGGGAGCCCCCTCTCTTTCTCTAACATGCATGCTCTCTCTGTGTGCATGCTCTCTATCACCAACAAAATAAATTAACTTTTTAAAAAGTTTCCTTGAGAGGCCCAGCAGGTGGCATAGTGGTTAAGTTGCCGGACACTCCCACATGACTGACCGTGGTTGGAGTCCCTGACCTGGTGGCTTGCTTTCTCACTCCCCTAACCCCTCTCTCTGTGTGTGTCTCTCTCTCTGGTCAAATTAAAATAAATTAACTAAAAAAATTAAATAAAATAATAATTTTTTTAAATAAAAAGTTACCTTGAAACCCTATACTATTCTTCAAATGGCAATGACTTTTACATGAACTCCTATGTAAAATAATAATAATAATGTAATTTAACTACAAAGTTTCCTGTGGTGGTAAATATTGGTCTTTTCAAAGTGGGTTTGTAGGGCTCAGTTGGTATAGTGATTATGGTGCTGGACTCCCACAAGTCCCAGATAGAAAATCATGCTGGACACCTGTGTGTGCATGCCCCAAATCCCAGGAGAAGAATGGAGGAGAAGGGACTGTAGCATGGCCCTCCCCCCCAGAGGGTGATTTCTCAACTTTCCCCCTTACTGTCTCTGTCTCTCCAACAAGTGCATGAACCTCATGTCAAAAACCCTAAGAGGGGGACCAGCAGTTAGCGTAATGGCTATGTCGCTGGACTCCCACGTAGTCGACCGCGGTTCGAGTCCCGGACCCGGCGGCTTAAACTCACGCCGGGCGCGTGTGCGTGCGTGCCCAAGATCCCGAGAGGAGAATGGAGGAGAAGGGATTGCGGCGTGGCCATCCCCCCTGGGGGGTGATTTCTCACTTTCTGTCTCTCTGTCTCTCTCTGTCTGTCTGGCGAGCGCACGCGCCCTATAGCAAAAACCTCTCCCAAAAAAAAAAAAAAAAAAAAACCCTAAGGGGGAAAAATGAAAGGTTTTTTTAATAGAAAAATGTGAAAATGATGTGAATGGACAATTCTTCCTTTCCAAATAAGTTCTTAAACATGTGACAGTATGTTCAAACTCATTTGTAAGTAAAGATATGCACATTAAAATATTATGAATAAACTAACAGAAATGAAAACAAAAATAGAATCCATTTTGTTGGTAAGGCTCTGGGAAAATGGGCACCTTTATGTGTTGCTGGTAGGAATCCAAATCCGTACCAGCCTTAGGAGGAAGTTTGACAGACCTGACCAAACTATCGATATACTTTTTACCAAGCATTCCGTTTCTAAGAATTTACTTTGAAGACACACTTCCCACACTGAAAATACTGCATGCCGGCTATCTATTGGAGCATGATTTGTGACAACACAATGTTGGGAACAACCCAAAGGCTACAACGTAGGAGAGCAAGTGTCCACCTGTGGAAAAGAAACCCAGGAAGATAAACATGAAGAGACCAGGTACCTGTAGGAGGTGTTTGGAAATGAAATGGAAAAGAAGGGATGAGAGGATAATACTTGGGGCATATATTTTTGTAAATCTTTGACTCTTAGCACCACAGCAATGATTTTTTGTTGCTGTTGTTTCTTAATTTGCAAAAGGTGTGTGTGCTTGTTGGAGAGACAGGGAAGGAGAGAGAAAGAGAGACAGAGACAGTGGAAAAGCACCTCCCCATGCAAAATGGTGGTGACATTGCAGTCCCTTCTCCTTCATCCTTCCCTCCCTTCTGGATTTTGGGCATGCATGTACATGTGCCCAGCATGTTTCTTTTTCTGTTTTTTATTTTTAAGATTTTTTTATATGGTTTGTGCACTCACCAGAGAGACAGAGACAGTGAGAGGGAAAGTGAGAAATCACCCCCCAGATGGGATGGCCACACTGCAACCCCGTCTCATCGTCCTCCTGGGATTTTGGGGATGCACACATGTGCCTGGCATGATTTTCAAGCTGCCAGGCCTGGACTCAAACCACTGTCCTCCATGTGGGAGTCCAGCACCTTAACTACCACACCACCTGCTGGCCCTGCCCAACATGTTTTTTCAGGTCACGTGGTCCAGAACTCAAACCCAGCAGTTGGCCATGTGGGATTCAGCCGTCTTAACCATCATGCCATGGGCTGGCCCCATAGCAATGTTCTAACCACCCAAATAATTACACAATTAAAGTGAACTAAATTTAGTTAAATAATCAAAATCAATCAGGATGGAATATAAGAAACAAATGATGCTATCTATATTATAATTGAATAAACCACAGTGGAGAGGATGGGCAAGTCAAGTAAGTAATTTTCAACATTGTACTGGATACACTTAAAGCCAAAGACGAAAAATGCCTGTGCATAACTACTGTACTCGAGTAACACAGCTATCCCCTAGGAGTATGTTAACAACTCTGTAACTACCATAAGCATATGGAAGGGTTCAATAACGGGTGAGCATAGAAGGGGACTTCAAAAAGTTCACGAAATAGATAACAGTAGTATTGGATTATTATTCATGGGATAAATATCCATGAGATCATATTGATATAAATAAATCAAATAGTAAATAAATGAAGGAGAAGATAGAGCTCTTACCAAACAATTACTATTAGTGTAGAAAAAATGAAGGAAGTACAAAACCATTAGTTAGGCTTTTCTTTAAGAATGATTTTTATTTAGTGTTTTAATTTTATTGTTATTTAATTTGCCACAGGGCATATGCGTAAAGCAGAGAGAGAGAGAAAGCGATGGGGAAAGTGAGAAAGCAAGCTTCCAGGCCCAGGGCTCTACTGTGGTCAGCTATGTGGGACCTTAGCCACCATGCCCCCTACTAACCCCATTTTGTTTTTCTTTTTTAAAAATTTTTGCTCTAGAGTACATGTACTCCCTGGAGAGAGACAGAGTGAGAAAATGAGAAACCATCCCTTGAGGGGATGGTCATACCACAATTCCTTTGCCTCCATTCTCCTCCTGGTATTTTGGGCCCAACACACATGCACCAGGCATTTTTAATCAAGTCACCAGGTCCAGGACTGGACCTGCCCACTCAACCCTGTGGGATCCAGCGCTTTAACCATGTTGCTACCGGCCAACCCTTTTAGGCAATGCTATCACCGACATCACATATTTCTAAATGGTGCACTGAGAAGGGCACAATGTCACTTCCTTGGCATTCTTGCCAAAATGAGTCCCTTGGACTAATTACTAGAAAACATCAGACAGTGTTGACTTGAAGCATGGACTGCTTAAGTGTTGATTTCAGAGAAAAGAAACAACTACCAAAAAGCGAGTTGAGTCATATGTCAACAATAAGGTTAGGTTAGCTGCTAGTGACTATTTTTGTATATTATCCAAGATGAATTCTGTTGCCTGTCAAAACTGAATTTGAAGATACTTTTTTTTAAACATTTTTTTTTACATTTAATCACTGTGTATAATTACATCAAACCAAATGAATTTTTCTCATCACAAATATACTGTATATTGCTTCAGTCAAAGAAATGACCATACACATTATCAACAGATAAATTCCCATTTTTGAGTCCCTTAAATGTTTTGTTTCTCTCTTTTCCCCTTGATTTCCTCCCTCTCACCCTCCCCATGTCCCACCCTCCTCTCACACTGTCTGTCACCATCGTTCTCCATGCTTTTATACCTTCAGTCTTCCGGTTTCGGCCATAGAGTGGCAACGTTTGGAATTTGTGGAAAATGACTGCTAAGCGAAGCCAGCCAGACGACGAAGATATTTCTAAAACATGAGATTCAGGCATGGCTGATATGTTTGCAGAATCAATGGACTATGCATATAACATAAAACAAATACTCAATATCAGATATCATATAGATTTTTATTTTAAAAAGTATATGTTAGTTTTTGTTCTTTGTGAAAATAAAGTTGCTTCCCATATTGAATATCTTACCATTAATGTACTCATTAAAAGTTTTGGGCTGGGACCAGCAGTTGGCGTCATGGCTATGTCGCTAGACTCCCATGTAGTCGATTCCAGTTGGAGTCCCAGACCCGGTGGCTTAAACTCATGCCAGGCGCGTGTGCGTGTGTGCTCAAGATCCCAAGAGCAGAAGAGGAGAAGGGATTGTGGTGTGGCCATCCCCCCTGGGGGGTAATTTCTCGCTTTCTGTCTCTCCGTTACTCTCTGTCTTTCTGGTGAGTGCACGCGCCCTATAGCAAAAACCTCTCCAAAAAAAAGTTTTGGGCTGGTAAAATTCTGAATGTCATTATGATTCCATGTAGGCTACTAAGCAGATAAATACACTGATTAATTACACAGTCAATGCCAAGAGTCAACAGAATCGTATGTTTAATCAGAACAGGAAATATCAGATATGTCACAATTTAAAAATCGCAGAACTCCCTCACACATTTATTAAGTCTTACTAACTCTGAGTAAATAACTATTTTACAAAAGAAAATTCTACTTACTGGGAATTTAAGCAAAATTCACTGATTATCATGTACTAGACTTCTCAGCCCTTCTCACAAAATTGTTAAATTATTTTGAGTCCATCCTGGTGACCCGCTTGCTAGAACTGGTCCAAGGTGTGTGAGTTAATTAGGAAGTGAAAGAATGGTTAACATTCAAATCTCAGTTACAGACAGATTATGGAACTTAACATTTGATTGTTAAAATAATATCTTGAACTTTAGCTTTAAAAATTTTATTGCCAGTAAAATTTTGACTTGGACTAATAGGTTAATATGCAAAAAGCAGAAATTTTGCAAGCTTTTGCTCAAATCAAAATAACCACTTTCTTACATGCATGAGGAATTGCTTTAAAAAGCATGTAAACTTGGGAACCAGCAGTTAGAGTAATGGCTATGTGGCTGGATTCCCATGTAGTCGACCGCGGTTCGCGTCCCGGACCCGGTGGCTTAAAACTCACGCCGGGTGTGTGTGTGTGCGTGCGTGCCCAAGATCCCAAGAGGAGAATGGAGGAGAAGGGATTGTGGCGTGGCCATTCCCCCTGGGGGGTGATTTCTCGCTTTCTGTCTCTATGTCTCTCTCTGTCTGTCTGGCGAGCGCACGCGCCCTATAGCGAAAACCTCAAAAAAAAAAAAAAAAAAAGTAAAAAAGCATGTAAACTTAACTCTGCAATAGAGCGCGTGCGCTCGCTGGAGAGACAGAGGAATAGAGACAGACAGAAAGCGAGAAATCACTCCCCAAGGGAGATGGCCACACCACAATCCCTTCTCCTCCATTCTCTTCCTGGGATCTTAGACAAGTGCGCATATGTGCCCAAGTGTGAGTTTTAAGCTGCTGGATCCAGGACTCGAATAGCTGTCATCAACGTGGGAATCCAGTGATGTAACCCTTACACCACCTGCGGCTCCCAAGTCTAAGTAATAAAAACACAGTCTAAGCAATAAAATTGTAGTGATCAATTTCTGTTTAAAACCACCTTGATCCAATGTTCATAATGTATAGTAAGAAAATTTCTGCATTAAGACATTGTATGTGCTCTTCGGTTTAATCTGAATTGATCAGAACCAAAACAAATTTACATGTAAATCTTCAGTGTGTTTTTTCAAGTATGGTGATGATTCATTTTCATGGGGGTGAGCATGCCTGGTCATAAGAATCACATAACAGTCATTTAACCAAGATGGAGAACCATCTGAATATTAGCTGTGACTGAATTGGCTTTTCTGTCCTGTCTTCTAAGAGTTTACAACCAGGTTAGGGAGTCAGAAGATTCATACTTAGGAACCAGCAGATGGCGTAATGGCTACGTCGCTGGACTCCCATGTAGTCAACTGCGGTTTGAGTCCCAGACCCGGTGGCTTAAACTCATGCCAGGCGCGTGTGCGTGCGTGCCCAAGATTCCCGGAGGAGAATGGAGGAGAAGGGATTGCGGCGTTTCCATCCCACCCTGGGGGGTGATTTCTTGCTTTCTGTCTTTCTCTCTCTCTCTCTTTCTGATGAGCGAGCGCACGTGCCCTATAGCGAAAACAATACAAAGCAAAACACGAAAAAGTAACAAACTCTCTCCCTTCAAAAAAGAAGATTCATACTTAAGTGCTTCCTATAATCAAATAACACAGCCACTGTGTTAGACTGTTACAGTCTAACACACAGAACCCAGCGAAGTTGGTAACAGCACCTTACTTTGAGAAGATAATGACAATCTTCAAAGTGCTTTCTTGTTGTACCTCACTGAGTCCTTTTAACAGCCCTGTTAGGAAGGCAAAGAAACTCGTGTGAATATGACAGCTGATGCTCAGGTGTTCACGTATGTTTTCAAATCACACGTGAACCTGGCTCAAGTCAGGGCCATGTTCTATTCATTTGTTACATTTTAAGGGATAGCACTTCTTTCAAAGTAAAGAAATAGTTCTAGGCGTTGGGTTCCAGACCAGGAAAACTCTACTGGAAAACTGTCTTCTGCTGCAGCATACAAGACTATTTTTAGATGTTTTTCTTCTGCTAATTGTCTCTCCCTTTGTGGAAAGTTTCTATGGGCAGAATCCCAGATGAGCCAAGTTCCTTCCGAATTCCCACAGAGACCAAAAAGAGGAAGGCCAAGGCTGAGGTCACCCAAGGGCCTCAGAACCTCCCAGTGGTGACAGACAGCCTTACGGCTTTCGTGAGATCTTTAAGGACTTTGTGGTCCACAAGCTCTGGTGATCCTCTGAACAACCCGACTCAGAGGCGACTGAAAGGAGGCTTGGACGGATCTTCTTGAGTCCTAGAACCATCTCAAATGATTGAGACCAGAGCTCAGTTCAGAAAGGGTATGGAGCCAGAGGGGGCTCTGGCCCCAGGAGTTCTCCAGATGTTTTCTTCCACAACCTCTGAAAGGAAAAGGCTTTCCAGGCAACTCCAATCGTTGCTTCAACCTTTACCGAACATCAGAGAAACTATGATGGGTTAGCCTGCAGAAAAGAAAGAGAGAAGGGGTGATGGAAACCATTCTCACTCTCCTGCAGGGAAGAGGCAACCAGTTAGTGCCAGGTAGCCTTGAGACAGTGGATGGAAAAGGATGAAGTCTGTTTCTGGCTCAGTGTCAGAAGGAACCCTCCAACAGGTTCAGGGGACTTACCACCTGTCTCCTGTCCCATTCAGGCAGAAATTCAGACACTGGTAGGGACAGGCATTTACGAGCAAGCGAAAGCGATCTCAAAACCTTCAGGTGGTGCTGAATAATAATAATAATTACAACGCTATCATAACGAGTATTTTCCTAACCCTTAACAAGGGGTACATGAAATAGTTGCAATCAATAACTTTCTGGTAAAGGTGAGAAAACCGAAACACAGGTTAAGTAGCTCCTCCCGGGTCACGCAGCTAGGAGGAGTTTGAGTGTAAACTGCTGGTCTCCAGTGTCTGCGCTCTTAAGCACTTGCTATATGGCTTCGGAGTTCCCTCAGGTCTCTTTCGGTCCTGAGATTCCAGAGGGTGGCGACCTGTTCATCGCCAGCATCGTCTGTATGATTTACTCGCTGCATATCCGAAAGGCATGGATGCTTCAAGGGGAGGAAGAAGCCGGAGTTTCTGGGGAAGCTCCTCGGTCGTCTGGGCCGGCTGGCAGGGGCGCGCCTACCAGAAAACTCGCACCGAGGCGAGGCAGGCGCGTTCTCGTACTTCCCGCCTCCCCGGCCCTCCCCGTCCACCCCTGCGTTGTCCTGCGGCCCCACCTGCAGCTGGCCTCACCTACGGCCAGCTTCTCCAGGAGACTGGAAGACGGCCGCGAAGCCGCCAGCCCTCGGCCCCACGCCCTCTCCCCCGCCCGGACCTACGGACAGTCGCCCTGGGCGCTGACTTACCCAAGGTCACAGCCCCGACTGGGAAGTGCAGGTGTCCCGGTGCCCACACCAGCGCTCGGCGCACGCCCGGGCACCCTTCCGTCTCCTCGCCCTGACCCAAGAGCTTTCTCTACTGCACACCCTCACCTCCCTGACCCCACCCCTCTGGCTCCCCGGAGTCCCTTCTGACGCTCGGCGGCCTCCAGGGCCGGTCCCTTCCTGCCGGCGCTTCCCTTCCGCTGGATTCCCACGCGGGAGCCACGCTCGCTCCGCGCCACCTGCGGGAGCGCTGCCTTCCGGGTCGCTCGGCCGCGCCGCCCCGGCCCCGGCCCCGCGCCGCCCCTCGAGGCGCCCCCTAGCCTCGGACCGCGGGGACACTGCGGCGCCCGCGCCCAGGCTGCCCGGCTGGCGCGGAGAGCAGGAGCCGACGACGAGCCCTGAACGCCGGGTCCAGGCCAGGGTCGGCGCGGGACCCTCCTCGTCCCCCCGGACGCCGGTACCGATCCTCCCACCTGCAGACAAGCAGCCTCCTTCGGGAAGTCCCAAAGAGCCACGTTTGAGTCCACTGGGGTGTGGCCGTGTCTCGGGCTCCCCGGAGGGCTGCCCCCAACGGAGCGGCGCTTCCTCCTCCCGCCCGCGCTGGCCGCGGCGCCCGCCGCCCCTGCCCGCCCGGGCTCGGTCGCGACCCATGTGCAAACTACCCCCGCCGGGGACGCGCGCAGATGGACTCGGGGCCCGGCTTCCGAAGACAGGCGGCCTCTGGGTTGGCCGATTAGCGGAGGTGGGCGGGGAGCGGGCGAACCCCACACGCGCGCTTCTCCATGAAGATTCTTGAGCTTTCTCTGAAGAAAGGCGTGCATATGCTGCAGTGTCTCTGTGGAAGGAACCTGAGGTCCAGCAGCAGCCTGAGCGGTGAGAACCTGCCTGCGCCCCAGCCCAAACGCTGCGCCCCGGCGCCCCCTGCGCCCTGCCTCCGGGTAGACAGAGCTGTGAGTGGTGGAGGGAGGCGTTTCCCGGGGCGAGGTCACGGCCCCGCCGCCCGGTCCGCTTTGGGTATTTCGGTTTGTTTCTGCCCCTGAACTCATCGGCGCCGTGTAGACCGCGGTAGCTGCCTCTGAGCGCCTGCACTGGAACCCGAGTGCGGGTCCCTTTCCGAGGGGCGCTGGGAGTGACCTGCTTTCGCTCTGCCTCGCGGCTCTCTCCTTGGGATTCGCGAGGAGTGGTTCAGTGTCTCCTCCGGGAAGTTGCTGGTGCGTTCGGCAGGAGCAGGGACTTTTTAACAGGTGGCTGGCGAGGCAGGTATCTTTGAGTTCTTTTGCTTTGTTTGAAAAGTCGACCTCTGCCGGTCGTCGGGGGTACGTTTTCCCTGGCGATCAGGCGGTTGCGGTCCTGGGGGCTGAAGCCGTGGGGTACCAATTAGCCCTGGGCTTAACCAACCAGGTCCCTCAGGAAAAGCTCAGGAAGAGAAAGAAAAGAAGACTCTTTGGATGACCTTATGTTTAGGGAAAAGTCATTCTCAATTTTCAAGAAAAAAAAAATTCAACTAACCAAATAAATATGTATCTTTTATTTATTTTTTGCCGGAGCCTGGTGGTTTCACCACATTTTGCCATTGTCCACCTCCGTGGAAGGTGTCAGTTCCTTTTAAAGTGATTGTGCCTGTTAATCTTGCAAGTGCTAATTCAGTTTCTATGACTGTTGGTTTTCTTTTACAAAATGGGGGAGGGGTGTGAGGAGGAGGAAGGGCACCTGTGTCTTCTAAACAAGTGTCTCTTGTGAAAGGATGTATATTTGGGGTCCATAAATTCCAGATAACTTTAATTTTCAAAAACTTAACAACATAATATTAATAATAGATTTTGTGTTTAAAACTTCATATGTTATTTTGGGGGATCTGATTCATTTGGTTAGGTACCTATTTTCACTCTGTTCTGGAGCTATGAAAAATATATTTGGAAAGATTAGAATATTCATAGGTTTCATTCATTCTTCCTAAAACTTTGCCTTTCTGCTTACTCACCAGTGTAAGTGAAAAAATGGTTTTAAAAGAAATGAACGGATAATTTAAGTATTTGTGAAATTTAAGAACACGTTTTTTAAATAAAATCAGCAGTGAGAGCTCAGAGTTCATGTTTTACTTCTATGTGATTAAGAAGATTGTTTAGACTTTTTTTGGTCACTATATACCAAAAAGTATACATTCTAAATAAGAGATCTTCCGTTAAAGTCTTATGTTTTGATCATACCTATTTCAGAAACTCCGTGGAGATGTGTATTAATATGATTTCAATTGTCCTGGTCTACATGAAATGAAATATGAATAGATTGTAACCCGGATATATGTTTCTTAGATGTGAAAAAGTTTAAAGTGTGGATAGGGTATGACAAAGACAGGGTGGAGCCAGCAGGTGGCATAGTGGTTAAGGCACTAGATTCCCACATGGCTGAAGATGGTTGAGTCTCAGATCCAGTGATTTGAAATTCATGTCAGGTGCATCTATGTGCATGCCCAAAATCCCAGGAGGAGAATGGAGGAGAAGGGATTATGGTGTGGCCATCCCCCTTGGAGGGTGATTTCTCACTTTCCCTTCTGTCTCTTTGGTGAGTGCATGCACTCTATGGCAAAAACAAAACTAAACAAAACAAAAACCTTTTTAAAAAATAAATGAAGACATGGCACTTTCTAGTGTAAAATTAGGTAAGAGGTTCAATTTATGATCAGAGTCGGTTTCGTGAATGGTAACAGAGCCTACAGAGAGAACGCATGTGACCGCACAGTATGGGCTAGTGCAGGAATGGAACATAGTGTCAAAAGGTCTAGTGAAAAGGCCACCTGAATAGGTCACTACAAATCTTTGAAACTCTTTGTTTTCATGTGACAAAAGGCAGAGATAATGGTAGCTCCAGTCTGGTTCCTATATTTGACTTCACTCTAACTTTAACATGAGATTCTTTGAAAACTTGTGCTTCATTTATACACGTATTTTTATTTAGTGGAATAGATATTTTGTTTATTTTGTAGAACTATAGAGAAATTCTTATAAAATAGTATTGTCATGGACCAGCAGATAGCATAATGATTATGTTGCTGGACTCCCGTGTAGTTGACTGTGGTTCGAGTCCCAGACCTGGAGACTTAAAACTCATGCCAAGTGCATGTGCGTGTGTGCCCAAAAGCACAAGAGGAGAATGGAAGAGAAGGGATTGAGGCTGGCCATCCCCCCTGGGGCCAATGTCTTGCTTTCTGTCTCTCTGTCTCTCTTACCCATTCACAGACAGAGGTAGTGCATAGTTATTTATTAAAGAGATTGTTTCTGGGGGACCAGCAGTTGGCGTAATGGCTATGTCGCTGGACTCTCATGTAGTCAACCACAGTTCGAGTCCCGGACCCGGTGGCTTTAACTCATGCTGGGTGCACGTATATGTGTGCCCAAGATCCTGAAAGGAGAATGGAAGAGAAGAGATTGCAGTGTGGTCATCCTCCCTGGGGGTGATTTCTCGATTTCTGTCTCTCTCTGTCTTTCTGGCGAGTGCACATGCCCTATAGCAAAAAACCTCTTAAAAAAAAGAGAGATTGTTTCTGGGAACTACACTGTCTTTGTGTGAATTTTGACTCTTTAGTTTATGGTTCTGTGTAACTAACATGACCTTGTTCTTTCCCAATTTATGCCTGAGTGTACATTGCAGTGATAATAGTACTTACATCATAGGTGACTGTGAAGATTAAATGGCTTAATACCAGCCGAGACTTAATTGCCTTCTCATTGTATACCATGCACTATTCCAGGAACATTTAAGCTACCATGTACAATATGCTTAGTATATTTTAGATATTTTTATTATTGTGATCTATTTTAAAGTGAGTTTTTTTCAGGTGGCTTGTGCCATTAGCAGGACCTGACAGCAAGTCTGCATATAAATTTTTATGCCCAGTGCCCATCTACAAATCAGAGTAAAGACAGCAGAGACTTTTTCAAGGAGCAAATTTATAAATATAGAGCTACAATGAATCATGCTATTTTTAAAAACTTACCTAAAGAGAAATATAGTAAGGTTTTAAAAAATGGCAGCTTGGAGTAACAGTTTTTTTATGTCAGCTACTTCTTCCTCATTCTTTTACACTTGATAGAAGAGAGGACTACAGGGGAAAAGTGACAGAATTTGTTACAATAAGTTAAGAGATTGTCCTAACAGATGGTTGAGTTTTGAACTGTAAATATTTTAGTATTTTATTTAGGTTTTATTAAATAAGTGAGGCTATGAAAACACAAATTAATTATTATTTTTGAGGTCTTTAGTGTTAAAATATCTTATTGCCCCTGTCTTTCTCGTGCATTATCAAATGTTAATGTCTAATTGAGTCTATTCATTATACTACGTTATAAATGCTTTACACTTCAGTAAGATGAAGATTACATGAAGCTGTCAAAGGGAAGGCAATCTTAGGGTCAGTGGATTATTTAAAGCTAAATTATCAGTCTCTTATCTTTTTATTTCATTTTTCAAAATGAAATTTTACTCTTTTATTTCTTTCCTTCGCTCCTTTCCTTCCCTCCTTCTTTCCTTCCTTCCTCTCTTTCTTACTGACATATGAAACTCATCATTTAAAGGTCATGTTAGAAGTGTAACATTTTAAGCACTTTTATTCAGGTATGTGGAATTTCTGTTAACCTGGTAAAACGGTAGGGTTTTAATTCAAAGGGAAAGTAAAGCATGCTCATTTTTCTCTCGAGCTGACCTTTAGAAAGAAGGAGGCTCACAGGAAGTAGTGATTAAAACAATAGTTTTAATGTCTATTTCAATTCCGCTGAAGATGTAGTTGGGAGGGGATGGAGGAGGCCAGAAGCATTCCATCAAAGCAGCGCTTAGGTTGGGGGATTCCTCATTGCTCTCCTAGGGGAGACCATTCTAACACTGGGGATTCCTGTCCTAACAACCAGCTCCTGGGAAAACTGGGGTAGGTCTCAACCTGAAAGAGAAGGGCAGCACTTTTGGAAGTGGGCCCCTAAAGCGCAGTGTGTGTGTCTGTGTGTGTGCTTGCTGTGGGACTACTCGATCACCACCCTCCTGTAGTTAGTCTTGACTCGTTTGTGATGCTCTGTCAGTGGAAGGATTATTAGATGTCACATCAGGTGATCTTGAGGTGGAATTGAAACCCTGCAGACAAAAATAACTCACCAATCCTGTTAAAAAGACATAACTAAAACTCAGGGATACCTCTGCTTTCAAGTACGACCCTGGCATCTAAATGCAAATGCCCACTTAGAGTTGGCTGGCCCCAGACACTTGGATATCTAAATGGTATGGGCTTGAACTAGTCCACAGGATAGTCAAGTGATCCGAGAAAGAATGTGTGCTTGCAGAGTGGTTATTCGTAATCTTTGTAAGTGCTGGTTTATAAGCTTATTTCCCAAGAAGGAATCCTCTAAAAAAAAAATAAAAATAATAATTATGCAGCAGTTTAAAGCTCTCTTCTACCTTTATTTATAAATATCTGCACTGCTTTTTACATCTTGTTGCCTTTTTTTCAAAGATGTAGGTAATAGATACCTTCCAAAATTGGGGCAAATGAAAATAATATATTTATTAATGAAGATATTTTAGATTCAAATTTTATATTTATAAAACTACCAAATGAAGGGCCAGGCCCAAAGCTTAGAGAGGTTCAGGGAGCCAGACCCCAAAAGGCTAATTACATTTCGAATCCCAGCCCCTGAGGCTTGAAAAACACACTGGGCACATGCGCATGTGTGCCCAATATCCCAGCAGGATGGAGAGTTGGAGAGGAGGGATTGCGGTGTGACCATGCCCAAATGGGAGTTATTTTCTCCCTCTTCCTCTCTCTCTCCCTGGTGAGCACACATTCTCTCTAGTAATAAAAATAATAACAAAATCTATCAAATAATAAAAAAGGAATAACAAAAATCTATCTTTTGGAGGCATGTGTCAGTCGTTCATATTGTTTTTAATTTTGAAATATGGATGGTTTGAGTGTATAATTGCCTTATTCAATTTGTAGATATTTTATTGAAGGGAAATTGATGATTTATTCCTGGTAATTATCTTTGTTGGAGAATATTTCTTTGAACTGGTTTTATGTCATGAGCTTACAACTCTTCACTATTTCAGTGATGTTTCAGTGGCTAAAACAAATATGAATTACTCAGTGTACAAAATGTCTATTACTTCCTCAAGTTTTTATTTCCAGAGTTTTTTGTTGTCAGTGTCAGAAAACTCAAGAAGTTCGTTATTTATAATTAGTTCCTTTGCCTTACAATACATGAGAAAGTAATTTGCTAAGTGCCTACTATACTCAAATATAGTCATCATTAGCACTTTCAAAAGTAGACTTTATCTTCTTAGAGTTGTTTTAAGGTCACAGAAACATTGAGAGGAAAGTATGTAGCTATTTCATAAACCAAATAACCCATGCGCAGCCTCTCCTGTGTCCATATTCCCTGCCAGGGTGGTCCATTTGTTGCAATTGAACCTCCAGTGATGCATCATTATCCGCAGTTTATATTAGGGTTCACTCTTGGTGTTAAACATTCTGTGGGTTTGGCTAAATATGTAATCACATGAACCTATCATTTTAGTACCACCTGGAGTATTTTCACAGTCATAAATATTCTCTGCACTCTGCCTGTTCATCTCGCCCTCTTTCTCATCCCCTGGAAACCACTCATCTTTTTACTCTCTTCATATTTGCCTTTTCTAGAATGTCATGTAATTGGAATAATATAGTGCATAGCCTTTTCCTATGGGCTTCTTTCCCTTAAAGGCATGAATTTCAGTTTTCTCCACATCTTCTTATGATTTGATAATCTCATTTCTTTTCAGCACTAACATCCCAACGGTTTGGATGGACCAAAGTTTATCCATAACCTGCTGAAGGAAGTTTTGGATGCTTCTAGTTTTGGACATTATAAATAAGGTTACTGCAAACATTTATGTGCGTGTTTCTGTGTGGAGATAAGTTTTCACCTTATTTGTGTAAATCTGAAGGTGCACAGTTGTTGGATTGTAGAGTTGAAGTACATTTAGTTTTGTGAAAGAGTGTCAAATTGTCTTCCGAAGTGGTTGTACCATTTAGCTTTCCTACCAGCAATGCGTGCTTTTGGTGCTCCACAGCCTGTCGGCACTTGGTGTTGATAGTGTTTTGGATTTGGGGCATTCTAATAGGTATGCAGTGGGATCTCATTGTTTTTTTAATGTGCAGTTCCCTGATAACACACGGTGTTGAACATCTTTATAATCGTCCTTATTAGCATTTATGTGTTTTCTTTGGTGAGGTATCTGTTCATGTCTTTTGATTATTATTATTATTATTATTATTATTAGTTTGGATCTGGCTAGGTTGCAAACCCTCTAGCTTAGCCTCCTAAGTATCTGGGATGCGCCATAGCACCTAGCTTTTTGGAGCACTCTAGGAATCAAACCCGAACCTCCCATATGGCTTCACCTGGCCACGCAGAAGCACCTACTAGCATGTGCTACCACGCTGGGCCTTGCTTATTTTTTAATTGAGTTGTTTATTTTCTTATTGTTGAGTTGTCAGTGGCACTTTTTACACAGAATGTTGGTTCTCCTTCTGGGCATAATGTAGGATGGCATTATCCCCATCTTTTTTTTTTTTTTGGAGAGATTTTTGCTATAGGGCGTGTGCGCTCACCAGACAGACAGAGAGAGACATAGAGACAGAAAGCAAGAAATCACCCCCCAGGGGGGATGGTCACGCCGCAATCCCTTCTCCTCCATTCTCCTCTCGGGATCTTGGGCACGCACGCACACGCGCCCGGCGTGAGTTTTAAGCCACCAGGTCCAGGACGCAAACCGCAGTCGACTACGTGGGAGTTCAGCGACATAGCCATTACGCTAACTGCTGGTTCCCCCCATCTTTTGAAGTTAGGTGTGGCCACATGGCTGACACTAGCGAGTTCCACCTGGAAACTTTAATAGCCAGGACGCAGTTCACCTGAGACTGCTGCTGTTCAGCGCAGTGGTACTCCGTTAGCCTGTCCCTGATGATGTTTTTAGTGAGCAGAGCTCTGCCATGTGACTCATGAACGTTTAATACACATGAGAAGCTAAACTCTCTTTTTGCAGAAACTTTAATGTTTAGTTTTTTTTTGTTGTTTTTTTTTTTGTTTTTGTTTTGGCACAGGGCATGTGTACTCACTAGAGAGACAGAGTGAAAGAAAGTGAGACATCACCCCCACTCCGGGAGGATTGCTATGCCGCAATCCCCCCCTTTTCATTCTCCTCTCAGGATCTTGGGTATGCATGTACACGCTCCTGGTCATCTTCAAGCCACTGGATCCGGGACTCACACTGTGCTCAGCCCATCACCTTAACCACCTTGCTATCTGCTGGCTCTAGAAACCTTAATTTTTTAATGAAATATTGTGTATTTAAATTTATTTGTTATTATTTTAATTTGATCAGAGAGAGAAAGGGAAAGTGAGAAAGCAAGCCATCAAGTCCAGGACTCAAAGTGCGGTTTGGCCATCTTGAGAATCCAGCGCCTTAACCACCAGGCCACCTCCCAGCCCTGAAACTGTAATTTTTAAGGTTGTTTGTTATCTGGACTATCTTGATTGATACGGTAGTAGAAACTATTCCAAATGATGAAATTGAATGGAAGGTTATTGGGCTATGTTTAAGATTGTCTCCAGTCAAAACACTCTAATTTCTCTATGATACCATCTGTAGCATGTAACCAACAGATGTATTGCTTTTTGTTCAGTTAGTTTGGCAAACAAAAATGTGCAACTTTTTTATAATCTTTCTAGTAAGTTAGTGTGTGTCCTGATACTAGCTGGTACATCTTTTCTTTTAAGCTGATATCTACTTCTTTCTCAAATGAGCACTTAATGGCCACTGATGTCTTCCAAGAACTCTGACAGTCTTGTTTTAAAGTTGTCACTTAATTGCAAAGGGCTTAAGGACTCAGTTCTCCTTTCCGCTTAAATTGAAATGTGGAACTTGCCTTTTGACATTCCCAACTGGGAAAGGACGAATTAGCTACAGTGCCCAAAAAGCTCTGATGATGTGGGAGACTGACTGCAATTTTGCCAGGCAAAAAAAGGAAAAACAAAACAAAACAAAACAACAACAAAAAAAAGGCAAATAAACATTGCTTTCTTCTTCCAAGTTACAAAGTAAGAGCTATGGTCTAGCATGAGGCATGGTGGTCAAGGCAGCTGGGTGTCACATCGCCAACTACACAATTTGAGTCCTAGACCCAGTGACTTGAGAAAAATACCCAGTGTGTGCATGGCCAAAATGCTGAAAGAGGGGAGCAATGGAGGAGAAGAGATTGCAGTGTGACCATTCCCCATGGAGGGTGCTTTCTTACTTTCCCTTTCTTTCTCTTGTTCCCTGTCTCTCTTTGGCAAGTGCATGCACCCTCTGGCAAAATTAAAAACAAAGCAAGAAAAACTAGGAGTTGTGTGCACTGGGAAGAAAACCAGAGCAGTGCATTATGGTGAAGGGATCGACCTCAGTGCTCTCTTCTGGGTCATGGATGTCATCCATTTGCTCGACTCTGTGCTAAGTCCAGTGGAAAAGAAGGGAAGTCAGGCTTTTCCTGAAGCCCAGGACACGTACATCATGCCACCTGACCCTTCTCGGCAGGCACCTCTCCCTTCCTTCTGCCGTCTCCATCTGAGGGTACAAAGTTAAAGAATCTTTTCTGGCTTTGGGGGTTGCCATTTATCTGTTCAGCAAACAGCTCTTGAGGACCTAGTGCTGCTACATTCTGTGTTAGGCTCTGAGACACTGCAGGGAACTATGGACTTTCAAGCACAAGGTATAATACAGGGTGGGGGAGGAGACATGCCCAAAGTGAAACCCTTGGAGTCTCAGTTTGTTTCAGTTTAACAAATCCAAACCTGATGTAATGATCAATGGTAAGAATCGCCCCCAAGGAAGGAATAATTAATTCAGACTATGATTCATGTTCATTTTCCTGAGCTTGAAATGCATTTAGGCTTTCCAAAAGAAGTGCTGGGTTATGGCAGATGAGAGTGCTAATGGAAGGGCGTAGTATCTCTCTATTTAACTGGAAGATTATGTTTGAATAAAAATAAGATGAAGGTATAAAAAAAGCAGGTTTTTTTTTTTTTTTTTTTTTTTTTTTTTTTTTTTTTTTTTTTTTTTTTTTTTTAACAAAGGCAATTGCCCTGTATCTCAATTCAAGCCTCCTTAGCAGTTCCCATATTCTGATACCCTGCCTGGCTCTCTGTATTATACTCCTCTCTGCCCCTAACCCCACAGAAGTTCATTTGTTCACAGTCAGCTTCTTGGAAAGGTGCAATTTCTATTCTGTGGTACCAGAATTATAAAGGGACATCCCGGAAGTACTTCTAGATCTGGTCTCCCAATTTCTATGGCATGTCTTAAAACAATGGCAGACTTTTTCTTCATCCAACTTCGTATATGCAGTTGCTAACATTGTGTCATATTATTTTTATTGCACCATGTTATGAATGCTACGTCCGAATATTTTTTCTGATGCCCATCAATGTAGGGCCTTTGTATGTCCAAGGGTGCCATCCAGAAAGATACTGTGAATTTACCAGGACACTCTTGCTGAAACGATCTTTCTTGTTTATACATAAGGTTCTAGTACTGCCCTACCCCTCCACTCATTGCTGTTTATAGAAACGATAGCATTGCAGTTGGTGTCACTGATTACCCGTGTTGTTGCTTCAATGAAGCCAGCTGGGATGCGATTGCATGGTCTTTAAATAAAACTTAGTAGCACAAAATGAATTTCTTTTTTGAGGGGAGAGGGGTTGCTGCTAGCTGCATCATTTTCTAAGACACTCATTATTTGCTTAACTTGGAGAGCCAGAGAATCGCCATGCTGGCTCAATGTATGACCTTGGCCTTGAGGAACATGTTCATGGATAGCCTAGTTAGTCCTTATGAAGCCATCCTCAAAATGACCCCCTCCCCCAACAATTCTAGCACCCTGTAAATAAATCATTAACTGGAGATCGTAGACGTGCCTATGGTTACCGCTACGCAGAAGCAGAGAAGAGAAGATTAAGAACAGGAAATTCCAAGTAGTAATTGTCTATGCCAGCCTGGTGCATCTATGTGTTATTCTTAAATATGTGTACATATGGACTTTATTCCAATGCAAATCAGAGTGTAGTAGGGTGCGAAATTGTGGACCATTTATGCTTTCTTTGGGGGGGGGGGTTGTTGTCTGTATTAAAAATTGCTAGTGGAGTTTCAGCCTGTAGTTAAGGGAGCCGGGTTCCACATAGCCAACCACAGTTTGAATCCTGGTTTTGGCAGCTTGAAAAACATGCCAGGCGTGTGTATGTGTGTGTGTGTGTGTGTGTGTGTGTGGGTGTGAGAGAGAGAGAGAGAGAGAGAGAGTGTGTATGCCCCAAATCCTGATGGGATGAAGAAATTGAGGAAAAAGGATTGTGGTGTGACCATGCCCCATTTCACAAAATGGGGTTAAATGATAATGCCCAGTGTATTGGGTCGTTATGAGGATTAAATGTAGTAATGTCTGCAAGGAGCTGAATGTGCGCCATCTTGGGTCTGTAATCAGTACTTGGTATTTCTGGTTCTTTTTCTTGTCTCTCATCTTTTCTGGTGTCATAAAATGCTGAGTGTTACTGTAGCCTTTATCTAAACTTACTGTTTTTCTAAACTTATGGTGCAAAAATGTGTCCCAATGCTGAGCCTTGGGATATACTTAAAATTTTAATCTCTCTGTTGAGCCTTTCCTTATTAAGACAGTCTTTATTTTGGAAATAAGCAATAGGAGTCTGTCTCTAGCCGGTTTCGTTATTTTTAAGACATAGTCTTGTCATCTTCCTGCTTCAGCCTCCTGACCGAGACTGCAGCACATACCCTCAGCTCTGGTCTTCAGTTTGGGCTGGGAATTGTCCCTGGGCCTCCCGTGTGGTCCTAGCCAGGGGAGCATAGCATCTAAGCTGCATGCACCACCGTGACTGGGTCCTTAGCAATTTCGTTGTGAAAATTCCTGTTTATTTCCGTAAGACAAATAATCGTCCTAATGCCTGCAGAATTTTAATTTTAATTTTTGATTTTATTGATAGAAACAAATGTTAATAGGGCTGTACTTTGGCTCTAACAGATAATGTGCCTTGTACTCTTTTAAGTGACGGTGGGTAGCTGAATTGTTGCAGTTAAGCACGGTAGTACTAGTACTTAATAGTCCATGAACCCCATTTATTCTTAATTGTCCTTGATGCTTGATTTTTCAACTTTCTCTTGTATCAGTAGACTGTTTAGAGAATCAGTACAGGAGGCAAATAAACAATAAGAAATCTTTCATATTGTCGAATCGGTGTAATTTTAAAAATATTTCTGACCTAATCAGTTTGTGACTGGAAGTTAAATCCACTTTCAAGTCCTGACAGTGAGACTCATTCAGTAGATTGTTTATTTTCCATTCTATCACTGTGTTTCCCTCACCCCAACATTTCTAAGAAATACTGGGAAATATTTAGACAGTCTATGAATTTGTCTTGGATTTTTATCCTTCCCGCTAAACCTCTGAGATGCAAGAACTTCACTACTTTCCTCTTTTAATATAAGAGAAACTAGAATGTTGTCCTTCAGAATAATGTACTGAATTTCTGAGGAGAGAAGAAGTATGTCACAGGGCCTGGCATGAGTTTAAGCCACCGGGTCCAGGACTTGATCCGCGGTCGACTGGGTGTCCAGCAACATAGCCATTCCTCCAGCTGCTGATCCCAAAAAGCTCCTAACTTTACGTCATGTTTAGTACAGCATTTTAAGACTGAAAAAAGTCAAACATACTGGCCCAACTGAAGTACTTAGAACCCACTTGCAGCCCCATTTCTAAATCTCTTCTTCCCTAGGTATAATAGCAGTTATGATTTTGGTGTGTTTCTTCAGTCCATGTACTTATGTGCTTAATACATATCATATATAATATTGTTTACAATGTTTCTCCTGTTTATATAAATGGCATCCAACTGTACTTATCTCTGTGCATCTGCCTTTTTCCACTCAATTTTGCGTCTTAAAGGTGTATCCCTGTTAATACGAGCGTACCAAGTTCAGAAAGACGCTGCACGGTGGGGGCAGTGTACTGTGGTCACGGAGAGCGTGGGCCATGGAGCCGGGTCGCCTGGGATGGATCTGGCCCTGAAACTTACCAGGTTATAACCTTGGGCAAGTTCCTTAACCCCTGAGTGCCTCAATGTCCTCTTCTGTAAAATGGTAATAACAGTAGCACCTACTGGACAGGGATTGTGGCGAGAAGGAAAATGAGTTTATACATGGAACTTTTAGAATAGAGGCTGGCACTTAGCAAGCACAGTTTAGGTATTGCTATCAGTGTATTCCACTCGAGGACGCACACTGGCTTGTAGGAGGAGGAGCAGCTTTCCTGGGTAATATTCTCTGATTTCTCACAACCAGCAACATGCTAGATAGGAAAACCTCTGTGTGCAGGACTAAATTAGTCTCTGAGGCAGTTGAGTAGTTAGTGGGGCAGACTGGGAAGTAACCTGAACAGGTGAGGGTAAGGACTCAGTAAGAAGCACTGAGTGGAAAATGATCTGTTCATGATATGTGGATGACAGTGCCTTTAACTGGACTAATGCACAGTGCGTTCATGCTGGGAAACTTCACTGTACAAACTGTAATGATATACGGTGACTGTCTATATAAAATTAAAAAAAGAAAAAGAAACAATCGTCTTTGACCTAGGCAGCTGCACAGTGACCTGGCGTCAAGGGAGTTTGCCACGACTGCTGAGAAGCTGCCTGGCTCTTTTGCGGGGCAGGCATATTTTATCAGGGATGCCACAGGGACACTGAGCATGGTCTGGGGTTCTATTCTATTTCCCTTTTTGGTTATATGATACACATACCCCTTCCCTCTTTTGGGAATTGTAAATAAGTGCTTTACCATCTCACCTTTACTACTACTATTATTATTTAGGTACATTCGAGCTACATCATTTAGCTTGTACAGAGAATTTACCCAACATGACATCCACCTCGGTTCTTGCTTGATCTGGAAGTAGCACGGGCACTCAAAATGGAAGCAAGCCCTTGGGGGGACCAGCAGTTAGCGTAATGGCTATGTCACTGGACTCCCACGTAGTTGACCGCGGTTCGCGTCCCGGACCCGGTGGCTTAAAACTCACGTCAGGCGCGTGTGCGTGCGTGCTCAAGATCCCAAGAGGAGAATGGAGGAGAGGGGATTGCGGCATGGCCATCCCCCCGGGGGGTGATTTCTCGCTTTCTGTCTCTCTGTCTCTCTCTGTCTGTCTGGCGAGCGCACGTGCCCTATAGCGAAAACCTCTCCAAAAAAAAAAAAAAAAAAAATGGAAGCAAGCCCCTCTAGGACTCTGAGAGGAAAAATAAATGAAAGAAAACCGGCAGAGCTGAGACTACCCAGTGACTTCAGTCTGTCCCAGCTCTATTTTCCAAGCCACCTGAGCCTCCTGGACAGGTTCCTTACAGCTGACAATAGCCAACTTCCTGAAAACGTGGACATGCACCTTTACGGCTGCCATTAAAACTCAGCTCGGTCTTTTTTTCTGATTGACCTCCGTAGGTCATGAAGCTTTTTGGCATCACTGAATCTCAGTAATTGTAAAGCACCTTGTTCTTATTATCACAACACACATGTTAGGAAGCGAAAATAACACTTGGGTTGTAACCTTCTAATGAAGAGGGACCACTTACCATCCTATGCATGGAACATACGTACTTCAGAATGCACAGTCATGATATCTGGGTGCTAGCAACAGTGGTAGGAATTGAACACACCCTTTTATTTGGCAGATGAAGAAACTGAGGTCTCACAAGTGTGAGACAATTGCTCAAAGCTGTGTGTGTAAAGTGGCTAAACATTTAAATTTAGGACTTGGATTTAAACTCTTGGTACACTTGGGACTTAGAGACTAATAACTTGGCCCGAAATCTTTTTTTTTTTTTTTCCTCTCTATTCTCTGAAGACATTTACTTTAGGTAAGTTTCTTAACCTTTGTGAGCTTTAAAATTCTCATCTCTAAAGTGATTAATATCACCTTTGCCTCCATCAAAGTATTATTGAGAAGTTTAAATGAAATGATGTGTGTCTAAAGTATAATATCCATAAAGGATAACACAGATATAACTCATTTTATTATTGTTCTTAATTTGATGAACACGTAATACAAGACTATGTTCAATATAAAATAAATCTTGGGACCAGCAGTTAGCGTAATGGCTATGTCGCTGAACTCCCATGTAGTCGACTGCAGTTCGAGTCCCGGACCCGGTGGCTTAAACTCACGCCGGGCGCGTGTGCATGCGTGCCCAAGATCCCAAGAGGAGAATGGAGGAGAAGGGATTGCAGCGTGGCCATCCCCTCTGGGGGGTGATTTCTCGTTTTCTATCTCTCTGTCTCTCTCTGTCTTTCTGGCGAGTGCACACGCCCAATAAGCAAAAATCTCTCAAAAAATATATAAAATAAATAAATCTTCATTTTATCTTGTCATGGAGAGGAAGTTGGTGGCAGAGGTAAGTTCTGCTAACATGGTACTTGTAGCTTATTTAGAATAAGGGCTGTACCTCTCTCTTTTCTTCATAGAGAGGGATTTTTGCTGTAGGACACGTGCGCTTGCCAGGGAGACACAGAGAGACAGAAAGCAAGAAATCACCTCCCGGGGGGATGACCATACTGAAATCCCTTCTCCTCCTGAGATCTCGGGTATGCACACACACGTACCCGGCATGAGTTTAAGCTCCCAGGTCCGAACTCGAACTGCAGTTGAGTAGGTGGGAATCCAGCAATGAAGGCATTACGCCATCTGCTGGTCCCAGGGCTGTATCTTCCAATAGCCATCTTGTGCACAGATTTTCCTGGTCTACCCTCTCTTGATGCTGCTTGAAAAAGATGCTGTTCTCCATGAAATATATAGAAACATTTAGTTTGCACTGAGAAGTGGAAACCATGGTAGAGGCTAAGGCATTTTGTGGATTTAAACTTAAAGCCTCACCAGTGGCTAACAGCTCGAGTCTTGCCGCATGTATAGTGCTGGGTGTGACTACTCAGACGAACTGCGACTACTGAGGCTTTCATCACTTGAGTTCTTAGCCCACACGGAGCAGATATGTATCCTATCAGAGTTCAGCTCCCAGGGCCTTCAGGCACTTTTATTTATGAGGCAGAGGGAACAGAGGAGCTACTTTTAGGTGCGGTAACCGCGTCAATGAGTAGCAACTACTAATAAAAGGACAGGAAACACAGGCCGAAGGAAATAGTGAAAGCTCATGTGAGCACTAGAGAGCAGACGTATACAGACTTAACTGGGCTCCTTGTATGTGCTGGACACTAGCCATACAGACATATGCTGACCTGGGGGCCAGCGGATGGATGGTGGTTAAGGTGCTGGATTCCCTCATGGCTGACTGCACTTTGTGTCCCAGACCTGGTGGCTAGCTTTCTCACTCTGTGTCTCTCTGGTGAGCACATGTGCCCTGTAGCAAATTAAAAGAAAGGAAGAAAGAGAGAAAGAGAGAAAGAAAGAAAGAGAAAAAAGAAAAAAGCTAAATAAAATTAAATATTTCCTTTAAAATAAAAGGGCCAGCAGGTGGCGTGGTGGTTAAAGGTGCTGAACTCCCACACGGCTGACCTTGGTTAGAGTCCCAGACCTGGTGGCTTGCTTTCTCAATATCTCTCTCTCTCTCTCACTCTTTTTCTCTCTTGTGAGCACGCATGCTTTATAGTAAGTTAAAAGATAATAACAAGTAAATAAAATTAGATAAATATTCTTTAAAAACAAACAAACAAAAGATAAACCAACTTCTCCTCCAGTAAGCTCATGGTTGCCAAGGAACAAAGATAAGCAAAAAAATCACGTCTTCAAGGATAGGTGTCTGTCAAAGGTAGGAAAGATTTACTTATAAAGAGGGATGAAAATAGCTCTCTCTGTAGTGTATTTGGAATAAGGACTGTCTGGTGATGGAAGTGTGTGTGTGTGTGTGTGTGTGTGTGTGTAGCTGGGCAGGTGTCTCTGGAAAGACTTTAGGGGAAGGTGGCACACAAATTGCATTTAAAAAACAAACAGACATCTCCTTGGCATAGAAAGTGATGAGAAGCAACTTGTTATGTAAAGAGGAGAGTAGACACCAAGGCATGGGGCCAAGAAAGAGCGTGTATTTCATTTAATGAGTTTGCTCATTCTTTCTTTCATGCATTTTGTCGTTCATTTATCGACAGCTTAGTCTTTGCCAGGTACTATTCTGTTTGCTGGGGATTCACTGGTGAGCCAAACCATGTCTATTTTGAGAGGTTACTTTCTAGTGCAGAAGTAAGATAATAAATAAATAAACAACTAGCATGTATATAATTTAATGTCCGGTGGTGATCAGTGCTACAAAAAAACTACGTTAAAGGCATAGCGAGTAAAAGGCTGAGGCCTTTAGGTAGAGAAAGTCTTCTCTCAGGGAAGGACTTTTTATGGAAATCAAAGGAAGAGCAAGCCAGCAGAAGCCGAGGGAAAACTTCCTCTCGCAGAATAAACAGCAAGTGCCAAGGGCCTGAAGCAGGAATAGTGTGGCATTTTCACAGAGGGCCAAGGAGGGCAGGGTGGTAGGGGCAAAGTGAGCAGGACCAGCAGGAAAAGGAGATTAATTGTCATCTTGCAGGCCATGGAAAAGATTTTGGAATTTATTGTGAAGATACAGAAAGTCAAGGTTTTGAGCAAGACTATGATAAGCCATTTATATCTTAAATGGATTATTCTGGGTGCAGTATGACATTAGACCGTAACAGGGAGGCCATTTAGTAAGTTATTACATATTTTTAGTGAGAGGCTCGAAATAGAGCAGTGATGTGTTAGGTAGTGACATATGATTTGATTCAGGATGTATTTTGAAGGTAGAACTGACAGGATTTGCTAATTGATTGATGGTGGGGCTTGAAAGAAAGAGAGTGATCAAAGATGACTCAAGTAATTAGGCCTGAACAACTGGTGAAGAGTGACTTTTTTAATTGAGTTGAGAAATAAAATAGATGAGCGCTGCCTGTGGGGTTTGGGGACGGGGGACTCAAATGTTCTGTTACGAATATGTTAAATTTGGCACGGAGTGCAGAGGAGACATTGACTAGAAGGATAAAACTCTGGAACTTAGGAGGGGCCGCTGGAGGTATGAATGTGCGATTCATCGGTAGATAAGTGATATTTAGGAGCACAACATTATATTCCATCACTGAGAGAGTGTTGATATGGAAGAGAAGAGGTTTAAGGACCGAGTCTGCAGCGCTCCTGTATTTAGCCACCAGGAGGTAAATTCTACCTAAGAGACCCAGAAGGAGTAGCTTAAAAAGTGGAAGAGACTCAGAAGGGGTTAACAGAGGAGTTAAGTGAAGCCAGCAGCAAGGAAGATGTCCAATTGGCTCACATGAAGAAAAAGACCAGTACTATGAAGACTGAAGAAAGGTCTTTAGATGGAGAAATGTGAAGGCCATTTGGTAACTCTGGAGAGCGGTTCCAGAGAACAAGTGAATGGAAGTCTGCAATGTGGTAAGGAGACGAGAAACTGAGATGGTGGGGTACACACAGAACAAGCTGAGGTTCTGAAAAGAAGTCGCGTGGTGTCCCGGCCTGCAGGACAGTCGAACAGGTTTCCTGGGGGAGGGAGTGAGAGATGGGACAGACACACAGACACACAGAATGGAGACAAGACGAGGTGCCCATCAAGTCTCGTTTATTAAGGAAGAACAGCGAGCTTATATACAGTCTGGTGGGCATTGATGATTGCCCGAAATGCAAATGAGATAGAACAGCATGAACCAATCATTGGTGTGGGTGGATCTCTCCCGTTGCCTAGAAACCCAACCACTTCCGGGAGAACGGTTGGTCACATGATTTCTGAGAACCAGTTTGATCAGTGAAGTGAAGCCTAATGGTTTCCAAGGTGGTGGATAGCTCAAGATGGCAGATAGCTCAAGATGGCTTCCGTATGCAGTGCCCTCCACAGCGTGGAGAAATGAGGGAGTGTGGAATCATGGGAGTTTTAATTCTTTTAATGAAAAGTATTTTAAAATCTTATATGCTGATGAGAAGAATCGACTAGAAAAAGAAAAACTGACATTGTAGGAGAGAGAGGGAGGATGTTACAAGCTTAAGTGGCCTCCAGTGGCTAACGTGGAAGAACTACCGATACATCAAAGTCACATCAGGTTCTTTTTTATTTTTTTCAGAGAGAGATTTTTGCTATAGGGTATGTGTGCTTGCCTATGAGACAGAGAGAATCAGAGAGACAGAAAGCGAGAAATCACTCCTCAGTGGGGATGATCACACCACAGTCCCTTCTCCTCCATTCTCCTCTCGGGATCTTGGGCACACACGCGCATGCACCTGGTACGAGTTTTAAGCCACTGGGACCAGGACTCAAACCCCAGCTGACTATGTGGGAGTCCAGCGACATAGCCATCATGCCATCAGATGGTCCCTGCATCAGACCCTTGCTTAAAAAACAAATTGCATTTTCCTATGCTAGACCTCCTATGTATCAGAAAAGTCCCATGTGTTTATACTTTAGGAAAGTTCCCCTAGAGATAATAACATAGACCTAAAATTAGGAGTTTTAAGGAATACGAATTGTTGCAATGGTGTCAAGAGTCAATTAACTTGGGGACCAGCAGGTGGTGTGGTGGTTAAAGCACTGGACACTCCCATCTGGCTGACCACGGTTTGAGTCCCAGACCTGGTGGCTTGCTTTCTCTCTCTCTCTCTCTCTCTCTCTCTCTCTTTATCTCTCTCTATCTCTTTCTGGTCAAATTAAAATAAATGAACGAACAAATAAAATTGAATAAAAATTTTAAAAAAAGAATTTATTAACTTGAAGTGGCAGAAGATGTGACTGGAAAGTCTGAGTTTTGCTTTTATTAGGGCGTTGTTCTCAACAGAGACAGACAGAGATAAAGAAAGAAAGAAAGAAAGAAAGGAAGAAAGAAAGAGAAAGTGAGAAAGCACTCCTTGCGGGGAGGAGGTTGACCATGCTGTAATCCCTTTTCTTGCACTCTCCTCTTGAGATTTTAGGCATGCACACACTTGTGCCCATACATATTTCAAGCTGCTGGATCTGGGACTTGAACCACATAGTCATTCATGTGGGATCCAGGAGCCTTAACCAACATGCCACCTGGCTCTCCCATTTGACTTTTTATAAATATTTAATATACATTTGTAGCATTTGTAAAATGCTATAAATGCTTTGTTTTTTCTTGTTTCTGGATTTTGCCACTTAAGAGTGATATTAGCATGGATGACTGGAGGCTGCTAATAGTTTTGGGAGCCCATGTGGTCTCTCTAAGAGGTATTTATGGAAAGATCTAGCTCTCACTATTTGTATTTAGAGAGAAACTTTGATCAGAAATTTAAACAAGTGATTTCCCCACTAAAAAAGTGACAATCATGTGCCTTCTTCTCTTGTAGGAATATACAGAAATAGCCACGAGACAGCCAAATCTAGCTCAAACATGTTCAAGTAATTGGGTCAAAGGAGACCTGTAAGATTTACACCTAATATATTGAGTCTTATAATCAACCTAGATGCTCAAATATGATGATTTAGAGAAAATAATACTGCGAAGGGAGACTGGATCTGCAATCCAAAGACCCGAGTTACAGTGTGGCTCTGTAATTTAAAAATGTTGTGAATTTTGACAAGCTTTAAGTGTTCATGTGAAAAAGAGTATGCCAATTCTTTTTTTTTTTTTACTTCCATCGTAGAGTTGTGAAGATCAAATAAGTGAAAAGTACTTCACGATTGATAGACTTATACACATGAAGTCCCACAGTTATTGTAAATTGTGAAAAACAGCTTTTGTAAATAGCTTTGTAGTGTGTGGCATACATATCTTGAGAAAATGACAATTCACATTCCACTGCTTTGGGTGCAGTGGAAGGCTGATTACAACCTAAATGTATGGACATTTTATGTATTTACTTATACACCCACAAACATGCATACATATCAGTGTCTATGTTGGTGTCTGGGTTTATTCAGTAGCATTTGTGTTCATTTTTCTCAAAGATTAGGGGCATTTTTAGATTATGGCTAACAAGACTGTAGAAGTTACTAGTTATTAGTGTTCGCCCAGGCCCCTGAATTCTACAGCAGCTTCAGACACGGGGATAGGTCCTAGACCGTCACTGGTGTCTCTTTGTGCACTGCAGTTGTTTCACTCTGCCCCACAGATGGGTAAGAGATCGCAAATGATGGAGAGAGTGGAATGACACAGTATGTTCCCCTGTAGTCCATGCTGATCACAGAGCATTTGCAGGTGGGAAGAGGGTCCTGGGTGTCAAGATTTCCGAGGGAGGTTCTCACACTAAAATGTGTCTCGTAAGAAGCAGGTGAAGACCACAAAGATATTTAGGCTTAAGAGGCAAGACTGAAGCAGACTATTATATTCTGGTGGTTTCAAGGCTGTAAAAGTAGATTTGATATATCGAGTTTGGACTCAACAGGAAGTACAGTGACTACGATTGTGGAAAACACACCAGGGAGGTTTGGCTACTTAGCACTTTCCAGTTGTTATTGCACAGCTGCTGGCTGACTGTAGAAATGTTGGACAGGGACTTAAACATCTGCTATGAAGCAGATAGGAATGGCTGACATCATTTCTTCTCACCCCAGTGAGCTAGCTCGGAGAGTACAGACTCGCCATGTCAAGTCTCAGATCCGTAGATAAGTCACAGGATACCTGTTATTCTGTTCTGATCTAGAGGGTCAGAAGAGTGTCACTGATTTATAGTTTGGTCTCTTCTAAATGACATTTTAAAAGAGTCAGTCTCTGAAACCTCTTGATCTTCTTTCAAGGGATGAAATTCTCTGTAAGATAATTAAACTTTTCACACATAGCTGTGAATAAGTGGATAATTGCGTGGAAGAGCCACGTTTTAACGCACGGGCCCGTTAGTTCACAGCTAACTGTGCTCTTGATGCAGAGATGATGTTTTCTGTGTTGACACTTAGATTGACGTTGCTGGAAGGAAGGTTACAGACAGTCTGGTCCTTCTACAGGTGAGGAGGCTGAGGGTCAGGGAGGGAACCTGCCAAAAGGCCCACTGCCCAGAACCGAGAGCGAGATCCTGAGTCCTGCCACTCGTTGTCCAAGGACTGCTCTAAGACTCCACATTGCCATTTGTCTCCAAAATTCATAAATCCCATGTTACATGTTGAGAAAATCATTTTCCAAATTTCTTGGGAGTCATTTTAATTTATGGCCTTGTTCTTATCTCTACCATCCTGTATGTGAATTGGACTAGTCTTTTGCAACTGTCTCAGAGGAATACATAGTTAAGGAGACTTCCCCCCACCTAATGATGTTTAGGGAGCAGGTGGATATCAACTAACAAAGTAGCCCAACGCTCTAGAAGTTCATGCATCTCTTTTGTAATTTTGCTATAGCTATGTGCCTCCTGTATTGATTTTTCCTTAAATTAACACACTTCAAAAATCAATTTAACCTTATCCTAGCAAGTGTATCTGTTAAACCTACAGATTTAATGAGCTGTGCTTTTAAAATAGAAAAATAGTTACTTTAATGTAGCCTTGTATTTTCAAGTCTCATCTGAGTGTCGAAATATTCCATACTGTGGGAAATACCAACTAAATTAGTCTATTTTAACAGCCTCTCTGCTCATGAAACATATTGGGTCATTGGAAAAGTCATGATGGGTTTTTCTATGCAAAAAAATGTGTCATGACTTTCCTGATGACCCAATATGATAGTCATTTTTTCTCTCTACCTTTCCCATATCAATATCTAAGTAATTTAAGAGAAAGAACAGCAATCCTGTGTGTGTGCGTGTGTGCGTGAGTGCGTGCGTGCGTGTGTGTGTGGTTTTTTCAATCTCTATGGGAGAAGAAGTATGGAGGAAAGAATTTAAAAAGTTATTTTGTTTTAAGTAAATTTGTTTTAAAATGAATGAATCGGGACCAGCAGTTAGTGTAATGGCTATGTTGCTGGACTCTCATGTAGTCAACCGCAGTTTGTGGCCCGGACCCGGTGGCTTAAAAGTCATGCTGGGCGTGTGTGCGTGCGTGCCCAAGATCCTGAGAGGAGAATGGAGAAGAAGGGATTGAGGTGTTGCCATCCCCCCGTGGGGGGTGATTTCTCGCTTTCTATCTCTCTGTCGCTCTCTGTCTTTCTAGCGAGTGCACACGCCTTATAGCAAAAAAAAAAAAAAAAAAAAAAAAAAAAAAACTTCTCCAAAAAAGGGGTGATTTCTCACTTTCTATCTCTGTCTCTCTCTGTCTTTCTGGCGAGCGCACGCGCCCTATAGCAAAAAAAAAAAAAAAAAGAATGAATCAAGTTATAAGTATACATTAGCTCATGATAAGTATCTCTTGACTAGAAAAAGTTAAGATTAACAAAATGATTAAGAAAATACATAAAATAAGATTTTCTTCCTGCTTACATATTCATCAGTGGCTTACAAATGGGTACTTATTAGAGATGTAAGATACAAGTAAAGGTCCCTTAAAGAGCTTTTCTTCCTGGGGTGCCAGAACAATGCCCACTAAACAAGAATACTCAGAGCTCCAGACCTAGGGTTGGGGCTTTGAGTCTGCAGGATGAATGTTCTGGTAGGCTGGATGCAGTCCTGTTTGCTTCCAGGTGATGGCTTGGAACAGTTTTTCTCAAGGATCTACCTATTGTTTGAATTCTTTTTGCTAACAGGCATGTCCATATCGCTTGAAGGAGAGAAAAAAATACTTTGATACCACCTGAACCAGAATTTTTACTTCTAATGAATTCATGGTTTTCTAGAACAGAGCTTTCCAATTAGTGGGCATAGTTATGTCTTTCTCCTCTAAGAAGCCTTGTTAATTTTGCTTTAGTGTGTTATATAGTAATTACAATTTCTTAGGGGTGCTGTGACATGAAAAAGGCTAGGAAATAATACTGTAAGACAAGGGAGAACACATCCCCCAGTTTGTATGTTAAGAGTGTACAAAACACTTGTGTACATTAACTCTCTTGAAGCATAGCCTTTCTGTAAGGCATATTTTAGATGAGAAAACTACAGATTTGAGCATTGAAGTTACCAGCATAAATTTCCACAGCTTAAGGTAGTGGCAGGTGAAGGCTTGCAAGTACAGTTATTACATTTTTAAAAAATTTCCAGTGTGAACAAGCAAGTGAGTAGGAGAGAGGATGGGAGACAGAGAGGGAGTCACTCCCAACAGGACCCTCATGCCATCATTCACACAGCTCCAGCCAGACCTAGATCTTGGGCAGACATGTGCTCAGCGTGTTCTAGGAAGTCTCTAGGCCCGAACTTGGAATCTTTCGAGGTGGGTCAGGCTTACAGAACGTGTGTTACTATAGCACCACTATCCAGCCCCAGCTACTACATGTTTAATATGATGCACCTTCTACTACACTAAGGTTGTCTTCAGAATTTCAGATTCTTACATTAATAGATTCTGAAAACGCATAAATGCACGTATGCACAAACAACTGATCTTTGGTACATATATTTTACAGGAAGCTGTTTGGAAGTAAAACGTGATTCAAAAATGTTTGCTGACTTATTGTTGCATTGAAGTCTGAGATGACACAGATGAGACTCTTTCATTCAGAGAGATCATAGACTTAAGGGGAGGAGGGCAGCTTTTCCTATGCAAACATTTTATCGGAGGCAGTCTGGGATATGTGTTATAGGGTAAATATAGACAGAATGCTATAGAGGAATGAGAGAGAAAAAGGTTATGTTGAAAGAAATCAGGAAGGATTGTGGAAGAAATGCACTTATGCTAATGATTCTTTTTAGCATGTGTAAACTTTCATTGTTTTGAAAACTGTTTGGAACTATTATGTAGAGAGACGCTGAAGATAGACAGCTGGTGCAGTTTCACAAAGTGAGCATGCCCAGGTGACAGCACATACGTTAGGAGACAGGACATCACCAGCATCATCGCACCTCTCCATGTGTCTCTTCCCCGTCCCTGCCTTCTCCAAGGGCAGCCGATATCTTGCCCTGACCCTATAGGTTAATTTGCTTATTTTTGAAACTTTAATGAAGTAAAATACTGGATCATCAGAGAAGTCGTGACATAGTTTTGTTTTTCTATGCATAAATGCATCATGGCTTTTCTGATGACCCAGTACTACAGCTTCTCTTCTTTTCTGTCTAGATGCTTTATTCAGGTGTGGTATTGGTGAAAGTTATCCTCTGTGCTGGAGGTCTTCACGGTTGAAGTTTGTTCCTTTTTATTGCTATTAACATACTACACATTGAGCATCCATTCTACAACTGATGGTCATTTGGATTATTTCCAGTTTGGGGTTACTATGAATCGTGCTCCTGTGAACAGTCTTGTACGCACACACACATTTATGATAGTAATTTTCCCAGGAGTAGATTTGCTGAGTCATGGAATGTGCCTATACTAACAGGAGTTTTGGTGCGGGTACCTTAGAGTGACAGAGGACTTCACTGTCAGATGTAGAATCATTTACAAAGAGCCACAACCGACTGCAGAGGGAATTCAGAGTCAGGAGCAATTCTGGTGGCTGCTGGAGAGCGACAGTGAAATGTACATGTTTAAGAAAGAGACAAAGAACAGGGAAGATTTTTGAGAAGACCTGAGCTGTTTTATAGAAAGATAATTATATCGCATAAAAAGACATGCAGAGATGGAAGTCACGAAAAGCTTCATGTATGTCTTAATCAGATGTGGGTTGATTTTTCTCAAATACTAAGAAATCTGGAGGTAGGCATTTTGCTGGTCTCCACACTGAACTCAGAAAAGTCATCTAGGATTTTTCACTGTGGCATTAATTGTGGTCATACTTTATAGCCTCAAGATAGGTGTAGCAGTTCTGGATAGTAAGTCTAAAATTCAAAGCAATGAAAAGGGTAACAGGCGATGTCGGCCATGTCCATTTTCTTTCAGGGAAGTAAAAGTTCCCAAACAACCCTCCAAAGACTTCTTCCCAAGACTCGCGCCCCAAAGTGGGTAATCCCTAGCTAAAAGTGAAGTGTGGAAATTGGGGTGTAGTATCATAACATTTGCTTTCTATCGATTACAATCCCTCATCTGGTACTAAACATTGTTGTCCTGAACAAAACTAGGACTTGTTTAGCGAAGAAGAAGAGGAACTTGATACAAGAGAGGCCATTAAATGGGCCTTCCATAGCAACGCTGGCCTTGGAGTGAAGAATGGGTTAGGGGAAAGAGGTTTTCTGTAATTTGTAATTTTACACTCACATAAAGAGTTAGGAAAAATGGAAATTTTATGGGGAAAATTAATATATTCATTTCATTTGATACTTTAAAACTCACTAAGCCTTTTAATCATTACTATTGTTTTGGCTCTATTTATTGTTATTTACAGTACTGGTGATCTGAGGAGATTTAAAAAAAATCAGATAACTATAAAGTCAGTTAGCCCCAGCATGTCATCGGTTACATAAAGTGGCTTTTGACTAGCTTTTCTAGAATAAAGTGAAACCAAAGAGCAAGCAAGCTTGGTGAGCTACTGCAATTACAGGCAGAGTGGTGCAGAGATTTCTGTGGTGCATAAATTAAAACATCCTATCATAAGGCTAACAGATCCAAAATAGCCCCAATTTGGTCTTTCATGTGACTTTATTTCTTTCTCTAACCTGCAGTTGTTGATTTCTGACAAATGCATTTGTCATGAAATCAGTTGAGCTAGTGCATGGGAAGACTGCATATGAATTCAGATATTGTTTCAAAAACTCATCTGTATTACCTCGTAAAGAGAACAATGGGCATATCAAGTTCTTTTTGTTTTAAGCAAGTCATAGAAATCAGGTCAGTCTATACATTCAGTCTCCTGACAACATATTCTCAACAGGAAGTAAAGCAAAGTGCTTCTCCAATTAAGGCTCACAAAACATACTTCTGTTTTTTGTGGTGGTTTGTTCATTATTTTGTTTGTTGGTATGGTACAATGCTTAAAGTTATCTGTATTTTGTGGAACTAAAAGGAAAAAAAAAGAACCAAACTGTCACCTCCAATGTGGCGCTGATAAAGGTAGAGCTAATGATCTGAGATTTTCATGTACCACTGTGTGCGATCAATGTTCTTTCTAAGAAGTTTTGCTCCGGGAGAGGAGGAAGGAAGGGATGTGAGTGTAGGTGAAGGCATAATTGAGACCCGAGTCCAGCAATATTTGTATAACCATTTTCATATGCAGCTATGTGTGGTGGGGGGTATGTTTCTATATTAGGAAAGGATCCTTCGATTGTTTATAATTGCATCATGGTTGTGTCCAATGGTGTATTTCAAGATGACGTGTAGAATCAGTAGGAGTGTTGCTTTTACAAGGAGGTAGTTAGTGGCATATTTCATTATTCTGAAGGATGTTACAGACTCGGAGTATAAATAGACTTAGGAAAACAACACATGAGCTAGAAGCCGTAACTCGCGGTTAAGTAAGTGAGGTTATTTGGGAAGTGAGTGGGATAGGCTGCGCTTCTTTCATTTTGGAGAGATTGTCACAAAGTACAACTGTGATTCCGCACTGTGTGGCTTCATGTTTCTGAAGCACAATATTGAACTGCAGGATGATAGTCACTCACGAACGCAACAAAATATGTACCGATAAGCCACTGTTCTCAGTACTGAAGGCTGAGCAACGAAGCTAAAACTCTTACTGAAGGCTCTTCGGAAGCATGCATTTTTTATGACTTCACCTAATTGAGTGCTTTGTAAGTAGAAAAGAAAAGGGAGAGCTCTAGAAAAAGGCTTCAGTCCATCTTAACCAAAGAGGGTTGCAAATAATATACAGTGGGGATCGTACATTCCTTACTGTTAAATTCACAAAGTATAAACGAACAGTTTAAGCAGCACATATTTTGGTCTAAAACATTGGATGGTTCTTACATTGTCAGTCTACCCCTTAAAGGACTCAGCAGTGGCACGCACAGTAGCTGTAAGCCGTGCGGAGTCTGAGTACGGATGTCTTTGGAGAGAAATATGTTCAAATAGGTGAGTTTGAGTCCTGGGATAAACGGCTCACAAAACTGAAGCTAAGGCCCAGCTGCGGGAGGGTCCTGTGACACGAGTGGGTATTCCATGTGTCAGTATGGTTGTGAAGGTACAGATGGCCAGAGCAGCCTGGGACCGATAGGAGAACAGAGGTGAGGTCTTGAAAATAAAAAGACTGAAGCAGGCACCATCTCTATCAAGGTTTTTAGCCAACGCCAAGGACAGCTCCCATGGGCCGTGTGTTAGTTTCCTTAGTCACTATACAGAGGCGAAAGTGTAAATGCACCGACACATACACCACAGGTAAGAGAAGTGAGTGAAGCAGGCCAGTCATTAAGCAGGGGGGACCTGAGCGCTATGGCAAACAGGAAATGAGTCCTTTACGATGGGAACGTGGAACGGCTGCTACCAAGATCCAGCCAATTGGTTGTAGGCAAGAGTGCGGGTTCAGTGTTACTTGAGCATCCAGAAATTAAAAAATAAAAAAGTCCCCTGAGAAAAAGGAAATATAGATACTGTAGATAATAATCTCACAATTCTAGTAATTCTGGCAACTCAAATTGAAACCAAAGACACAATGATATAACCCTGCTTCAGCTCCGACTCCTTTTACGGAGGTTTGGCCTTAAGCAAAGGAAGCCGTACCCTTGCCTGTCTTTGAGTCGTTCCTGTGTATGTCATTGGCACATTTAGCTGTTTTGCCCACTTCAATATGATATTCTTTTTGTTTTTAATTTGCTTTAGGAAACATCTGTGTAAAACCGATCATAATCAAAAAGGAGAAAGAGAAAGCATCCCACCACAGTCCCTTCTCCTTCATTCTCCTCCCAGGATTTTGGGCGCGCAGGTGTGCTCGGAGTGTTTTCACGCTACCAGACCCAGGGCCCCAACCATGCAGTTGGGCCTGTGGCATCTAGCCACCTTAACCACCATAGCACTTTCTGGCCCAGTTTGATATTCCTAAAGTATAGGTTAGATTATGGTTTTCCACTGCGTGTACTTCCCAGTGGCTTCCTAGTCCCCTCAAAATAAAATAACCATTCCTTATTATGGCTTTTAAGGTCCTATATGGTTCGTTCTCCTACCTCTGTAACTTCTCATGCTAGTCTTATCCTCGCTCACTGTTTTCCAGCCATGTTATTTATCTTTTAGTTCCCAAGACACGCTAGACTTCCCTACACTAGAGGCTTATGATGTTTTATTCCCTTTTCTGGAATAACTCCCCTTGCCACCTCTCTCCACTCTGTTTAACTGGCTCATGCTTCAGGGGATAGTCTTACTGTGTCCTCCAAGAAGTTCTCATGTACTGTTGAATCTCAGCTGACCCTCCCAGCGGTTCTGTTTATCATAGGACTACACATGAATGCACCTGGAATTTTCTGGGAAAAAAAAAAAAAAAGATTTGCTTGTTTATAAAACTTTAAATTAATTAAGTAATGGATCATCAGAAAAGTCATGATGTATTTTCTGTTTTTCTATGTAAACATGCATCTTGACTTTTCCAACGACCCATTCTATTCCATAAAATTTTCTTGTTTTTGGCGTATACAAATGCTGAAACTTGATCATTTGCAAATTAAATTATAAGCAAGTCTATACCGAAGCAGTTCAGCTCAAATTTGTAAATAGTGTTTGATGACATAAAATTGTCTCAGTTCAGATGCAGTTCTATACAGTTAATCCTTGAACAAGGTGGGAGTTAAAGGAGCCAAACCCCACTCCCTATCAAAAATATGTGTAAAACTTTACCTTCTCTAAAACTTAACTACTAATAATCTACTAATGCCCCTAGCCTTACTGATAACAGAAACAATTGGCATATATTTTGTATGTTATACGTGTTGTAGACCAGACTGTTCCAATGAAGTAAACTAGAGAATATAAAATGCTATATAGAAAATTATAAGAATACATTTACAGTATTATACTGTATTTTCTGATGATATATTTATTGAAAAAAAATCCATGTATAAATGGATCTGCATAGTTTAATCTCATGCTGTTCAAAGGCTAACTATATTTAATGCTTCTGTGTTTTTATTTTGATAATATTTATGCAGAGAATACCTGCATAAGTATTTTGTACATAATTATATGAACAATTTCTTAGTTTGATTTGTTAGTTGAGACTAGATCCCATACTTAACCAAATCATTACCTGCTAGAAATAATAAAAATGCTAAATTTAATTCCATAACTCCAATAATTTTTTCCCTTGACTGTAAAGTTAATAAGGCACTTTTACTGAAAATTACAGTAAAATGTTATGTAAACTTGACATTTCTCATTGACTATTTGCTATTTATTTTTGCTATGACTAAACTGTTGTAACAATGGTATGCTTAGAGCTGGGATTTCTGAAAGATACCTGCATGCAGAGTAAAATGCCTTCTTATTGCTGAGACATAAATACCTTTAGGTTTTCAAAGGTCAAGTAATTACACCATTTTCTCCATTTGAATGGCCACAACAATTGTTTACTCAAAGAACAGTGATTTCGTCTGAACTTTTCTTTGAGTAAAACAGATCATAATCAAAAACAGAGGTATTGGTTCCAAAATTTGGTGACAGTGATCAATTGCAAAGTTAGCTGCCTTAGAATATGTCTTCTTGCAAATGTATTGGTAAGTATATTGGGTTGTTGGAAAAGTCATGATGCATGTTTGCCTAGAAAAATAGAAAAATAATCATGCCTTTTCTCATGACCCAACATATACATACACATACATACTTTTTGTTTTTGTTTTTGTTTTCCTAAAGGGCTTGTGTGCTCTCCTAGGAGAGAGAGAAAAGTGAGAAGTCACTCCTCCCGGGATGGGGGGATGGTCATGCCAAAATTCCTTTTCCTCCATTCTCCTCTCTCCATTTTACTCTTAAGATTTTAGGCACACACACACGTACCCAGCAAGTTTTTCAAGGTGCTGGGTCTGGGACTTGAACTGCACAGTTGACCATGTGGGATCTAGCAGCCATAAGCAACACACCATTGGCTAGCCCTCATACCAATTTTTATATATAATACATGTGACAGATAGATGTTTGCGTGTGTGTACATATACAATTTTAAATTTTAATTTTAAATTCACATAGGTACTCCTACTCCACCCTTTCCTAATTTAAAAAGCAGTGGCTGTGGCTTAAATGGTCCAACAGTGTTTCAGTTCCCAGAAGTCTAAGCGTTGACTGTGGAAGGTGAGGTTCTCCTCAGCCAGTCTTGAACATGAAAACTTAAATTAAATGCAAAGGAGAAGATGATACTCAGCATGTTGCATAGTTCTGGGGGTGGGGGGGCATGCACGTGACTGTTTAGAATTACACTTCGAGACATGCCATTTCACAAATGTACAATACGAGTAGTTCCTCTGGGACCGTACGATGGGGCTGTCCATTCAAACTGAGAGAGTGCGTAACGTTCTGCCTCTGTGGCAACACTCCTGTCTTCTCACCCAGAGAAACCTGCACTTTCCTCATTCTAACTACCGTGACCAACCATTCACTTTGTGATAGTTTAAAAGAGAATTTTCTCACACAAGGATACGCACATTCTCAAAGTGACTTCCTGTCTATGATGATTATTTCAATCACAGAGTATTAAGGTCAAACAACAGGTGTGTTTTGCTTTACATGGGGATGTGTGAGCTGTGGTCAGCATTACTTATGCTTTTATCATACAGAGGTCGGCCTGGAGGATCTGCGTGGCACTTCACAGTGAGTCTATGTTGACATCAGGTTCTACAGCAAGTTCTAGATGAAGAAAAACAGATGTCTTTTTATAAGATAATGGAATGAGCCTCACTGGGTTTAAGAGTGTCTGGTGGGTTGGGTGTTCTTTTACATGGACCATTTTTGCATCTCAGCGTTGACAATCCAGTGTGCTCTCTTAGAAAATCTCCTTCTCTCCCCATGGTGCCCTTCCTCTTTGACTCAACAAGATGACAATAAAGTTTGCCCCCTTTATCTACCTAACCAGACCACTGTGGGTATGCTTCATTTCTATCAGGAATTTAATTAGTTCTCCCAAGTTTCAAGGCTCATATTCTTATTACAGATTAACTTTAATTTTCTCTGAACTAATAAGTCATATATAATTCACATTAAAAAATGTATATTATGCTATAAACAAGGTCTCAAGAATGTAGTGGTTCTGTTATATTCGTAGTTTAAAAGGCACAGCATGGTTTGGCCTTGCAACAATTCCTATTTTCTACTGCTGTCCAGCATGGCCCATGGGACTGTAAGGTTGATTACTTCTCTGTCTTTGCCACAAATGAACATTTTTTAGGTTATTGTTTAAATATACATTTTCTTCTAGAATGTCTTTCATCCTCCTTTCCATTAATCAAATATTATCCTTTCCTTAAGCTATGCCTCCACCATGCTTCTCCTTGTTAATTGATACACTGGAATGATCATTCCTTGGTTTGCATTCTTTTTTTTTTTTTAGAGAGGTTTTTGCTATAGGGTGCGTGTGTGCTCGCCAAACAGAGAGAGACATAGAGACAGAAAACGAGAAATCACCCCCCAGGAGGGATGGTCACGCCGCAATCCCTTCTCTTCCATTCTCCTCTCGGGATCTTGGGCACGCACGCACACACGCCTGGTGTGAGTTTTAAGCCACCGGGTCCGGGACATGAACCGCGGTCAACTACGTGGGAGTCCAGCGACATAGCCATTACGCTGGTTCCCGGTTTGCATTCTTCTTAACACTTACATACATAGCTTTTTATTATTATTTGTTATAGGGTTCATGCACTCACTAGAGAGACAGAGAAAAAAGAGACAGTGAGAAAGTGAAAAAGCATCTCCCAGGGGGATGGCCACACCACAATGCCTTTTTCTCCACCCTCCTCTGTGTGTTTGGAGCACACACACATGTACCTCGCATGTTTCTCAAGCCACCAGTCTCAAACCACCAGACTGTGCAGTCACCTGGGATCCAGCCACCTTAACCGCCCCGCCATTGGCTGGTCCCCACACATAGCTTCCAGCCCCGACTTACTCCTGTTTTATTAGGGCCACTGCCTCCTTTTGTTTGTGCTCATGAATTGAGCTGATGTTTACTAAAGTACTTTTTTATGAATTGTTTCATTTTGGCCTCTTCAGGAAATAGAACCACCTCAAACATAATTCTGCTTCTATGGGGTCCACAATCTAGTAAAAGATACAATGTTTTCCAGATGACCATTACATAATGTGTTTTTTTGGTTGTTTTTTGTTTTTTGTTTGTTTGTTTTGCTTTTAAGGGCAAGCAAGTCACAGTTAAAGGACTGCAGGAGTTTGGAGAATAAGCAATTATAACTAGTGGTGGTATGTGAATCCCCATGAAGGAGGTGGCATTTGAGCTGGGCTTAAGACATTGATTGTCAATTAAAAGTTATATTAAGAATTAGGACTAACAGATGGTGTAACGGTCACATCACTGACTACTGTGTAGTCGACCGTGGTTTGAGTCCCAAACCTGGTGGCTTAAAACTCATGCTGAGCGCACATGCATGTGTGACCAAAATCCTGAGAGGAGAATGGAGGAGCAGGGATTGTTGTGTGGCCATCCCCCCAGGGGCGATGTCTCGCTTTCTGTCTCTGTTTCTCCAGTGAACACACTCGCTCTATAGCAAAAATCTCTCTAAACATAAAATGTTATAATAAGAATTTATGAAAAGACATGGGTAGATTTTAGGCAGACAAAGAGTATTCTTAGAGGAGACATAACAAGAGCCTGAATGTGTAAGTGGTTGGCTATGGGGGTGCTCAGAATGGGGTGTCCAGGGATGCAGGACTGCAGGTTCATTGGCAGGCGGAGTTTGCAGAGATTGGGACTGGCAGGTTAGACTGGAAGCATACATCAAAACCAGCGTGTTGGCTGTAGTGGACTGGGGATTCTTTCTTTCTTTTTTTTTGGGAGAGATTTTTGCTTTAAGGTGCGTGTGCTTGCCAGACAGACAGAGACAGACAGAAAGAAAGTGAGAAATCACCCCCCACAGGGGATGGCCATGCCACAATCCCTTCTCCTCCATTCTCCTCTCGGGATCTTGGGTACACATGCACATGCACCTGGCATGAGTTTTAAGCCACCGGGTCCAGGACTCGAACTATAGTCAACTACATGGGAGTCCAGCGACATAGCCATTACCCTAACTGCTGGTCCCAGGAATTCTTTCTAAAGTATTTGGATTTTGTTCTTCAGACAATGGAAAATCTAAAGCTTTGAACAGGCAACAAGTCAGTACTTTACCGTATATGTTTTATCTTTTTAACTAGGTTGGACGCTATTCATTTTAAGGAAATTGTCTGTAAATAATAAAGCATTTATTAAACTCTTTTATATTGTCTTATATAACCCTCTTAATAGTCTTTGACAATTATATCATTACCCTTTTATTTCACTGCTCAGAGATGTAAGCCTCAGAAGGTTATTGTAATCTCCCCAAGTCACATAGCTAAAAGCTTCAAGTCAGCAATTTTTCCTTTTAGTGTCTCTATGCAATGCTTTTCTTCTTGACTGTGGTACCTGTTCTCTTTTCAGTTTAGTTTTCTGTTTCCCAATAGAAGCTTAGATCTTCATTTAATAAAAATACTTAAATCATATGTATGTTCATATGTGTGTGTGTGTGTGTGTGTATGACTTTTTTCACATTATGCTTAGTTTCTTTGCAATTCTAAAACACTAAGGTTGCATTCTCTTTTGTGATTGAAGTTCAAGATCCAAATTTGGAAACTAATAATGATACCTAAACTGAGATCCAGTGTCCTCGCCATTCTCACAAGTGATGAGATTGGTATGAGATAGTGACATTCGGTTCTTAGGCCTAGGAATCTCCATTAGTTGCACGTTCTAAAAATCATCCTAGCTTCCTGAAATGGCTGCTGCTTTTTCTCTTCATGTTTAGGCAAATAAAAAATATGCTTGAATACTTAGTGGGCTTTAAGATTCAATTTCTCAGTCTCTGATTAATTTTAGGCTCTTTGAATTATTGAGCAACACACAGAGTTTAGTGGCAAGGATACTTTTGAACAGAATTTACAAAAAAAATGTGACTCAACCTGGCTTAAACACCAAAGTGATTTTCTGGCTTATTTTGTTAGAAAATCCAGAGGTAGAACAGATCTTCGGGCTGGCTGGTTGAGTAGCACACTTTTTTCATCAAGCACTTGACTTTTCTTTATGTTTTGTTTTACTACCTACTGTGTTGTTGGCTTTATTCTTAGGCTAGTTCCCCCTCTAGCTACTGATAGGCTGCCGGAAGCAAGCTGAGACTAATTCCATTGGACAGTGTGGGTGTCACTGAGCAAAACTCAAGAAATCTGCAGCCAGGAGATTATCATTCATTGATTGGAGTAGACTTAGTTTACCTTAAACAAAAAAGGTGTATAGGAATATCTTTATGGATGTATTGAGTCGTAAGACAAATCATGACTTATGTTTCTATGCAAAAATGTATCATGACTATTGACAGATTGATTAGGATCTATGCCTAACTGGAGATAGTAATAAATCCTACCAAAACGAAGTGGTTGCTGCTCAGTGTATCCTAAAAAGAAAAACCGGTGTCCACTCTACATCAGTATAAATGTGTGTTTTTAAACCGTGTATGATTCTTTTTTCAATGTCAGAGTTTTCTTAAAAATTGGGTTAGTGTACATTTTTATGAAATTATGTTGAAGATCGCTGGCGAAGTCATTATTCAGCAAGCTCTAGAGGTCTTAAAGGTAAAATTTTTGTGATACCCAGCATTCTGAGCAAAGACACACAGTGCATGAAAAATTTCATACCGGCATTACTGTTACCTTCATTTTGGAGGGAGAGTTAAGTTCAGCATGTTCTCTTAGAAAAAGAAAGTAAGCTGATGGGCATTAACCAGCTCTGTCTTCCATGGCTCCATGATTAGATTTAGACAATCGTCTTGCAGTCTTCTTTGATTTAATTTCTAAACGGATATTGGAGTAATTAATCTGTGTTAGCTGAGGATGGAGGCAAAGAAAACACTTTGATCAATCAATAGCAATGGGCAAATGTCATACGATAATACATTTAAGCTGATTTGGATTCTCTCTAAATTTCAAATGTACTGACCTAGCTTTTTATTTTTACTGTAGAGAGCAGCATACATGATCTACCTTTGAGGGAGAAGAGTCTAGAAGAGTTTGGTGTGTTCCATAGTGTTGGGAATTAGGACTTTGGATAGGAATGTTTTCTATTGGTTCAGTTTAGGGAAAGTTGAAACAGATTTTTCTCTTTCTTCTTTTTTTTAAAGTTTTGTTTTCTCATAGGGCACATGTACTTGCCAGAGAGAGAGAGAGAGAAAGAGGGAGACAGTGAGAGGGAAAGTGAGAAATCACCCCATATGAGACATGCCAGGCCACAATCCCTCCTCCATGTTCCTCCTGGGATTTTAGGTATGCATGCACACACATGTGTGTGCCAGGTGTGAGTTTCAAGTTTTCAACATAAGTTGTCCATTTGGGAATCTAGCATTTTAATCACCATGCCACCTTCTGGCACCCAGATTTTGTCTTTTGAACCCAGGCTGGCTCATACTTGTGCCACAATGCTTTCTTAGTACTCTAGGATAAATTGTTGATTTCCTGTTCTATCATGCTTCGGGCCTTCGTAACCCATAAGACTGTTTTTCTAGGCTAACTCATCTTGCTGTTTAATTATTTTTTATGTGTTAAGCACCTTAAAATTCTGGGGATAGGAAATATTATTTAAATCTTACAGTCCCCAAAACTGAGTATACAGGAGGCATTCAATTAAAATGGACCGAATGAACCAGACAGCATTATGATGGGTATAGAAAACCTGATTTTGTTTAACAGACTAGTTAATGAAATTATTCCTCTACTTGTGTCCCCATCTTACTCACACCACCATTCAAGAGCAAGGAATGTATTTTCTCTTGTTTTGGTTTCCTGGGAGGGTTAGTAGACTTATTCATTTATTAATTTGTTTGATGAAAGAGAAACTAGGTAAACCTGAAAGTCTCCAAGGTTTTCAAAAGTTGAGCAACCGAAACAAAGAAGTTAAGGAAATCTGTGTTACTAGGACTCTATGCGATGTGATGTAATGATCTTTGTTGAAAACAGTTCCTTGATTTGATTATCTCTTAGTGCAAGTATGCTTTGAACATCCATATTATACCCCATAGAGATGTACAATAATTAAGTGCAAATGGGAAATTATAAAGTAGAGGGAACAGCAGATGGCATAGTGGTTACATTGCTGGACTCTTACATGGCAGACTTCGATTCAAGTCTGGGACTGGTAGCTTAAAACTCACGGGCGTGTGTGCGTGCCTGCCCAAAATCCCAGAGGAGAATGGAGGAGAAGGGATTGCAGCGTGGCTAAATCCCCCCCCCCAGGGGGGGCTGATTTCCCATTTTCTGTCTCTCTGTCTCTCTCTGGTGAATGCACGCACCCTATAGCAAAAATCTCTCTTAAAAACTTATAAAGTAGGAAAAATAAAGAAGACTCCGCGTGACTTTTCCTGGGTCACATACTGTAGTAACATCGGACCCAGATGGAGACTGGGACGCCTGGCAGGTGGGCATGTGCTTGGGGACTCTCCCACTGCTCTTGCTCTCCCCCTTGGGACAGCAGCTGTTGCCTGCTGGAAGGTGATGCTGTGAGACTCTAAACATAGACCACGCTGATACAGTCTCCTGTGGCCTTGAAAGAGGCTTGGATGTGGAGCAATTCCCTGTAGACACTAGTGAGGAGGGAGAGGGAGGCCCAGGCATACTGCCTGTTCAAAAGGGAGTGTGTTTCCTATATCCAGAAAAAGATCAACTGGAAGGAGAGAGGAATCGAAGTTCACATGGTTCATATCTGCACAATGTTTCATGGTGTTTTTCAAACAGCACAACACCGCTTTTAGGCCTTTGTGTTTTTTTTTTCATGAACTTTTTATTAACATAATAATTGTTTATTCTTGTGAGGTTATCAGGATGTACAACGAGAGATTCGTTTTGAATTAGTAATGTCTACTCTACAGAAAAGTAGGCTGAGGAGGTTCTAAGTAGGGAAAACTTATAGTATAAATTCAAATTTAGAGCAAAACATCAAGACACTGCTAATACTACGTCACATGCTTACTGGAATATGAGAAACTTTTGAGTTGGTGTGAGTCAATGTTAGAGTGAAACTGTAACTTAATTCTGAATCACAACTAAATAAATACCATGATAATAGTGGAAAGGGCGTATTTTAACATTTGTCTGAACTTCCTTTTCTTTTAGCCTTTAATGTTCACCTTTTAATGACTTCACGTATGCTGTCCCACCATCTAATATTTGAAAGTTGGATCTTAATCGCAGGACGATTGGAAACATGAACATATGACTAAAACATTTATATGAAGAGTGAATAGCATAATGTCTTTGAAAAGTACTTAGGGCTTGGCAATGGATTTTGGGATTTATAAAATAAAAATCTATACATTTGTATAATACGTTCCTTTTACACAGTGTTTGTTATTTTTTTCTCACAGAAACTTTAGAAGACTTTTATGGGGTAGGAGGACAGTATACTGTTACAATACATAGTTTGGGATCAAGCCAGGGTCTGGGTTCAGATTGTACTTTATCATTTAGTAGTTGAAAGTCTACAGGTAGGTTACTTAACCTACATAAATAAGATTAAGGTTTTTTTTTTTTTCATTAATGAATCTTTTTAATTTAAAATATTTTATTTTATTTTATTTTCCTTTATACATTCAATCACTATATACATCGCTTAGCTTGCAAAGTGAATTTTCCAACATGAATACATTTCACATCAGTCCAGCTGGGGATACCAGATATGTTATCACCAACTGATAATAATCCGTTTCTGTGTCCCATAGATTTCTTGTCTCTATATTTTTCTCCTTAATGCTTTCCTCAGACATTCCTCTTTCTCCCACCTTCTTCCCACACTGTATCCAGTCTCTATAATCATTTTCTATGCCTCTATATCCTCTAATATTTTAGTTTCATCTATAGAGGGTGGACAGTTGGTATATATTTAAAGGAGACTAACAGTGTCTCTCCTTCATAGTCTGGCATGCTTCATTTAGCAGTAAGTATTCCATATTTGTCCACGCTCCATGAAAAGCCAGGGTATCTGTGACATGGAGATCACTGTTGGACCTGTCCTGGGTGCTGTTGTGATAAGTAAGGGAAGTAATCATGGACCTTTTAAAATCATAGTGCTTTATATATGCTTTTTCTAAGGGAGCAGGGAGAGTGATCACATTGGCTTAAAAAGGTCAAAAAACTTGCCCAAGATTAGAGAACTGATATGGGACTAGATCTTGGGCCTATTCTCTACCAAGATATTTTGGTTTATCAACTCTTGGCAGAGCTAAATATAGAACTTCTGCCTACATTTTTCACAAGTCAGTGAACTTACTCCAACAGTGTCATCTACAGATGCCACATGCAAAAGCAGTGTCTCAGGAATTGAATCAAGTGTCTGATTAAATGGCATTAAGTAGGACCATTTAGCTTCTGATCAGGAAGGACCAATATTCCTGTTTAGAAGAGCTTTCTATTATGTCAGAAACTTGAAAAATATAATTGATCAAATAGCATATTAAACTATTAATATCAATATGTGGCTTCAAGTGAAGTTCATTTTTAGTGATTCATACTCAGTTGTCTGCTATGAGTAATTCTTAGCTAATTTTTCACAGCAGATGAAATTACTCTGCGAGTATCTTTGAGACCGTCTGGACTCTTCCCTTCTTCCCACCACTGCTCTTCATCTCAATAGCTGTTGGATTTACAGAAACCTGAGCCACAGTATTAATGATCCTAATGCTTAAAAAGAATTTATGTTGCATAAGCATTGGGAATAAAGCATCATGAATGCTGGTAAAAATTTCATTGATTTTATCATTGTTTCTATGCAGTCTTCCTCTCTATGAATACGGGGAACTAAAAATGGTCTGTGAACTAGACTGTGATAGAATTTTCTTCATTACTTGGGAGGCTTTGAGCCAGATATTTGACTTGCGCTTCCAGATCCCCTCTCTGCGTTCCTATTTCTGCTTCCTTCCCGGGAGGCTGACCTAGGGGAGTTCTTAGAGGACTTGTATATACTCTGGTTGCCTCTTGGGTTTGTCCAAAGGGGGGCCTTGACCGAAGATGGACGGGAGAGTACGAGGTCAGAGTATATTTTCCTCTGGTTCCTTTCCTGTGGAGCCACCACTGTCTGGCCATGACAATATCACTGCTCTTTTCTGGGTGGCCTGCAAGACACCACTTCCTCTCCTGTGTTTGGGTAGCCCTTCCCTCTCGTACTTTTAAGCAAGAGAAGTTCTGCCAATACTAGCCCTGGGTTGGTGTATGCTTCCTATAGTTTCTCAGCACCTTGGTCTACTTTCTGTAATTAATTCCTTTGTAAGTAAGGCATCCTCAAAGTATCTGAAATCAAGAGTGCCATATGTTTCCTCTTGGGATCTGCTCTGATGCCAACTTCAATCATTCAAAAGTATCTAGTAGATGCTGGCTGGTGTCTAGCTCCTCCATTCAGAAGTCATGTAAAGGGCTTTCATTGCCTTCAGAGTAAAGATCTTATAAGCCCATTTAAAATTTCACTAAAATCTGATGGGGCCATGCAGACAACACAAGTTGGTAAAGAGGCTGTCTCCCATGGCCTGGGTTGGGAAGAAACGGCAAGATAAAGCCAGCAGTTTACTAACTCTCCTTGTGTCATTTTTTTGGTCTGTAGTTAATTTCTCTGCCGTGAGTTTTACTGTTATTACGGTACCCTCTAAGGGTAAAACATTACCCCCAACCATTACAATAAAGCCAATTAGTGACCTTGTAAAAATGTGGTTCTCAGAGATTGACAAGAGGACCAGGAAGTTTAAGACTCCCCCACCTGTCTGTTTTTAAGCCAAAATTAACATATAGATTAAGTTAGCATAAACAAAATTAGCATTAGAAGTATATGTAGACTAAGTTAAAGGCTAGTATAAACTCTTTGCTAAAGCTACAGGCCAAAGTTAACTCATGCTAGGCAAAGTCAGCACATTCACCACATAACAGAGACTCAGAGATAAAACAAAAGAACTCACTAATTGACAGACTTAGCAAATAAAATGCAGAATTTCATAGGTTTATTAAAGAAAAAGGCCTGGCTGGGACAACAAGATAAATAAACTTGAGGGCTCTAAAGAAAAATTAACTTAGCTGGGAGCTCTTATCTAAAGCAACAGGTAGCTTTTAACTACAAAGAATTTTTTATCTATATGCTGTTGACTATAAAAAACTGCTAATAAAACATTCTGTGTTGTCTCTTGAGCTACAAGATTATCTTTTTTTTTTCATATAAGATTATAAACTCACCCTCTATTGTTGTAATGTATAAATAGTCCATATACTAACTGTGTCTTTACTTAGCAAGACAAGATTTTTATCTAGGACTTTGCAACCAGCAAGGTTATTGGCCTGGCCCGGGACTAAAGTTATTAAACACCCTGCAAGCCCCCTCTTTAAAAGACCCTGTCTGGTAATTAAGACTAAAAAAAAAAAAAATGCACTAGACAAATAGACTCCTTCGTCCTGAGAACTGTGTTTGGCTTTACCTGTTCAAACAAGACAGACATTATGTTTTATAATCATTATTCCTGTGCTTTGAATTCTCTGTTTCATAGAGTAAATCTTTTATTTCCCCCTCACCCCTCCTACTCCTGTAAGATCCCTCAATAAATACGTGTGTTTAGTAGCCACTAGCGCGGCAGCCTAGAGCTAACTCTGGCTGTGGCCGACTGAGAACATACAAAAGGGCAATGAGGTCTCAGTCTAATTTTTATTTCTGTTCACCTGTACCGCCTCCGTCGAGTCGACCCACCTCCGCCAAGGCTAGACCCCAGGCTAGACCCCGGCAGATTGGCGCCCAACGTGGATTAATTTCACTAAAATCAGTCTTTGTTCCCACTAGTCTCTTCCGGATACATCACCCTAGTAAAGCTAGAGTTCTCCCATTCTCCGTAAGCCATCTTAGAAAAGTCACTTGACTTCTCTGTCTTCAGATACTAAACGTTAAACTTCATTCTAGCACTTTCATCTAGTATTTGTGTTGGTCATTCCGTGGATAGTCACAGTGGGGATTCATCCCAGCAAAGTAGACAGGAGGCATGTGAAGATGTCTCTGAGGGCTTTAAACTTAATGCTATTGAATCCTTCATTCATCAGTTATTTACCAAGTATGTCCCCTGTGTTGTGAGAAAATGATGAGTAATTCTTCAGAGGTAATGTAGAGGGTGGTGAGAGTCAGACTGTGGAGCCTGGTAGTTGGGATTCATGTCTGGAATCCATCATTTAGGAACTCATTTTTTTTTCACCCATAAACATTACCATAAAGGTAATGTTATATTCCTCAGAGGTGTCTGTGAGGAATAAATGAGATGATTACTGTGCCAAGTCTTTAGACAAATAGATATATAAAAAAGCTTCAAAATTATAGTTATCATTATTATTTTTATATTTCCCTACCCCTCAAAGGGTAGAACTCAAATGTGACCCCTCAAATCCATGTTTAAGCCATGTATTGAAGGCCTTCTTTTAGTTGGTGACCTTAGGTCTGTTTCAGTGTTCAGTATCAGATGACACCTCACCCAGAACTTTGGATTTCCCTGGGATCAAGTAATTGTACTTCTCTGCTGTTTGAGGATGCTTTTAGAATTCACAGACTGTAATGATTGCCTGGGCTAGTTTTTTTTTTTTTTTTTTTTTTTTTTTTTTTTTTTTTTTTCCAGCAGGATTTTATCTGTCTATCCATCTGTCTACCACTCTAGCCAATGATGTTGGACTTGCAAGTGGTGAACTTCTAGAAGGCTGTTTTCTGGCTAAGTCAGGATAATATTTCAGACGTATAGAGTTCTATTATGTTCTTTAAAATTCCCTATCACAAGAATAGCTTCTATAAGGATTTGTAAGTCTTTCATGCCTTCATCATTAAAAAAATCATGATACTAGATTTGTTCTAGAGGAACTGAGCCTCTTTTAATGATTCTGTAATCCTTAATCACTTTAGAGATTCTGGCTTTTCCTGTTTAGTTTTGCTTCAGTACATTCTTACTAATGAGTTGGGACATCTTTAAATTTGTGTTTCCTCCATATTTTATGCATTCGAGTATTTCTAGAATCCGAATCTGGGAATAAACTGATAGTCCAAGTCCTCTGAAGTCTTCAACTGTGTGTGTTGTATCTCTTTACAGACTCCCCTGAGACCCACACACACACATACTGTATGTATAAAACATGTATGTACGTAGAAGCACCTCATTTCCCTGTATCACAATCATTCAGTCTTCATATGCAATGGGAAGAATCTTCTCTGGGCCTGGTGGGAGTTCTGGAAGTGCGCTCAGTAAATGCCCATACTCAGAGCTTGAACAGGCCGCTGGCCCAGCCTTCTCTGGCATGTGCTCACACAAGCATCATTATTTACGAGCCAAGTTCTTGGATTGGATTTATACAACATTTTGCTCAGAAAATCAATGGTTGTAAGTTACTTTAATTCAAGTTGTATTCCACGGTATTTCTGAACTACAGATGCAGATCCTTCATTTGCATTTACTGAAGCAAAGAGGGAGTTTGTAGAAGGGTACCGAGATTGCTCGTGGAAAGATAGCGCTACACATGGGATTTCAGGGACTGGCCAGAGGACTCACAGGCCTTCAGAACTTTGTCGGTTCTCCTTTTCTTCCCCTCGTTTCTGGGTTTGTTCCTTCTTTCATGTGCTGTGTGCCAATCACTGTGACGGGGAAAATGGGGTGCTACGATTGTCCAAATACAAGCACTGTGACTACTCCTGTGTCCCGAGAGGCCCTGTGCCATGACAGGAAGCCGCCTTAGAAGAATCACTTGCCCCTAAGGCGAAGGGATTCTAAAGTGACAAAAAGCAATCGATGCCCAGTACACAAAGGGAAACTAATTCTTCTGAGTTTTAATTTTTACATAATTGAACAAAACCTGTTTTACCTTATTGTAATTATATTCATTCAAAAATGTTTACTTAGTACTTTTTATGTACCAGATTATAAAAAAGCAAATGCAGCAGGTTCTGTTCTTTAGACCTTTAAATTTCAAAGGAAATAAGTCTCCAACACTTGACTCTGTGTAGTAGGTTTACATTTACGCTCTACATAATGAACCACCACAGAGCTCAGTGGCTCACAGCAGTGTGTCTAGTTCATGCTCACGTACCATGTGCTGCAGGCCATGAGGCGGGGGTCGCCATAACTCTGCTCTCTCCATCTCTTCATTCTGGACTCTGTGCTAAGACGGGATATGCTCATGCTGGAAGACAAATGCAAAAAAAACATGTCGCCACATGAAAAGCTTCTATTTAGTTACGGCAAACATCCGCTCACAGTTTTCTACACAGTGCATGTCTCATGGCCAAGCACAAACCCGATGTGATGGGAATGTAATCTATTCCCAATCATGAAGGTGTGACAGGTCACGTGATGAGAGAGGAGACAGGTAACGGGACAATAAGGCAGAGCACTGTTCCTTATAAAGAAATGCTGTGTTTTCACTCATTCACTTAAATGTTTTCTTTTAGAATTATTTTATTTAATTTTAGTTATTATTATTATTATTATTTATTTTTTTGAGAGGTTTTTGCGATAGGATGCATGCACTCGCCAGAAAGACAGAGAGAGACAAAGAGACAGAAAGCGAGAAATCACCCTCCCCAGGGGGGATGGCCACGCCACAATCCCTTCTCCTCCATTCTCCTCTCGGGATCTTGGGCACGCACGCACATGTGCCCAGTGTGAGTTTAAGCCGCCGGGTCCGGGACTCAAACTGTGGTCGACTACGTGGGTGTCCAGCGACATAGCCATTACGCTAACTGCTGGTCCTTAGTTATTATTGTTATTATTGTCTAGTTTGAGCAGAGAGATACAGAAAAAGAGAGAGGAAAGTGAGAAAGCAAGCCACCAGGTCTGGGACTTGAACTGCAGTTGGCCTTGTGGGAGTCCAGCGCCTTTAACCACTATGGCACCTGCCGGCCCCTCACTTAAATATGCTTTTTAAAATGAGCTATTGGTACATAGTTAAAATCACTACTTTTCTTTTTTTAAAAAATAATTATTTATTTTATTTATTCATTCATTTATTTTTTAGTTTGAGCAGAGAGAGACAGAGGGTGAGAGTGAGAGAGAGAGGAAGCGAGAAAGCAAGCCACCAGATTCAGGACTTGAACCCTGGTTGGCCATATGGGAGTGTCCAGTGCCTTAACCATCATGCCACCTGCTGGTCCCCAAAATCACTAGTTTTCTTGAGGGTAGATGGAAAGTAGGTGGAGGTCGTCAGCTAGGTATCGTCCTGTATCTAGTCTCCTGGGTTTGCCACCCGTGTGTGCGGGCTCCCATGGCCTGCTATACCCTAGTTACTGCACAGTAGTCACTGGCCCATGAGAAAGGAGTCAGGTAACGTCAGCTCGTTAGAAAAGGTTTTGGAAGTAGGCCTGGGGATGAATCAGTAAAAACACACAGTCTATGCCTCGGCCATTGCTAAGGTGGCTTCTGGGGTACGGTGTGACTGTGACGATTCTGGAATGTGCAGTATCTGTCAGGTGCCCATCCTGGACCTGGTAATCCAACAGTGAGCAAGCCTGGATGATCACCCATTCTAGAAGGGAGAGAGAGAAAAGAATCACAGAAAATAACATTCTTTAAATCAGAAAATATATAAGGTGAAACAGCGTAAGAGAATAAGAGATGGAGAAGGAGGAGTTTGGGTGGGTGGCCGGCAAGGTGTTTGGGGAAGTGCCTTCTGATGACAGCCATTGCTTTAAAATATGAGAGCTGGGACCAGCAGTTAGCGTAATGGCTATGTCCCTGGACTCCCATGCAGTTGACCGCGGTTCAAGTCCTGGACCCAGTGGCTTAAACTCACGCCAGGCGCGTGTGCGTGCGTGCCCAAGATCCTGAGAGGAGAATGGAGGAGAAGGGATTGCAGTGTGACCATCCCCCGTGGGGGGTGATTTCTCGCTTTCTGTCTCTCTGTCTCTCTCTCTCTCTGTCTGGCGAGTACACGCGCCCTATAGCAAAAACCTCTCAAAAATAAATAAATAAATAAAAGAGAGCCAGCCACATGGGAGAGCGCAGCAGGGCGCAGATTTGTCCAGACGTTAGAGGGACGGCTGCCGTGGCTGGAGAACAGTGAGGCGGATGGGAGACCAGTGCTTCCGTGCAGAAGGAAGCGGCCCTTTCAGAGCCAGGGTAGTCGATGTGTTCGGATGACGGTGGGTGTTTGTGACAGCTGCCAGCTCCAGAATCGAAACGACACGCATAGTAGACGCGAGGCTGACTTTTCAACACATTGGAATGCGTTATACCACGTGCACATGCCGTTTCACATTCGAATGTCTCAGGTGTTACATTTTTAAAAATCTCTTACCCTCTAGCTTCTTGAAGCTTTGAATGACAACAGATCTAACAGTACTAAAAGTTTTATTTTAAGATAAACGTTTATTTTGTTGTTGGATTTTTGATTAGTTCACTGACTTCCTATACATTGTTTGTATTTATTTGTAGCTCAAGTGAGGAAACTAAACACTTCATCATATGCAATGTGGTTCAGTGAAATGCGTATTTTTAGTTTGATTTTATCCTAAATACTCTTCCCTTTATATCCAGTTCGTACTCCCATTTCCCTCCTCACCATGATAGGGAAGGTCTGATACTTGCCAAATGTATACATGTAGCTTTGTAAGATACAATATTTATATGTAGGTATGCGTTTTTAATTCACGTAAATGGGATTGTTAGACATTTTCCACACTGTGTTTGAGGTCTGGCCAGGTCTGGGTAGTGACACAGTAGCCCACATTTTATCTCCACTACCTTTCACTCTTCCATTCCTCCAGCGATGATGCGCACCTCGGTTGTCTTCCGTCCCCACAGCCGTAAATACCACTGCAGCGGCCACTGTTACACGCATTCCTGTGTAGACCGTGCGTATGGAGCATAGAATAGATTCTTTGGGTCACGAGCCACGTAACGACTTGATTTCACTCGGCCGGTTTCTCATCTCACACACTTCTACACAGTTTGCTGAACTTCTGTCTTAGTTGAGTAGGTGACTGTGGAGGCCAGCGTCTGCTGCTGATTGTCTTCTCGGGGCTGGGTTTTTCATCCTTAGAGAACAAAGTTCTAGCGAAAGAAAGAGCATAAGTGAACATGAGCCTTACAGTGTTTGATTTGATTTAAAAATGTCAGGACAAACTCAGACAGATAAAGAAACACAGGTATACATAGTGATGACATGTATAATACATGCATGTGTTATATGTGTGTATATCTGTATTTGCATCTCCGTGTATATATAACATATATGCATATCTACATGTGTACCTGTATGCATGTGCTAATAAGTGTAATACTAGGGGACTTCAAAAAGTCCATAGAAAAGTGAAATTAAGGGACCAGCAGGTAGGGTGGTGGGTAAGGCACTGGACTCCACATGGCCAACCATGGTTCGAGTCCCGGACCTGGCAGCTGTTTCTTCTCATTTTCTCTCTCTCGTTTTCTCTTGCTTGCTTTCTCTCTCGTGGTATCTCTCTTTGGTGAGCCATTGTGCTCTACAGTGAATTAAAATAATAATAATAATGATAAACAAAATTAAATAATTTTTTATTTTGGAGAGGTTTTTTTTTTTTCTAGAGGTTTTTGCTATAGGGTGCGTGCGCTTTTGCCAGACAGACAGAGAGACAGAGAAACAGAAAGCGAGAAATCTCCCCCCAGGGGGGATGGCCACTCCACAATCCCTTCTCCATTCTCCTCTCAGGATCTTGGGCACACATGCACACATACTTGGTGTGTTTCAAGTCACCGGGTCTGGGCCTCAAACTGCAGTCGACCATGTGGGAGTCCAGTGACATAACCATGATGTCATCTGCTGGTCCCAACCTGAGGACTCTTTTCATGAGTCTATGGTTGGACAAACTGAGCAAGAAAACATATAATGACAGCATTAGCTGCTAGTTCCTGAGATAAAATATCTGAGTTCATTCCGATGCAAATAAATGATCAGATAAGTGGGGATGAAAGGAAAGACCACTCTACTTTGCAGAAGAATTTCAATGAGTAATAGTCGAGGAATGAGGGAGGTAGAAAAGTCCTTTCAGGCACACCCAGTGCTAACCACTGAGGTAGGGGGAGGGTGGGTGTGGGTCAGGGGGTGCACATTGAGGAGACACAGGGGATTTGTATAGTCTCAAAGTCTCTTCTTCAAGAGATTCATCAACTGCAAATTGAAAGATAACAGCCTGACAGTGCAGAGACCCAGACCATGTCACATGGCCAACTCATGGAGGTTAAGGTCCTTCGAAGAAGACACACGGACATCACTGACTTCTTCATATCATGATTGCGAAGGATTTCCCAGGCATTCTTCTCCCCAAGCACGATTTCAGTCTAAACATGGGAAAACTGCAGATGAGCTTAAATGGTGCAACAGTCTGTAAAATAACTGATCAGTAATCTCCAGAAGGGTCGGGATCAAGAAAAACAAGGAAAGACTGAGGAACTAAGAGAGACCAGAGAGGAAATTAAGATAACAATGAAATGCAGTTTGGAGTTTTGGATAACATTCCAGATTACAAAAAGGACATTTGTGGGAACCCTGATAAAATTTGAGTAAGATCTGCCATTTAGTTAATATATTATTATTGCCAACTTGCTGGCTTGGGTAATTGTACTGTGACAATGAGTTGGTTATGTTAGGGGAAACTGGCTGAAGAATATAAAGGAATTCTCCGTAGGACTTTTCAACTTCTCTGTGAGGCTAAAATTCATTCAAAGTAAAAAGTAAACAACACAAACCCAAACCACAAAAAACGCTTGTTGAATTTGTCAGACCCGAAGCCTTGAGTTCTTTCATTTGGAACTCCGTGTGTCTTGCATGCCCTGCGGAGGGGGGACTGGGGCGTTTGAATCTTTGAGTCAGGGTTCCCACCCTCCAGAGTGGCCATCGCCCTTCCTGTCCCTAGTGAGCCCCAGTTCAGTGGCTGGAGGGACACAGCTTCCTTGTGAACGTCTTCAGTTTTCAGAGCAAATGCGTTTTGTTTTCGGAGACAGCTTCGCCATGCGGTAAGTGCTGGAAACCGGCCTGGGAATGGGAAGACCTGTTTTCTGGTTTGGCCTCTGCGGTGGCCTAACCATGAGGCATCGGGTGGAGGCAGTTCTTGGTACGCACAGTATTCCTATCTTCAAAGAAGGCCTGAAGCCTCTATTTTGATGAATTTACAATCATGTCGTCTCTTTTAAATTGAAAACAGAGACCTGTTTGTTTGTGAGTAGCTGTTTCCGGACACAGCCTGTCGGAGGCAGCTAACGGGAGCGCTTCCTGCTGAGCTCAGGATATTGCGTTGTAACCCTTCCCGTTTCCCCTCCGGTTCCAGCACCGCGCTCTGGGTGTCCCTCTCCCGCGCTCGGCGCACAGCTCGGCTAACGTAGAGCCATGGTGCCATCGTGTGGCCGTACTAGGTACTACATGAGCAGAAAACCAGCGAGTAAAGAGATCCACAGACCTAATTCGCCCAAGCCAACCGTTTTGTTAATAAGGAAACAGATGCCAAGAGTGCAGTGACCTCCCCTGTGCCAGTGATCACTGGAAAATAATAGCAGAACCTTGGCCAATGTGGTTGAAATTAATTTGTGAGAGAAAAGTGGGGAGGGGAAACAGACTCTAACACTTCAAAATGTGACTAACTGGGGAAATTCTAAAGCCCTTTTGCAGCAGATCTGTACACGTTTGCCTTTCCTTTATTCCACTCCATAGAGACTTCACAAACAAAAGCTGAAAAAATGAAAATAGAGCCAGCTAGTGGTTCGTTAAAGCAGCTGACTCCCACATGATGAACTGGGTGGTTGGGTCCTGATCTGGAAGTTTGAAAAGCACACTGGGCTCATGGGTGTGCACGCCCAAAATCCAGAAAGGAGAAATGGAGGAGAAGGACTAAGGTGTGGTTGTTACCCATGGGGTGTGCTTTCTCACGTCTGTCTTTTCTACTCTCTCTTTCTCTGGCACATATACATGCCCACTAGCAAACAAACAAACAAACTAAACTCAAATTATGAAAGGAGGGACCAGCAGTTGGCGTAATGGCTGTGTCGCTGGACTCCCACGTAGTCGACCGTGGTTTGAGTCCCGGAACCAGTGGCTTAAACTCACGCCGGGCGCGTGTGCGTGCGTGCCCAAGATCCCGAGAGGAGAATGGAGGAGAAGGGATTGCAGCATGGCCATCCCCCCCTGGGGGGGTGATTTCTCGCTTTCTATCTCTCTCTCTCTCTCTGTCTGGCGAGCGCACGCGCCCTATAGCAAAAACCTCTCCAAAAAAAAAAAAATTATGAAAACAACCAGTTGCTATCTACTTCGTGTATACGCTTCTAACAGAAGGGATAGTTAAACCCTAGAATACAGGGAAACCATCTAATGTTCTGTTGTTACCTTTCTGACTTCACGGAGGGCTGTTACAGCTTCTTTGCAGGTATAAGTGATAAATGCCTACCCACAAACCTCATTGAGGGAGACTGCTGCTAAGAAGCGGGGAAGGCGTCTGGGGTTTAAAGAACTGGGTCTGATTTCAGCTCTTCGGTTTCTCAAGTCTGAAGCGATGGCACCTTGAGCACGGCCCTCCCTCCCCTCCTCCCCGCACACCCCGCTTCCTCCTGTGTGCTAGTGAACCCTTACGGAAGTTCAGTGAAGCCTAGCCATGAAGGGGAAGGTAAAGTCGCAGATGGTGAAGCACAATGCACATGCTTATTGGTTTTGTTTCTTCTTTGAGTGGGGAGAAGTTTTTGTTATTGGTTGCATGTGCTCGCCAGAGAGACAGAGAGACAGAAAGCGAGAAATCACCCCCCAGGGGGGATGGCCACGCCGCAATCCCTTCTCCTCCATTCTCCTCTCGGGATCTTGGGCACGCACGCACATGCATCCGGCGTGAGTTTAAGCCACCGGGTCCGGGACTCGAACTGCAGTCGGCTACGTGGGAGTCCAGCGACATAGCCATTACGCCAACTGCTGGTCCCATATGCTTATCGTTTTGATGTAATTGTGGGCTGAGTGATGAGGCAGAGAAATTCGTCAATGATACGGAAAGTCCTGAGGGACTGCCTTTCGTCTCCTGATGAGGAAGGAAGCTTGGATAAACCCCAGAAGCCAATACATTGGGCCTCACTCTCCAGAGAGTGGATGGCTCTCGTGCTTGTGCTCTGGTGTTGGCCAGTTCACGTGTGCGAATTTATTACGTGTTTAGAATTTTGTCCCTGTGGGGATATGAGTGCTTACACGCCTGGTCCCTGGGATCTCGAAGAGCATCCACAGGTCTGTGATTCTCTGGGGGGACTCGCAGCCTCCGTATGTATCTAGTTGTACCCATCACTGAAGTTGATTGCCGGAAAAGGATAGACATCAGTACCCATGGGGAGAAAGAGAGGCGGGGACTGGAAATCCATGCTGACGCCCCTAATGTCCTTCCCTGTGCGGGACTGCTGGGTTTGCTCTTTTCTCCAGCAGCAAAAAATTCAGTAACAAGATCAACAGGTGGCATTGTGGTTAAGATGCTGGACTCCCACATGGCCGACTGGGGTTCGAGTCCTGAACTTGGTCGTTTAAAAACCATGCCAGGCACGTGAATGTGCTTGCCAAAACCCCAGGAGGAGAATGGAGGAGAAGGAGTTGGCTGTCTTCTCTGGGTGGTGATGTCGCACTTTCCCTCTCGCTGTCTCTCACTGGTGAGCATACACACCCTGTGGCAAAAATACTTTACAAAATGCAGTAACGTGTCTAGAATGTTTCTGCCTAAGGAAGACAGACACTCAGCGGCCAAGGGTTTTATGGGGGCATTGGTCAGGTCGGCACCCTCTGCCTAGCAGCTATCAAAATTCAAGCCTCTTAGAAGGAAGGTGGGCTTCAGCATACCTCGGTGTATAAACGGTCCACGCACAGCAGACCACGTTTATCGGTAAGAGGATGGAGGGGCCATGCAAAGCCAGGTCTGCAGGTGCCAGCCTCTCTACAGATGGTGGCCTCGGGCCTGTGCCCCAGTCTGCAGCCACCTCGTCAGGAAGGCCCTGTGGTTCCAAGTGCAGGGTAAGTCTTGAGTTCATTTTTACCAACGCGGTCATAGCTCTTCCTGCATTCACATGACAAGGGTGTTTGAACGCTCAGCCTCTGCCTGCGTTATTTGTGTACCTGTGTGGCATGTTTCAGACCTTGAGATTTTTAGAAGGTATTTAAGCTTTGCACTGTTGTCGTGCTAAGTACTTTTTTGAAAAATTCAGTTTCCGGTGGACGGAAACCTTAGAGAGCGTCTGTACTGCCTTCTTAGCCGGCCACTTTGCATTGACAAGAAAAGGTTCTGCCACGTCACCTTCTCCCGTAGCCTTCAGTGAATAACCGGGACTTCATCCGTTTGAATCTGGACACCGAGAGGAATGTGCGTAAACACACACCCACAGAGCTGTCACTGCAGCGTGTCGAAGTCGTACCAACCCAGAGCAGATGTGGTCTCTAACCGGGAAGGCCAGGATTGAGGTTCCCTGGAGACCTGGGGACCTTTGCTCATGAGCTTCTCACTGGGAGAAAAGGTAGAGCCACCCCTGCGCCCTCGCCTGCTGTGCTGAAGCTTCGAGGGCAAAACCTTCAGCTCCTGTTTCTCTCCTCAGCCTGACCCCTCTGACGGGTGTCTACACCTGTGGTCTCCACTGCCCCACCCACCCCTCTGTCTTTAACCCGCTCAAAAGGCTAGCACCACTCTCCCCAACTCCCAGGAGCGAGCTGCGATCTGCGTATAGAAGGCAGAGACCCTTTCTGTCGGAGAACCCAGAGACAAGAGATAAACAGTAGGTGCTCTGGTGGAAGAGACCTGAGCTAAACTCTACCCGGAGGCTCTCCCCAGCCTTCCATCACCCTGCCAGGTCATTCCCGAAGCGTTAACAGTTGGGTTCCCCATGGAGTTAGAGCCCCGCGCTGGTCTGAGATGCCCGCCGCTCGCTGGGCACCGGGACGCACACTCGAGTGCAGGGGCTGCGAACTTCTGCAGTGATGAGGTCAAGCCGAAGAGGTTTTCCAGAGGGCAGACGGGACAGCTTACGAGTTCATGGAAACAGACGTGCCTTTCCATTTTAGAAATGGTGATAATTCCTTCAGACAACCACCACAGAAACGATCCTCCCGGGTCACGACTTCCAACAGTGTGACTCGCTTTGACGTTACTTCCCCCCATGTCTGGGCTTTTATTATGTTGTGATTTTTCACCTTGCCTGCCTTTTACGCTCAGTTCTGAGGCTGTGGGCGAAGTTCAAATAGAAATCAGGCAGGTTTTTAAATGTAGAAAGAACGTCCTTTTCTTGCCCAACTTGAATAAGAACGGGAATAAAATTTGTGATCCAAGTGCTAGTGTCGCTCGGTGGTTTTTAGAAAGGAAGGAATTCAGGCAAGGAAGAAAAAGTTGGAGCATGCTTTATTGTCTTTGCTTGTATGACTGAGGGGCTAATGCTTTTCTTTCTCATTAAGTTCTTAGCAGCCACTGCAGTGTTCCTGAACCCCTCCCACACGCAGAGTTTATTATTTTTCCCTTCAGCCCTGTGACCACTCCTTGTAAGCGCTTTCGTTATCGCTGTATGGTAAATGGCGTAGGTCTCCTTATCCTGCCCGACGTGAAGGTGAGATTTGGTAGAGTTCATCTTTGTAGTTTCAATGTTTAACGCCGCTTCCAGTAAATGAAAAATGCTTAATAGTTTTTTGAACAATGTGAAATCTTTCTCTCTCACACACACAAAGAAGGATTATCTTTTTGGATTAGTAAGTTTTTTTGTTAAAAAAATGTACAGTACAAAGGCAAGCATTGACATATTTTAAGCAGTCAAACTGAAGCACACATATCCTCCAAACGATTTTATTTTTCTCTCATGCAACAACTCTAAAACTGTTGCTACTGGTAAACAATTTATTGCAACATTTGCATCAATGTACGTGGTGTATTAAAATGCAAGACTCATAAAAAATGGTGCTTTTTCTTTTCTTTCTTTCTTTTTCTTTTTTTCTTTAAGAAAAACAGGTTTAAAATGTGTCTTGTTCCCATGGAAACCAAGCTACAGACATAGAAGAGATGAAACAAGATTTACAGTTTTGTGATTGTTTCCACGTGCAGCATTTTCCAATTTATTTTATTTCATTTATTTATTCTTAAGAGGTTTTTTGCCTTAGGGTGTATACTTGCTGGAGAGTGAGGGAGACAGAGACAGTGAGAGGGAAAGTGAGAAGTCACCCGTCCCCCCCAGAGGTGATGCCATACCTCAATCTCTTCTCCTCCGTTCTTTTCCCAGGATCTTGGGCATGCACACACATAAGCTCGGTGTAATTTTCAAGCCACCAGGTCCAGGACTTGAACCATGGTTGGCCATGTGGAAGTCCAGTGACATAACCACTATGCCATTTGCTAGTCCCCAGTTGATTAGATTTTGAGAACCGCATTCATAATCAGCAGGACTGAAACAACTCAAGTGACAACTTCTATTTATTCATAGGTGCCAGGCCATTCCTTTGAAATGTAAAAAAATAAGGTAGAGAATGCCATGTTTTCTGGCCGTGCCATTTAGCATTTTCACACAAGAAACAAGATTTAACTTGTAGTCTGATGGGAAGTTTACTGACTTAATTGAGTTAGTGAAATCAAGTGGCTACGATAATTGAGGATTAATTCTGAATTACTATCAGATGCCAGGAATTAGGCTACAAAAAACAACATGGAGTGTCTGCAGGTCTGGACGTTACATGTTCTAGTCTAAAGGATGGTGCCTCTACTTTGGGTGTGTAGAGATCTTACATTGCCATTGCGGTATATCTATTCGCTGGAAAACAGTTTAACTGAGTCTCCAAGATGTATGCTAGTCACCTTCAGTGGAGAGATGATCAGAGCTATGGCTTAGAGCCAAACACTGCCGGCTATAATTCTCGCCTTGCAGTGTTTATCTGGAAAGAATTCATAGACCCGCATGAAGATAGCAACATCAAGTGACTTCAATACAGCCCAGATTCTGGCTAAATGCCAAGAAAGGTTTAGGAAGAGCAGACCATGAGATTACAAGGATGGAGGGACTCTTCCATCTTGGCATGATTAGATCAGTGCCCGGCATAGACTATGTGCTCTGCAAACATCTTTTCTATGAGTAATATCTTTACGTTTTTAAAAATGCTTTTATTGATCAAATAAGTATAAAAAATATATAAAAATAAAGATGAGAGAACCTTATAGTTCATCCCATCACATTAGCCTGCTTTCCAAAACGACCCACTAGACATTCACATTTCACAGTACCTCAAACATGAGTCAGACTTTTTAGAAAAGAAAATGCCTAGTGCTTGATTCAAATACCTAGTGCTGAGAGAGAGAGGGAGAAAGAGATCTCAGCAGATAAACTAAAAAGATCTCCATAAAATATTCAGTGTTAACACTAGTCATCTCTACATGGTAGTATTAAAGTAGTTTCACTTACTTGCGAATGCATTCGTTAACTTTTTAGACCATAAACATGTATTGCATTTATAGTACAGATTTGTTTATGAAAATATTTTTAGTGAATTATTCAGAACTAATTGTAATGAGGTTCTGTCTGGCAGCGCTGCAGGGGCCAGGATTCTGGTTAAGATATTCCTAACTCTGAGCTAGGCTTCTGCCTCCCAATTCCAAGTGTGCTCAGTGGCATCACAGGTTTTCCAGTTTCTTACATACATAGCCCTGGGAGGAAGAACCAAACTTCTGGTACCTGGATGGATCTATAACCTGAGAACAATACATTTATAATTTTAGAGCACAGTTACATTTCTCAGACTCCATTTTGTTTTTGGAATTATATTTCACAAATTTCCATGTTTGACATGGAACCATGTTTGAAAATGTCATGCATGTACCGTGTTTCTGATATCTCCCAGATTTTACCAGATACCCAGAAGTAACTGAACAGGCTTTGGTCAGGTCATGCTTATCATATTTAGCTCAGTGTACAAGAAAATGTTGTTGTCTGGTATATCAATGCATCTTTGCAAAACTTAGGTAATGTGGGGCAGGCAGAGTTGATGATATATTTTGGATTTGGAAGACAAACCAGCTTTTGGTGACCAACTCTGCAAGGTCCTGCTTTCTTAGCTACTGTCTTCTATTTTGAGCATCCCACGAGTTGTGTGAGGGATACTTTCATCCTTGCATTTTTAAATGCATACGTGTTGAATTGCATTTTAGGGGACCAAGGAACTGTTGGAAGTGTTGACATTTAGTGTCATGGAGGCATGTAATCATTCTGAATGTCTGCCCAACTGCATCTATTAATTTACAATAGAAAAATCTCAGAATTATGATAGTGGAAGCTGAAACAGTATGCATATGTCACAGTGGGATAAAGATGAGGTACAGGGCCCAGCAGATAGCATAATGTTTTTGTTGCTGGACTTACACGGAGTTGACCATGGTTCAAGTCCTGGACCCGGTGGCTTAACACTCACACGGGACATGTGTTTGTGCATGCCCAGGATCCTGAGAGGAGAATGGAGAAGGGATTGCAGCATGGCCAGGGGTGATTTCTTGTTTTCTGTCTCTCTGTCTCTTTGGCAAGTACACTCACCCTATAGCAAAAATCTCTCTTAAAAAAAAAAAAAAAGACTTTAGTACAAAGACTGGCCCTGTGGTGCAGTGGATGAGCACTGTGTGTAGGCAGTGGCATCTTACATGGTTGACTGTGGGTCAATGCCAAGCCCTGGAGGTTTGAAAAAACATGCCAGGGCAATATGGTGCATGCTCAGAGTCCTGACTGGCTCTAGAAATGGCAGAATAAGGGTTGCAGCATAAACATACCCATCGGGGAGTGCTTTCTCAGTCTCTCTAGCTCTGGCTAGTGTATGCATCTTCTAGCAATTAAAAAAAGACCAAGTACATTAGAACAACTTGTTGTGATAGTATTCATACTTGATCATATTAGAAAAAGTTTATAATTACAAAACATATGCTTATCGTTCTCAAATGAGAACGTTATAAAATGTTATGATTTTGCCCACTGTCATACCTACAATGCTAGAGTAAGAAGGGATCATGTGAGGGCAGGAAGCCAGCTCAGGCCATCTCCCTGTGGCCATACCATTCCTATTCGGCTGTAGGTAGACTATGTTGACCCAGAGTTTCCTTGCAACCATTTCTGTTCCCAGAATTCTAAACAAGATGCGGGGCCAAAGCCCTGTGCACTTTTAGTTTCCTCAACAGGAGTTTGAGTCTTTTTGCCATCACTCCATCTGGGCTGAAGCCCGAGGGTGGGAAGTCTCAGAGAGCTGTAGCCGCTCAGCTCGCTCTGAGAAACTCAGTGTTTCTCTTCCAAAATGTTTCTGTGTCTGCTTCCTGTCTGGTAGAAACGTATCTCCTCTTTCCTACTCCTTAGACTTATAATTCTAGGAAATATTTGCCCTCTCCCGGCCAAGCGAAAGTCGCATGCTTTAGCCTCGGTATTAGAAGCGCGATGAAAGTAAACTTCTCACCAGTCAGAGGAAATACTTGAGCGTTGCAGGAGTTGAACAAAATATCTTCTCCATTTTATGTTAATAGTAAAATAAAACTAAGTTTTAGTATATGTTCGAGGGATCTCAATACTAAAAATGTTATCTGGAAGTGAAGCGCCCAAGCCCACAGTCATCCAGAATAGTTGTAATTTAGTTGTGAGCCTTATCACATTTCTTTTATTGTCATGCTCACAACTTATTGTCTGATTATAGTCTAGCCATTTTCTGAGTATCACCTCGTCCTTTCCCCATTTTTCTGTCCTTAGACTTGCAGTCATTAATTACCATTACCATTTCTCATTTTTCACTTTGGAGAAGTGCTGGCTAATGGTTTGATACCCTTCATCATTTTCTAGAAACTTCCTTTGCCAGATGAAAAGGGCTCGAATCATGCGGTCTGGCAAATACGCCTTTGACACGTCTCTGTGTTTCTGTCTTAGTTCATGTTGTCTTGCTTCCAGAAATACTGAAGCCTCAGTGCTTTTATAAAGAAGATGGAGCTTTATTTACAAACACAGGCTGGAGTGTCCAAAGCCATAGGCCCACAGCACAGCCAGTGGGAGCACAGAGATTGGCCAGCACAGGCAGAGAGGAAGGGCGGTCCTGACTAACCTTTCTTTTGTAACAACCAGCTCTTGTGAGAACCAACCCCTTCCCACGAGAGCTAGAACTAATGAGACATCAGTCCATCCCTGAGACTCGCCCTCTTGATGTATCACCACTGACCCGTCACCACCCACTACGCTTCACCCTTGGAACACCGTGAAGGAATTACGTTTTCATTTAATGCCTTTACTGTGTAGTAAATTCATACCTAGTACATGAATTCGGGGGTGGGGGGGAGGCATATCAACCCATAGACGTTTCTATTCTTACTGCTAAAGTTCTCAAGGGAACTTTCCTACTTTGGGGGGCTGCATTTCTGAAATAATAAGACCTTTTCCTAACCTGTGAATCCTACCTCTTTTCAAACTCATGAGGTAAAACTTTTATGCTTGAACTTCTTTCTTTTTCTTCTATCATTCAGTAATTTTCTTCTCAGTATCTTCTTTTTCAACCGTATAACATTATAGACTATGTTTGTATCAGATGATGTCCGCGTTCCTTTTATCCTGCTGACGAAACAGAATGATCTCTGTTTTTGTGTGAAAACTGTGGAAGGAGAACATGCAGGTGTTCTGGCCCATAGCCTCGTGGTTGAGGGAAGCCAGATCCCAATGACTGACTGTATTTTGAGCCCTGGCCCTGGCAGCCTGAAAAACACACTGGGGGACCAGCAGGTGGTGTAATGGTTGAGTCCTGGACCCGTGACTTGAAACTCACACTGGGCGCATGTGTGTGTGTGCCCAAAATCCCAAGAGGAGAATGGAGAAGGGACTGCAGTATGGTGATCCCCCTTAAGGGTGATTTCTTGCTTTCTGTCTCTCTGTCTCTCTGGGAGCACATGTGCCCTATGTCAAAAATCTCTTAAAAAAAAAAAAAAAGAAAAGAAAAACACTCTGAGTACATGTGCCTCGTGCCCCAAATCCCAAACAGGATGGAGAAATGCAGAAGAGATTGAAGCATCGGGGGTGACTTTCTTCTTCTCCCTCGCTCTCACTCTCTGGGGAGTGCATATGCCCCCAGCAATGAAAAAGAATGAAAGGAGAAGAAATAAAGAAAGAGAACTTGCAGGCCTTTTTGTCAAGAGTGGCTGTATATGTGTTTCATTATTTATTTATTTTTTTTGCTAATTTTGATTAGAAACAAAATTAGACCAAGACTATCGCAAGGTTTGAAATATACCTTGGTCAGCCAGTGGTATGGTAGTTTGAGGCAGCTGAATTCCACATGACCAACTAGGAGGATCAAGTCTGAGACCCAGCAACTTGAAGAACAAGGTAGGTGTGTGCGCTTGCATGCCCAAAATCCCGACAGGAAAGAGAAATAGAAGGAAACATGGCACGACCATCTCCCATGGAGGCACTTTCTCACTTTCTCCTTCTCTCTCTCTGTCTCTCCTCTGGCAAATTGAAAACGAACCAACCAACCTAGCTCTCTTCTCTCTTCCTTTCTCTGTCCTAAGGGGGTAAAAATCATTAAAAAAAAATAATCTCTTTACTGTTAAAAATACATTATTTACACAGATATTGTGCTTTCTTTTTTAACTTTAACTCATAAAGAAATGCAGTTTAGGGAACCAGCAGTTAGCGTAATGGCTATGTCACTGGACTCCCATGTAGTCGACTGCGGTTCGCATCCCGGACCCGGTGGCTTAAACTCATGCCAGGCGCGTGTACGTGCGTGCCCAAGATCCCGAGAGGAGAATGGAGGAGAAGGGATTGCGATGTGACCATCGCCCCTGGGGGGTGATTTCTCGCTTTCTATCTCTCTGTCTGTCTCTGTCTGTCTGGCGAGTGCATGCGCCCTATAGCAAAAACCTCTTAAAAAAAAAAAAAAAAAAAAAGAAATGCAATTTAAACCTAAATTAGTTAAATTCAGCTTGGAAGCCCTTGAGTTAATTCAGGTTTAAATCTAGCCGACTAACCAAGGCAGAGGTCAATATGAGTGTGAGATTAGACAATCTCGTGGGCCATTGTCATAGAAGAACAGAGCCCATGCTAAGCAGAGACCTACTCCCTCCCCAAACAGGCAAAACAGGCCACAGATTAGGCCCACCTATGGTAGCACATGCTGCTAAGACATGGTGCTTCATAGGCTGGCACCACACAGGAAGCTGGGTTCGAATCCTGATCCAACCTGAAGCTGCACATGGTGGTGTGTGCCTATGTTCTCTGCTGAGAGACTGAGACAGGAGAATTGCCTCATGGCAAAATCCTGTCTAATAGGAAGGAAACAAAAATGGTCACAGGTCAGTGGCATTCTTTGGCTGTTTATTAACAAAACAAAACCTCCAAACCCCCAACAAATCGTATCTGAAGAAAAAAGCAGCAACAATTAATCATTTTTGAATAAAACCATTAGAAAACTTTCACTTCAATTTTAGAATTCAATTCCCTAGGAGACAAATAGGTTTTCAAAATATAGAGAAACTAGATCTAATCAAATATGACCTTAAAATGAAATATCAAACCTTTAAAAAAACACCTCGTTTTGTTCTGTTTTGCTATAGAGTCTGTACACTTGCCAGAGAGACACAGAGAGGAAGAGAGGGAAAGTGAGAAATCCTCCCCCGGTGGGCTGGCCATGCTGTAATGCCTTCTCTCTCAGGATTTTGGGCACAAGTACACAAGCCTGATGTGATTTTTTCAAGCCACTGGGTCCAGGATACAAACCACGGAGTCAGTTATGTAGGTTCCGCCATCTTAATTTCCACACTACCTAGTGGCCCCAGAAGCTACTCTTAATGAGAGTTATCAAATACAGTAAATAACAGATTTAGCTCTTCCAACGACCAAGAAATTAATATACTAGAATGATCAGTTTAGAATATGAGAGAGTTATTAAAAAATATTTTAGAAAGAGTTTTGCTATTGGATGCGTGTGCTCTCCAGAAAGACAGAAAGACAGAGACAGAAAGTGAGAAATCACCCCCCATTGGGGACGGCTACTCCACAATCCCTACTCCTCCGTTTTCCTCTCAGGATTATGGGCACACACGCACACGTATCCATTGTGAGTTTCAAGCCGCCGGGTCTAGGACTCGAACCACGTGGAAGTCCAGCAATGTAACTATTGTGCCATCTGCTGATCCCTCAAAAAATATTTAAAAAATAAGATTTTTGAGGGACCAGCAGCTAGTGTAATGGCTATGTCACTGGACTCCCATGTAGTGGACTGTGGTTCGTGTCCCGGACCCGGTGGCTTAAAATTCACTCCAGGCATGTGTGCGTGCGTGCCCAAGATCCCGAGAGGAGAATGGAGGAAAAGGGATTGCAGCGTGACCATCCCCTCTGGGGAGTGATTTCTCGCTTTCTGTCTCTATGTCTCTGTCTGTCTGGAGAGCGCACGCGCCCTATAGCGAAAATCTCTCTAAAAAAAAGAAAAAGGATTTTTGAAAGCTTACATAAAGAAGGAACAGGAGATTTTCAAATATGACCAAGTTGGTTTCCAAAAATGATGAACTATAACATTTAGAAATGAAAAATATCATTGAAATAAAAAATGTAATGAATGGTTTAGAAGTATATCAGATACAGCTAAAATGGGAATACACAAATAGAAGTATATGAGGTGATTAACCACATGATAATACTACATAAAGAAGCTAAAAAATATGAAAGAAAAGTTAAATGATACAGAGGGCCAATAAATACCCAAGATAGATCTAATTAGACTCTCAGAAGAAATAGAATAAAGATAATTTAAAAACTATTGACTGAAAATTATGAAATGATATTAAAAACCATGTATTGTAGATATTCAAAAGAATTTGTATGAGGTAGGATAATTAAAAAAATGCATAATAAAGTAAGAGAACACCAAGGAAATTACTTGGTTATAGGACACCAAAGGAAACAGGATCTTAGTAGCAGCCAGAGAGGGAGGCTAATCCACGGCAAATAGAAACTTCTCAGAAACGGACGCTAGGGGGCAGTGGCGCACTCCATCGATGATGTGAGAAGATCAGACATGGCCGACTCAGCCTGTATAGTTCCCTGGAGTTGGCCAGTGCAGCACAAAACTGAAATTCGGAGACAACAAGACTGTCTTTCAAGATGGAACCAAAAACTTACAGAAAGCAGAAGAAGAAACAATTTCAATGTTAATTTAGGAGCCTGGTACAACTTTGTTACTAAAACCTGACATAAGTATTAAGAGCAAATTAATATAAATGTATAGCACATAATAAAGAGCCACAAAAAATCATTAATAACATACTGACAAATTAAATCTGAGAATGTATAAAAAAGATAATAAATCATGACTAAGTGGAGTTTATTCTGAAAAAATAAGGTTGGTTTATCATTTGAAACTCGTCAATGTAATTCACTATACTGACAGAATAAAACTTCTTTCACCACATGATCACATGATCATCTGGAGAGAGAGAGAAAATAAACATTCACAAAATTGAACACCCATTCCATGATTAAAAAAAAAAATTTTCAGAGCCAGCAAGTGGCGTTATGGTTAGGGCACTAGACTCTTACATGGCTGACCATGATTCAGGGCCCAGACTCAGAGGCTTGAAATGCACTCCGGGTGCATGTGCGTGTGTGCCCAAAATCCCGAGAGGAGAATAAAGGAGAAGGGATTATGGCATGACCATCTTCCCCGGTGGGGTGATTGCTCACTTTCTCTCTGTCTCTGTCTCTCCAGTGAGTGCATATACTCTATAGCAAAAATCTCTCTTAATATTTTTTCCTAAGGAACTTTCTTAATTCAATACAGATTATTTATAAAAGAACTATAGTTTACCCTGAAATGAATGATTAAAAATGGAAAGTTTTCCTACTACAACTGGGAATGAGGAAAGGATACTCATTTTTACTACTTTTATTCAATGTTGTACTGAAGAACCTTACCAAAATAGAAAAAGGAAGAATAAGAAAAAATAAATGACTAATGATATTCATATTCTTTCATTGTCTATTCTACTTGGGAACAAATACTCTTTTTTTAAGTTAATTAATTTATTTATTTACATTTTTTTATACATTCAATCACATTATTTAGATTACAAAGTGAACATTTCAATATGTGAACATTTCTTCCCGGTCCAGTTGATCAAAATATCTTCAACAGATAACAACACTATCTCCCCATCCCGACTCTTAATGAAACTCTTACACGTCACCACGAGATATATACCAGAGTGTTTATAGCAACATTGTTTAGACTAGGAAGGCGTGAACCGTCCAAGCTTCATCAGCGATGGATGGGTGAGTGCACCCTAGTGAATCCACACGGTGGGATATTACACAGTCATGAAGTGAGTGCTCTTCAGCGCTGTTTCCAAACCTTAGAAACATATTGTTGACTAAAAAAGCAAATTGTGAAATGTTAAATTCAGTGGGGCAAATACACATGGTGTCATATCAGGTCTTGGCACATTAATCGTGTCTGAGTTTTTTCGTAGCCATTTCACTTGAGCAATCTCCCTAAGCCCCCAACGTGACTTAGCTCCAGTCCTTTATTTATTTTATTTATTATTATTATTTTTTTAGTTTTCTGCTACAGGTCATGTGTGCTAACCAGAGAGAGGGAAAGTGAGAAATAACCCCTCAGGGGGAATGGAACACCACAGTCCATTCTCCTTTCAGAAGTTTGGGAAGCACACACATGTCTGGTGTGTGCCAGGACCAGCTCAGCATGAACACGTGTCTCTGAGTGGGGAAGGGTGTGGATTAGAAATAGACGCAATAACAAAACACACAAAGACACACAAGTATAGAAAAGCCAGGATCTGGTGGGCACAGCTTCTCTGCTGGAGAAGTTGCAACCCGAACCAACCTCAGGTTTATTCTTTTAAAGGGCAGACAATGGGGGAAGGGGAAAATGGGGTGTAAAGGGAATGGGGAAGAGGAAGTGGAATGCAAAGAGAAAGGAGGAGAAATTGGGATGCAAAGCCAGTTGTTTTTGGATGTAAATCAACTGAAGATGTGAAAAAGACTGGCGCCATATAATTTCTCTGGTCTTTTTGTGGGGGACAGTCTGATAAATGCGTGTGACTTCCTTAAGCCTGATACTGGGCAGTATGGAGGTATTGAGTATCAACAACAGCAGGAAGACAGCCATGGACAACAGGCAGGTACTGCTTCCACATGTAACTGCTTCTCGTAGCCCTGCTAGAGTAGCTTACAGAAAGCACATTTCTGCATGTGTCTACAGGCCACATGTTTTAACCACATGTTTTCAGATTGGCAGCTCTCCACGGGTGTGTTTCTCAAGCTGTCAGGTCAGGGACTTGAAGCACAGTCAGCCATGTGGGATCCAGCCACACCACTGGCAGGCCCTATTTTTATTTTTAAAGATTTTTTTTTTTTTCTTTTTTCATGTGAGAGAGAGAGAGACAGAGAAAGAGCGACAGACACAGGCATTCCCAGCAGGGTCTTCACAGCACGGTCTCCTACCTGCCTCAGCCTTCCAGAGCATGAGAACGCGCACATCTGGTTTGTACATTATGCTCAGGGGAACGTGAGACCTTCCCCCGTGGGCCCAGCTGTGCGGACCGCTGTGGTACCACTGTGCTAGCCTGGGCCTGCAGTCCTTTAGCTACCCAAGGCCACAGTGACCACTGCGAGCATCTCTGCTAATGTGGCACTCCCTGCTCAATCGTCATAATGCCGTCAGATCAGTCCCAGGCACCTGGGCTGTTTCCAGTTCTCACGGGCTGGCAATAACCAGCCTTTACCATTTTTCCTATCGCCAAGCATAATTCCTACCCTGCTGTCAAACTGATAATTCTCGTAGTCTTTCTAAATCTCTCAGCTCTTCCCTCAACGCCCAAGTTCTTATTTTAAAATTTGGTTTCTTGGCACTTAGACTGTCATAGCACAAAGAGGGTCATGGAAAGTTGTAAGCTTTGTTTTCTTTTCAGGGCGTTCTCTATACCTACAATGTGAACTTGAAAAATTATTGAAGTATTCATCCTTGACCAGTGTCAATGCAGAAATCATTGCATTAGTAGTTTTGACAATAAATCTTATTAAGGAAGGATTTCCCACCCCAGAGTAACTTACAGTTTCCTGGGAGACTAAAGATAACACATCTGGTTAGGGCGCAGATCATGGTAAAAGAGGCAGATCATTCTAAGCAGCTGGAGGAACCACAGGTTTTATTGTTCCGTAATAATATTGGACTCTATTGTCAGCAGAGACTAGCAGAAGCTTTAGGGCTGAGGTGATGTGTAAGTTGGGAATGACGTAAAGGTTCAGAGGTATGTGGCAAGCTGTAAGTAAGGGAAGTGATTCAGATCAGGGTTCTGGAGATGAAAGGAAGCGTAGGACTGACACAGAGTTCGGCTTTTTCCCTTCATTTTCAGTTGAGAGCACGGTAGACAGAGTAAAACGGAAATGGAGGTGGGACCATGGCCAGCGTGGGAACTCTGGTGCTTAATCCACTGACCTGTGCTATGTTGAGTTTTATTTAGATTTTAATTTTAGGCGCCAGCTTTTCTTTCTAAACTAGGTAAATGACCCTTGCCTCGTATGAAGAATCAAGTATCTTTTCCGTTTGGTTTGGTTTATTTGGGTGAGTCATAACAACGAAGCCTGATTACACTGTGTTCATTATAACTGTACAGTCAATTCACCTAAAGGGAGGCTGTTGATCTGATACCTTGTGTTGAGTTTTAGCTCTGACCTGGGTTGAGTGTTGCTGGGTGTCCAACGTTCAGTTTCATCCCTGCTGAACATTACCCATCACTTCTAGAATTTGCTTTGTGATTGAAACCGGATACAGTGTCAGTCCATCAGTTTTCATTTTCTGCTCTTCAACAGTGCCTGCAAGTCTCTCTCTGTGCAGCGAGTAGGCCCTGGGGAATGTGTAGTATAGGGTGAGGCTCATCTTTGAGTGTCTAAAAGAATGAGTTGGAATGGGGCCGCTATAACAATGACAGTTACGTTACCCATTTTGCTGAATTAGGTATGTCCTCATTTCTTCTCCAGTGTACCTTCATTCAGGATAAATGTATTTTGGTGCAGTGGAAAAATCTTGGGAGTTTGGATTCAGAAGATCTGGATTTGATTTTGGCTCGTCTGGGTCACATTTGAATGTCATCATCTCGAAAGATGCTCTATCAATCAGTTTGGGTGGAACAGGGAGATAGAATCCACACGGTAATTTGTAAAGGGCAAGTTTAGTATACAAAGGATTAACTAGAAAGTAGACTGAGGGGGCAGAGAATGGGCTAGGAAGAAGTAAAGAGCATTCCACAGACCGTATAGCCATCGCAGTAGCTCTGCTACCTTAGAGCTTAGGGTTTTGAGGAATAGCCTTTCACCCCACCCTCAGCTGAGATCCAGACTCTTTCAGAGGGGGTATGACCATGGCTCCTTGGATGATGGCTCCTCACCATCGGGACTTGCCAGAAAAGCATTTCTTGGGGTACTAGGAAAGCAATCCACATGAAGATTGCACCTCCAGATTTGCTGCAGACTTGCTAGTCAGTGCTGGGGGAAGCTGCTTTCTGCTCACTGTTGCTGGCCACCAGATGAGGCAGGAATCAGAAGTCAGAGGAACCTCCCTGTGTAAGAATGGGACATCAGAGAAGCTGCACACTGCAGGAGTCTGGTGTTAGAGAAAGCACCGGCAGGGCAGGAGGTGAGCACAGGCGACACACAGACAGCTGGGGTGCACCTTCAGGGTACTGTGGAGTTTGGGGTGCATGGTATCTACATCGGGAAACCCATGCCAAGATCGTCACTGAGCTGGTACAGGGGCCACCAGCTCACCAAGGGACTGCACGTGCTGGGCATGTGACCAGGATGTAGCACCATGGGGTTCTCCTCACACACTAGCTGCTCAGTGCCATTCAGCAGGGATGCAAGCAAACCCATGTAGTCAAGAGTTGCTTCATGACCAAAATGTATTCTGAGAAGGGTGTCCTGAGGTGATCGCATCGTGCAACCGCTGTAGCGTGTCCTAACACAAATCTGGCTGGTACAGTCTACTGTACACCTAGGCCGTGTGGTAGGACCTCCTGCTCCTGTTTTACCAGCACTTCCTCTAGCGCCCTCTACTGACAAAGCTGAATACGCTTGTTGCGAGGAGAGAGACAGGTTCAAGTCTGCTGCCGCCGAGCAGGTCATGAGGTGGGATCAGAGCTGGGATGCTACTTCACAGATGAGAACGTATCCCTGAAAGCATCTGACAGACTGACTTCGATTCGAATTCAGTACTTCGTGCATGGTGAAACAGAGCATTACAATTCATTGATACTACAGTTACACTTAGCATAATTAAGTGTAATACCGGCGTGCATATATAGTGCCAGGGTCAGATGGGACAGATTCTATTGCCAAAATCTGTTGTTCTGGTGTTTAGGGAATTTTTTTTTCCCTGAATTATATTTGGGCGATGTTGCATCTGAACTTAAGCTTAATTGGGGCTCCTGAGCTAAAATAAACTGCATGTTGGTGGCTATTTGTCAAATAAAAAACAATATTTATTGAAATTGATATGCCAGGCATCACAAATACATTTACTCATGATAATATTGGTATTAGTAGCCCCATTGTTAAAATGAGGAATTGAAGCAAAGCAGTTTTGCAAGGGCCACAGAAATATAAGCAGTTGAACCAGGATTTAGATCCAAGTTTTTCTGATTCTAGAACCTGTTCATCTCACTCAGATGCACATAGGAGGGTATCTATGAAGTCCAGGAGCGTGTCGAAGGGCTGTAAGATGGGTAAAGTGCGCACTCACTTCAGACCCTTAATGTCCATGTCCCCTTTGCAATTCTGATACGATATCCCACTCCTTTTAACCTTGTAAGTGGATCTTTTCCCTCCCTCCCTCCCTTTCTCCCTTCCTTCCTCCTTTCTTCCTTTCTTCTTTCCTTCCTTTCTTTCTTCCTCTCTCTCTCCTTATTTTTTAAAGGTTTTTGCCTTAGAGTGTGTTTGCTCACTGGAGACACACACACACACACACACACACACACACACACAGTGGGAGGCAACGTGAGAAATCAGCCCCCAGGGGTGGCCATGCTGTAATCTCTTCTCCTCCATTCTACTCCCAGGATCTTGGGTACGTGTGCACATGTGCCTGGCTTGAGTTTTAAGCCGCCAGGTCCAGGATTCAAACCGTGGTCGGCCATGTGGGAGTCCAGTGACTTAACTGCAGTGCCATCTGCTGGCCCCATGGATTGTATCTTTTTATGTGTCTTCTCAGTAACTTTAACGTTTAGTGCTAGGATCAAAGAACCTATAGTAGAAATTGATTTAGAATTGGATGCCTGACTCTAACATCAGAAAATTATTTGTTTGCAGAGTATTAGAACAATGACATGAGGCACCTGTGGGACAAAACAGCCTTCCACGTCATCGGCTGATTTCTGCCTCCTCTTCACGCTAAAGAGCTTTGTACTAACTAGACCGAGGCATTGCCATCACTGGTACTGATTTGTAGTAGCCTCAGACTGGAAATAATTAAAGTGCCCCTTAGCTGGGACATAGATGATGTGTGGTCTATTTATATAAGGAAATGCTATAAAGGAATTAAAATGAGCAAACCATGGCGACACACAAAGGCAGAGATGAACCTTACAGATTTAATACTGAGCGAAAGAGGTCAGGCATACAAGGCGATGAAGTTCAAAACTGGGTGCGATTAATTTACTGTTCTGTAAGTCACAATAGTAGTTACCTGTGAGGATATTGGTCAGGCACGGACACCTAGGAGGCTGGGCGATGCTGTGGAATCAAGGACTTGATCTGGGTCACAGCTGTGTGGGAGGAGACCCTGGTAAGTTTCATAGAGTGGATGAGTATAGATCCATTATGCACTTGACCTGTGTAAAAGTTTCAATTTTCAAATGGGTTAAAAAAGCTTAAGATTTTTTTTTCTTTTGCCATAGTGCACATGTGCTCATCAGAAAGAGACAGAGAGAAAGGGAAAGTGAGAAATATGGGGGGTGGGGAGCATTCAATGCCCCCCTCTCCCCCAATTCCTTCTCCTTCATTCTCCTCTTGGGAGTTTGAGCACGCACCCACAGGCGCTGGCGTGTTTTTCCAATTGTCCAGTCTGGGACTAGGATCGTGGAGCTGGCTACATAGGATCCATGGCCTGAACTGCCATGCTACCTGCTGGCACCTGAAGTCTGAGTTTTTGGAAATAGAAAAATGGTAAGTGAAAAATGATGTAGTAATATGAGGTAATATTAGCTATCATTAAATGAGATTTGCGCAAAGTTTTTACATGGTAAGAAAAAAGTGCTTAGGTTACAGTGTTGAAAACAGACAAATTAGAGCCCAAGTTTGGACATGCTATATTATCTCCACAGAGTAAAATAGATGTCTATAAAATTAATAGAAAAAAATACATTAAATGTGAATATTACTGTAGAAACGAGTGGTTTTTCTTTTCTCTACTTCATTAATTTCTAAAGATTTCCTACAGTAAATATATAAACATTTTAAATAATGAGACGTGGCAGTGACTGAAAAAAAAAATGAACATTTGAAGGGATTTCTTCATCTTAAAAGATCTCAATGTTTCCCACGACCCTGGCAGAAAACGAAATCCTAATCTGAACGCACAAGTATTTTAGAAGAGGGCTCCAATCCAACTCGAAATCCTAAATGCTTCCTGCTTCTCCAAGCTTTCATTATGCTTGGGCCAAATCGAGCCTTGTCATTTTGCTTGTGAATTCCACAGATGACTTTTAAGTATCAATTACTTGCACTGTCAGTGGGCAGCAGCAGATAAGAACGACAGTGATTTCTGTTTGGTTTCCAGTACCTCTGTTGGCGAAGACAAAACACGAATGTCTTACATATTGATGAGACGGAAACAGGAAGAAGTTAGGGTACTAGGAAACCGTATGTCTCGTTTGCAGAGACAGGATTATTGCAGGTAAAACTCTTTTTTTTTTCTTTTTTTGGAGAGGATTTTTGCTATAGGGTGCATGTGCTCCCCAGAAAGACAGAGAGACAGAGAGAGACAAAGAGGCAGAAAGCGAGAAATCACCCCCCCAGGGGGGATGGCCACGCTGCAGTCCCTTTTCCTCCATTCTCCTCTTGGGATCTTGATTGAGCACACACGCACACGCGCCCAGTGTGAGTTTAAGCCACCGCGTCCGGGATGTGAACCGTGGTCGACTTCATGGGAGCCCAGTGACATAACCATTAGGCTAACTGCTGGTTCCAACAGTTTTGTTTAAGCTAAGACCTAAAATGTGATTAGTAGCCTGCAGGTCATTAGAGGGTAGGACGGGATGGTGGACAGTGGTGAGAATAGGTTTGGGATCTCAGGAAGACTGAGGAATTGGGGAGTAGAGGAGGGGAGCAGGACAGGAGGAACTGAGTCAGAGCTGGTTGTTTGAGAGGTGGCACCAGCTCCACATGACAGATGTGGATTGCGAGGCAGGATGGAGGCAGATCGTGCAAGGTGAGACACATGAGGTGTGGATCTCACCGAATAAAACCATAAGGGCAGGGTGGGCAGGAAGCGACCCTCTGTTTGCTGGTCCTGGTACCTTTTCCTCCCTCGACCTTCTAGACCGTGCGTCCCTGAAGGCTCACATACGGCAGAGCCTATTCTACAGGACCTCCCTGAATTACGCAATGGGATACGTGCTCTCGTTCTTTTAATTCCATGGCATTGAATGGCTCATCCCATGTGCTCAACAAGCGTTTGCTTAATTTAGTACTTGGTGAGGCATCACTATTAGGGATGGATGTATGGAGCCAAAGGTACTACGTGTTTACCCTGGAACGATTGTTACGTCTCAACAGTTCAGGCAGATTGATTTGTCTCTTCTGAAAGCAGTTTTGTCTAGAGAATAACAATCTGTGTTTTTCATTTCGTATACAGCAATATAGTTCGGCGGGGGGGGGGGGATGTTTGAATGCATTTATGCTAAAAAGGCAACACGATGGCGTTTTTAGTAGTCACTTAATGTTTGTGCTTGTGCTCAGTGTCTGGCTGTAGTCTCCCTTTTCTGTAGATAAACTTGCGGCTTCAAATGACACGCACGAATTCCAGACAGATGCCTCCAATGTCTGGAATCAAGACAAATTGTATCACTTGGCTGTCACAAAGAATGCCTCTTTTGACGTTATGGAGCAATTTGTTTAATGACACAATTGCTAGGCTGTGGCATAGACGGCTGTCGCCTTTGTCGCTCAGAATTCCTGGGGCACTGCAGAGTGCCAGGCAGTTGCAACTTGCTTGGTGCGTCTGGGCGACTGCAGTCCGGTGCCTGAGTGGGGAGGGAGGAACGCTCCGTTATCCTGGTCGCAGTTTTCTGTTGCTTTCAGGGTAGGTGGCAGGTGTGTCCTCTAGGCTGCGCTGCAGTTATTTTTGCTTGGCTAATTTTTTGAAGTCAAAAGATTGCACGGAATGGGAGAGAGCCTCCGCCTTTCAGGATGTCTCAGCAAAAATACAGTTTTCTGATAGAACTAAAGATAAAGGTGGAATAACATGACTACTTACACCATGTATAGGATGTGGCTGGGGTGAAGAACTTACGAAGAGGAGGCATCTGCTTGAATTTTCCAGAATAAGTGGGAGAGTTTTCTGGATGAGGAGATCTAGGAAGCTGAGCCATGAAACTCTACTAATAGTCTAATTTGCAAGAACAAGGGCAATTCCTCTCTTACATGACTTGCTTTCTGAACCTCGCACAGAGAGCAGTGGGCCTCTAACTGCAGTGGACAGTGTGAAGGAGAATAGGGGTGCTAATATTCCATGCCTATTCCTAGGTTCTGACCAAGACGATTCTCATTAAGTTGACCTTGGGTGGGGCCCAAGAAGCTTTGCTTAAGATACCAATTTAAAAATTACAGGTGATTCCCATAAATCATTCCTCTAAAATTGTTGGTGATAAGTACAAAAAAAATTTTTTTTTTTGTGCAAAATAGGGGTAGTTTTTAAAAAGTAGACATTTCTCCAGAGAAGAGTTAACGGAAGAGTAGTAATTAGTAGCATGAGTGGAATTTACAGCTCAGATATTATGTAAATCTTAATCAAAATGTATTCTGCATAATTGCCTTCTTTTTTCTTTGAATTTCTGACTGTTCTAAATCTATGCAAAGAAGGGAAACTAGGGTTGTCCTTAACCTTAAATTTTATCTGTGGACAGATTCATTGTACAGATATTTCAGCTGCTACTCAGAGAATACTAGGATGGAGAATCCATAAATTCAGGCTTTGCTTCAGTGACTGGAAGGTGTTCAATCCATTTAAAAATACAATTCTCTTAAACGTGTTTTGAGAGCTAACCTGGAACCATCCAGTTGGCAAGGTGATGCATTTTGCATGGAGGCCACCAGGTGGCAGTCTCTTACCATTCCTGGCCTCCCTGACGGGTACCCTGGGCTGCGAAACTATGATGGTGTACCTAAAAGCAGAGAATCTGGGAGATCCTGTCAGCAGTATGGAGCAGGCTTGTTTGAATTATTCTGGAACATAAAATGACAATATTCTCGACTCTTTCTCCACTTGTTCTAGTCTTGTCTAAATGCTGAAGGTCACATTACCCTGTTCTAGAAACAATGTTGGGATCAATTGACTAAACAGAGAGAACAAAAACAGCCTCTCACAAAGGCAAGAGAAAAAGGAGAAAAGAAAAAAAAAAATGAAGTCTTATCATCAAAAACATATAATTCGGCTAATAAACCCACTAATGGGAGTACTGGGAGGCGAAAGGAGATAACGGAATTGTGGCAGAGGAATTCAGGCCTGAAGAAACGGATCTCAAATCTTGCTTCTATTTTCCCCAAGGTCAGCTCTCAAGGTCAGATGGGAGATGGAGGAAGTGCAGGCCATGTTCCAAGCTGTGGCCTGCTGGTCCTCGGTTTTAGGGCTTGGCTATAGAACCGGGGATTGCCAGACATTTCCATATTTTTCCCTCATGATCAGCTCATTCAAGTTCATTCAAATGCGGATGATCTGGGAAAGTCTTATTATTGTATAACACAGTCCAGGGATTTCTGGAAATCTGAGAATCAGGGCGCTTGGATTTCAGGGGAGATCTGCAAGTCCTTGGGGTGGCCTGTTGCTTGGCGTGGTTCAGCATGATACGGCCGAGTTCCAGCACTCCTGAGCTCAGACAGCCCCGCACGTCTGAGCACGCGTGGCCAGGCCACCTGCCCCACTCGCCGCCTCTCGCTCCCATAAGCCACAGAGCTTGGCCGTGTATCTCTGAGAAGCACTTGGCCGTGAGGGGGAGTTTCTGCTCAGACGTACGTACTTTGTGTGAAGCAAATAAATAGGTGTAGGAATGAAGGGGAAAGCAAGGTCCAAACCAAAGTGCAGATTTTGCTGAGCTAGAAATGATTTTTTTTTCAATTTGTTATTTTCTAAGCTTAGGTCGGGGTCTCTTGCCATTCCTGGCCTCCCTGGCCGGGTGCACTGGGCTGCCACGTGAGGATGGTGTGCCTAAAAGCAGGAGAGTCTGGGGAGATCTCGTCAGCACTGCGGAGCAAGCTTGTGTGAGCCACCTGAGAACGTACGATGACAATACCCTCGGCTCTTTCCCACACGTTCTACGTCTTATTCTAAGCTTCTCAGGAATATTGGGAGACATTTTGAACTCAGGTTCTGTGCAAAATGGTATTTGAAATGTTAAGCCCAAACGAAGTTATTAGCTACACTTTCTAAATCAGAATGCTGACATGTTACATGTACTTTTCAAAATCACAGTGACTTGAAAGATAATGTTAAATTGTTGGGAACCAGCAGTTAGCGTAATGGCTATGTCGCTGGACTCCCACGTAGTCGACTGCGGTTCGTGTCCCAGACCCAGTGGCTTAAAACTCACGCCGGGTGCGTGTGCATGCGTGCCCAAGATCCCGAGAGGAGAATGGAGGAGAAAGGATTGCGGCGTGGCCGTCCCCCCCGGAGGGTGATTTCTCGCTTTCTGTCTCTATGTCTCTTTCTGTCTGTCTGGCGAGCTCACGCGCCCTATAGTGAAAACCTCTCCAAAAAAAAAAAAAGAAAAAGAAAAAGATAATGTTAAATTGTTGAGCTAAGTAGTCAAAACGCTTTATCAAACTTTTCGCTTCATTTATTACTATGGTCCTATAATATGTCATTTATTTACGTCTTGATAAACTATGTAACTTATATATTATCACCTATGTTTTGGAAGACTTTTATGTAAAAGAAACTGTTCCATTTTGACTATCACATTCCTGTGGTGACTCTAATCTGGATTTGGGAAGCTACTGTGACAGTATTGCACCCAGCAATGAAATTATCACTTAAGATTATTCCTGAGTGACTATGAGCCTTACACATCTTAAAGGGGCATGCATATCTTTACAGAGATCTGAATTTCTCTGTGATAAGTCACAGCTAAAATCCAATCTTCTCGAATAAAACTCATTTTATTAGCTTAATGGAAGACCCCTTTAGTAAAAATGGAAAGCATGTGTCCCCTCTTTTTCTATCTAATCATAATAATCAATTCTTTATTTAAGAGAGATTTTTGCTATAGGGATGTGCGCGCACCAGAGAGACAGAAAGCAAGAAATCACCCCTCAGGGGGATGGCCACACCACAATCCCTTCTCCCCCATTCTCTTCTTGGGATTTTGGGCACATACGCACATGAGCCTGGTGAGTTTTAAGCCGCCAGATCTGGGACTCAAACCACAGTCGACTGTGTGAGAGTCAAGTGACAGAACCATTACACCAACTGCTAGTTCAAATCATCGATTTTTTGGGTAGGGCTCGTCTCATTTACCTGGCAGCATTATTTTGATATCATCTGAATAACAATTCATTTAAATACTGAGAATTCGGTTTTTCTAAAAGTTTACTTATAATTGATATCCGTATTTATTTATCATCTCTCCAAAGAGGAAAATCTATATGTGTTATTTTATTTATTTTTTGGAAGGGTTTTTGCTATAGGGCACGGCACGTGTGCTTGCCAGAAAGACAGAGAGAGACAGAGAAACAGAAAGCGAGAAATCACCCCCCCAGGCCGCAATCCCTTCTTCATTTTCCTCTCAGGATCCTGGGCATGCACATACACGCACCTGGCGTGAGTTTAAGCCACTGGGTCCGGAACTCGAACCGCGGTTGACTACATGGGAGTCCAGCGACATAACCATTATGCCAACTGCTGGTCCCTATATGTATATTTCAACCTCTTTCCTCTGTACTGTTGGATTATTAGAAAAATCATGACGTATTTTTTTCCCTATGTTTTTCTCTGCAAAAATGCGTGATGACTTTTCCAACACCCCGATAGGTAAACAGTATATCTCTAGCTACTTACTGGATATTTTCAGATGGTTTTCTAGTACCTCAAAACTTACTGCACCCAAGTAAGTTCACTAACCTCTTACTCTATCCTAAACTTATCCTCTTTTATTTTAAGATGTTACTTGATCTCAGTTCATTGCCTCATGCATTTATTCGATAAGTAATTGTTAGGTGTCTGTGCTGTGCCAAGCACTTTGCTAAATGTGAGGCATCTTGTGTCCAGGGAATATGTATTTCTTTTTCACTGTATAATCAGTGTCTAACACACTGGAGTGAGCACTTGGTAAGTATCCGTCAAATGAATGGATAGAAGGAAACGCAAAGGTTGAGCAAGAGACACGTGTGCCTTGCCTATCATTCTTGAATACAGGGGCAATGTCATAAACTTTTCCAAATCTTTCACTTCGTGGAGTTCACATGTATGTAGATCTTCTCTATGTGTTTGATGATCCTGCAGGCAAAAGACGACATCCTTTGCCCACCCTTCGGTTTCCATCTATAATAGATGATATGGTATAGGTAGAAATTTCCCTTCTAAACATGTGTATGCAATTGATGGAATGAAAGCAAGTCCACAGCAAAGCGATTTTAAATCTTATTGGTCAGGGAGACCTAAGAAACACAGAGTTAATTGAACTCAGAAAATAAAATTCCGGTCTACCTGTAGGCCTTTGAACTATGAACAGGCTCATTCTACAACGGTTGAAGTATGTCACCTGGAAATCCAAGCTAATCTTTTTGAGGTAATTGGTACCCGCTCTTTCTGCCCTGCAAGCTTCTGGCTTTAGAACTGCTAAGGATTCACTTGTTAAACAATCATGTCTCTTCAAGTAGAACTTCTGCTTTCTTTTTACAAGGAGAAGAAGATATAACAGACAGAATCTCAGGGTGGATCTAAGTGCTGACATTTCTCATTTGAAGAGGTCTTTTCATACCGGAATGAACAATGCTTTCAGTTTATTGTCCTTTTCTTTATTCTAAAAGGAATATAATTGAGTACAAAGCGTCTCTCTGTGTCTCCTTGGCCCTGGAGCTGTGACAAGAGATGTCAGGAAAAAATGTGCATTCCTGGGAGAAGTGTAACAAGGAAAGAAACTGAGGCACAGAAGAAGAGACTTACCCAGGACCAAAGAACGAGTCAGTGACCGAACTGGGGCTAGAACCCTGGTTTCCTGACTACCTAATACCCTTTCTACTCACTGCATCCTCCCTCGGTTTTGTTTGGTCACATATCCATTCATTCAGACCTTTACTTACTCAGCACTTACTCAAGAAAGTTAAGAAAAGCTGTTTATGGTAAATGCTTATGCTTTAAGGTACAGTGTCCCATTTAGCTGACTCTTTAGAGATTTATAATGGAGGCAGTTGAAGCCCAGGGAATGAAATAATTTGCACACTTTTCATAGCTTGTGAAGTGTCAGTTCTATCATTAGAACTCAAATTCCCCAATACAGCGTTAGGGATTGTGGAATGTATAGTATTTATTGTACCTGGACTGAGGTACCCTATCCTAGATTATTTTCTGCAGTGCCTTAGAACAGTACAGTGTTACTCCTACCATCAAGAAGCTTGCACTTAATTTGGAGAGACATCATATCTATTCCAAAATATAAGTGAGACTGTAAGTCAAGTGTCCTAAACAGAAGAGGATATAATACATTATGGGATGGGGAAATGCTTTGAGCCTCCCTACTCATAGAGGCCGATGGGTTCGATTTTGCAGCTGGTGAGTAAGGCATCACTTGCTTTACTTTCAATTTGTTGAGTGATTAATATGTATTAGAAGAGTAAATAGAATTAGCTTTTCAAATGTGGCAGATGTTTGAGAACCTCCTACCATCTGCAAAATGGAAGATTTCGGGAGATGCTGCCTGATCTCTTTTTGCCATCTCTCTTGGCAATTTATAGAGATTCCAAAAGAAAAAAAAAGTGAAAGATACTAAACAACTAGGAAAAAGGAGAAGGGCAGTGAAGGGAAATCTTGAAGTTCAACATATCACAATTGGTCCTTACATTCTCATTTCTCAGTGTGCCTGCTGGCAGCATCACCGTGCTCAGTAAATAGTACTCAGACGTTCTCTTTCCTGAAACCTGGAGATGACCCGTGCTGCATTTGTCCCCCCTGCCTCGAATCCTATCTGACCTATCACGAATCGCTCCACTGCTACTATCTTCATCTTATTTGTTTCACTTGCACTGTTACAAAATGCTCCTAACCAGTATACCCTCGTCCACTCAATGTCCCTTCCACTTGATAACTTCCCAGACTGCAGAGTGACTTTTCAAAATGCCATTTTTAAATTTCATCTAACCATTTGTAACCATTCAATAGGTTTACTATTGTTCTTATAATAAAGACAGTTTTTCTGATGGTCTAAAAGACAAGATTTCCACCTCCCTTCTACCCAGTTTTCAAAAAATAATTTCCCATTATCCTTCAGCTTCACCATTCTTTTTTTTTAGAGAGACATTTTTTCTATAGGACATAGGTGGTTGCTGGATAGACAGAGAGAGAGAGAGAGAGAGAGACAGAAAGTGAAAAATCATCCCCCCAGGAGAGATGGCCATGCCACAATCTCTTCTCCTCCATTCTCCTCATGGGACCTTGAACATGCACACACACTACACACACGCCCAGCGTGAGTTTTAAGCTGCCAGGTCTGGAACTTGAACCACGGTTGACTACGTGGAAGTCCCCTGACCTAGCCGTTAGGACAACTGCTGGTCCCCACTTTCACCATTCTTTTGCAACAAAGTCTTGCTACATACTGCTTTCCTAATCTGAGAAAGTATTCATTTAGTTACCCCCATTCTCATCCTGTGGACCTCAGCTCAACATTCACATCCTCAACAAAGCCTTTCCTGACTGCCTTCTCTTTGTATTATGCGTGTCCACACAAGCACATACCTCTCCTTCACAAATGCAGCTCAACAGTTACCTTTTGTGATCATTTAATTCTGTCTCTCCCACTGCTAGACTGTAAACTCAACTGAAGCAAGAATCAGGTGTGGTTTTAATCACCATTGTATCCCTATGCCTAATACAATGTCCAGCACATGGAAGAAAATTGTAAACATTTGTTAAGAGTAACTGATCCAGGGACCAGCAGTTGGCATAATGGTTATGTTGCCGGACTCTCATGTAGTCAACCGTGGTTCAAGTCCAGGACCCAGTGGCTTAAACTCAGGCTGGGTGCATGTGCGTGCATGCCCAAGATCCCGAGAGGAAAATAGAGAAGGGATTTCGGCCTGGGGGGTGATTTCTCACTTTCTATCTCTCTGTCTCTCTCTGTCTTTCTGGTGAGCACACGTGCCCTATAGCAAAAACCTTTCCAAAAAAAAGTGACTGATCCAAGAAAAACAAAAACATTCTGATTCCAGGAAAGGAAAATTAAGGTGTAATTTTAAAAAGACCTCAGTGGCAAGCTGTACTATACTGAGAAAAGCTTCAGAACTTTTTTCAGCTCTCCAGAGGAAGGGTAGAAGAGCTCTGCATTATATTTGACATAAAGAAATATTGAGATGAATTTACCAGTGGGGACTGGTAAACCTATTTAAAGGATACTGATAATGGTGGAATATAGATCGACTAGAGAGAATAAGTAAAGTGTATGCATGAATGGATCTCTGAAGAAGCTACTGTAATAAATAGTTATTACTACATTGAAGACCTCAGAAATTTAAAATTCCTGCTCGAATTTTAGACCTCAACTCTGAATCTAATTGCCCTTTATATTCTTCCATAAGAATGTAATAAAGTTGGATAATCCCATGTGAGTCATACTGTCTTGAATGATTCTTGAAAACCCACTGCAAGGAGCACTACACTTGTGACTGTACCCATGCGCTTAGTGTTGCAGTTGAAGACAAAGTAGGAGGGTCAACCACATTTCATAACTCCCAGGCAAGAGACTTTTCTTCTTTGCGATTCAGCTCGGTGGAAGGGCTTCTCCTCAGGCCAACCTTAGTTCTTCTGAAACCAACATGTTTTATAAAGGCAGAGAGGCTAAGGGGCTAAGGGCTCTGAGGCGTCGAGGCACATGCAGATGATTTCCTTGGTAACACTGCACATGCCACCTGATTGGATACTGGGCAGGTATGAACTGATTTTTTTCTGGAACTGTGATAAAGTACATGAATGTGTCCCCTTAGTATATCTGCCTGATTATAGCAGTAAAAGTGATTTCTTTTCTGGGTACTCTGCTCTGGCTTTTACCCTTGCGAGGCCGAGGTAGAAGGAGACATGTTAACTAGTGATGTGACCGCACCCGTGTCAGGCAGTTAAAAAGACCAGGAACCCCTGGTTGTGCTTCGTGAGTAACAGGGGAGCTATACCTCTTCACCAGTTTTCCTGAAGATGGCTTCTTCTAGATTAGATGTAAATTTCTTAGAAGCCTTCGCATCAGATCTTTGTAGTGCAGGTCTTAGTGAATCAGTCTTAAAAGTGATACAGGCAAGCCTCAGATTGCAGATATGCAGACATATACGCATACTCTTTGCCTTCGATATTTTTTTAGTTGTTTGTTTCATTTTGTTATGGAGCTGGAGAGAGATAGGGACAGGAGGAGAGAGAGAGAGCGAAAAGTGAGAAATCACCTCCCAGGGGTATGGCCACCCAGCAATCCCTTCTCCTCCATTCTCATCTCAGGATTTTGAACATTCAAACACATGTGCCCAGTATGATTTTCAAGCCTCTGGGTCCAGGATTGGAACCAAAGAATCAGCCATGTGGGATCAAGCTGCCTTAACCTCCATGCCACTTGCTGGCCCTTCCCTCAGTAATTTTTAACATCTGGAAGAGCATTCAGATCAAGAGATCATGAGCCATCATAATGTGGGAGGAACAGACAAGTTGGGGATCTTAGTTAGAATCAGAGAGGCTTTTTAAGCACACGTGAGCCTTTTTAAAAGAATGATAGGATCTCATGAATGGGTAAAAATGAGTAAAATAGTATCTTCCAGTTTAAGTTTTCTGTGGGATAACTTGGACAATATACCCAGAGGCAATTGAAAATGAGATACCTAAGTTTAGGATATTTGTAGCTCTTTGAGAAAAAGTTTGGATTTATCACCACAGAAAGTTTTTTTTTTTTTTGGATTGGTCAGTTGAGGGAATGTAATTGCCAAAGAAGAATAGAATTTAGAGAACACAGTTATTCAGGGATGAAGGAGAGGCGGGAAATGGAGCTATACAAGGCAGTAGGCAAAGAGTAGGAGGCAGTTCCTGAAGCCCAAGGAAGCCAGAGATTTTAAGTAGAAGGGATTATTTAATAATGTTTTCAGATTAGGGAAAGGCCGAAGAAATAAGTAGACTTGGAACTGGGAACTGGAGGTTACTGGCAAATAATTAACTCAACTCTTCTTAAAATTCTATTGCGTTTTCCTCAAAACTTCTGATAAAGGGCAAAACTACTGCTCACCTTGTTCTCTATACTAGCAGCGTATTTCTTTTGTCATCACCTGGTGTTTCATGGATGTCTTTCAGCAATGGCTGTAGGATTTGTATTTTCCCAGTGATCTCGACTGGGATTGTCTGCACTTGTCCATTTTGCAGCTCTATGAGGCTCTTCCTCCGGTCGCTAGTCTCTTCAATAACTTCTATTTCCTCCTTTTTCCAGAGGATTCTCCTATGCCTTCTGCTTATTTAATGATGACCCTTTCTCCCAGCAGCTTTTGCTGCAAGACTCTACAATGAATCAGACACAGTTCTAAGATGCAATTCTGATTCTGTCAATCTCATCCTTAAAAACTTCCATAGTCTTGATTTTTTTTAAAAAGGAAAAACCTGGGCTCCTTGGTACAGCATAGTATGAACACGCAGGGGTTTTGTTTTGCTTTTTGTTTGTTTGTTTTTGTTTTTGCTGAGTAAATGAGTTAGTAAATTAATCTTTAACTGTTAGCATCTGCCCATTTTGAAATGGGTGCCCATCTTGGTGTCCTCCAGCACCCACTGCAATGTTGGGGATGACAGAACTTCGCACTGCAGTTAGCGATCCAGCGGCGTTCCAGTCTTTTCTGGGGGTTGCTATCTTAAGCGTAACTTGACATGAGTTTGAACCTACTTATGAAGTGAGGAATCATTAATCAGACAGGCTACTCAAAAGCATACATAATCTTAAAAGTATCTTGTAAGTGCATTTATTTGGGGAAAGTAATATGTAACTTCATCCAGTGGTTCTCCAGCCTGGCTACACGTAAGAAACTCCTGGAGATCTTTTCAGAATGACCAAAGTCAGGGCCTCAGTGCAGACGCCTTAGCTCGGTTCATGATTGCTCCTTTACCGCAGAGGTTCCCTGGGCGAAGAAGCCACAGCAGCAGCAGCACCTGGGAACCTGCTTGGGCTGGAAACTCAGTCACGTCCCAGACTGAACCGGAAATCTGAATGTGATGCGTGTCAGTGTTTGAGAATCATTGACTAATAGCACTAAACTGACTCTCAGCACCACAGTGTCCTGGAAGGCAAAGGTCGGCACAAAAGAAGGCGTTTCTCTCTGGTTCCCAACTCCAACAAGCAATGTCATTTTTTTTATTCTTTTTTTTTTTTTTTTAGAGGTTTTTGCTATAGGGTGCATGTGTTCTCCAGAAAGATAGAGACAGAGAGACAGAAAGCAAGAAATCACCCCCCGGGGGGATGGCCATGCCTCAATCCCTTCTCCTCCGTTCTCCTCTCGGGATCTTGGGCACGCACGCACACGCGCCCAGCGTGAGTTTAAGCCACCGGGTCTGGGAGGCGAACTGGTCGACTACATGGGAGTCCAGCGACATAGCCGTTACACTAACTGCTGGTCCCAAACGATGTAATTTTTATTAGTTTAAGTGAGATCACCATCCAGCATTGGGGTCGGCTTCCTGAAGATGGGACTCGGAGTTTGTTGTCCTGGGGTCGTGTCTCTACTTCAGAACCCCAGCACCTAGCACAGGAACCAGCATGAAACAGGTGTTCTCGGTAAAGGCACGAAGAAAGGGTTGAGCATTCCTTGGGCCAACTGGAAGAAGTAGATCCAGTAGTTGTGTGTGGTGTTTTTGTTAGATTGTGTTGTTTCAAAAATATTCTTTAAAATAAATATTCTTTTCTAAAATGCCAGGGAATTGTAAAACCTGGTTAAACAAATGTTGTTTATCATTTGTGCTTCTGAAAAATGTGATTAAGAGGCTTAGCATGGTAACACATTGAAAATGACTGTGCACAGAGAAAGCGACAGAAGCAGATTGTATCATCAGAGCCCAAACAGAGAACAAGGAGGAATGCTTATTTTGCTTCAGGCTCAGTATGCTTTATCAGCAGAAGCGATAGCTTATTTTATTCTTCAGACTAACTTGCCCATTCAGATTCACAGAATTTCTGAGATGGGGAGACCTAAGGAAGTGACCAGGTGAGGGGACCAAGGCTCCAAGGTCCTTCTCCAGCCCTCTGGCTGAGAGTGCTGTTTGGGAGCAGAGCCTGGGGTTCTAGGCCTTCCTCTGTCATGCCCCAGGGCTAAAATGGATCATCAACTTCGGAAACGAGCAAGTCCAGGGATCAAGCCCGGTGAGAAGCTCTGGGAGTAGGAACCTAGACAGGCAGGGTTCTTCTAGAGACTTGGCTAAAACCTCCTCTCATAGTTGGTTTTCAATTTCAGAAGAGAAATCCTCTCTATATTCCTTTTAACAATAATTAAACATGTATTCACCTAGTATTCCAAGAAATCAAGAGCTTTATTTTCTTTTTAAATTAGTGTTGGGCTGTGTGAAAAAGAGATCTGACATAATTCCAGACTGTCTCCCAACTTCGCAGCCTCAAATGTTTTGTTTTCTGATACTTTCGATTTGTGGTATAAAGATAAACACAGAGAGTTTACGATTTGTGGGTCAGAGAGCATTGAGGGGACGCTCTGATTGCTTATCCCACTGAAGAAATCGAGGTCGAGAGGGAGAAAGGATGTGCCCGCAGTGCCCTGGGGTAGCTGTGAGCGGGAGGTAGAGCCACTCCTTCCCCCTTCTCCTTCCATGCTCTTTGAACCCCTCAGGGGCTGAGCACTCCCCACTGGGAAACCTGGCCATAGTTCTGCAAAGCAGTTGTATCAAAGTGCTCTGCCCCACTAAGGGCAGGAAGGAGCCCTTGCCAGTGAGTCTGTTCTTACATGGACGTCTTGATCGTAACGGCTTTAACTAGCATGCAGTGTTCTGAGGCGGAAGACAAAGACTCCAGACGGGCTTTACAATCCTTGGAGGGTCAAACTAGATTTTGGATATCAGTAACTGCACTTCATGGTACCTGAAACTAACACTCCGTAACTTGTTCTTTATTTCTTCAGTCAAGTAGAACAAATAACATAAAAAAGTTAACTGCATGTTAAAATTAAATCACAGAACACTGTCTTCCTTTCTTCTCTGCCGAATATGCACACAGGCACACACATGCCCCGTGCATGTATACGTGCACACGGACATACATATACATGCATACACACATGCCATGTGTATGTATACATGCACACGTACACACAGATACATTCATACACACATGCCACGTGCATGTGTATGTGCACATGTATACATGGACATACATATACATCCACATACACACATGCCATGTGTATGTATACATGCACACGTACATACATATACATCCATACACACATGCCACGTGCATGTACATGTGCACACATACATACATACACATGCATGCCCACAGTCACAAGCTTGCTGCTATGGTGGTATGTGCAGCACATTGGTAAAAAGTGTGAAGGCTGGGTTCAGGCCGCCTGAATTTATTTCTATTTATTTATTTATATTTTGCTATAGGGCACATGTGTTCACCAGAAAGACAGAGACAGACAGAAAGATAGAAAGCGAGAAATCACTCCCCAGGGGAGATGGCCACGCCGCAATCTCTTCTCCTCCATGCTCCTCTCGGGATCTTGGGCATGCACACACATGCACCCGGCGTGAGTTTAAGCCACCAGGCCTGGGACTCAAACCGTAGTCGACTACGTGTGAGTCCAGGGACATAGTCTTTATGCCAACTGTTGGTCCCTGGGCTGCCTAAATTTAATTCCACCTCTGCCCTGTATTAACTATGAGACTAGAAAGTCATTTAATCTTTCCATGGCTTATTTTCTTTATTCCACAAAAAGCTTTGTCTCGGTTTTTCAAGGTAGAACTAATGTCCTTGCCCTCCACTGAACAGAGCTAATCAAGCTGTGGTTTCATAGGCTCCTCTCCTGCACAGGTCTTTACAAGGTTCTTGGCGGAGCCTTAGAAATACGTTCACATGTTCTTTTCTTTTTTTTTTTTTTTTTTTAGAGGTTTTTGCTATAGGTCGCATGCACTCACCAGAGACAGAGAGAGACAGAAAGTGAGAAATCACCCCCCCAGGGGGGATGGCCATGCCACAATCCCTTCTCCTCCATTCTCCTCTCTGGATCTTGGGCACACACGCACACGTGCCCAGAGTGAGTTTAAGCCACCGGGTCCAGGACTCAAACCATGGTTGACACATGGAAGTCTAGCAACATAGCCATTACGCTAACTGCTGGTCCTTTCACATGTTCATTTTTGAGTTGTTGGAAAAGTTATGACTTATTTTTTCTATGTTTTACTTTGCAAAAATGTGGCATGGCTTTTCTGACAACCCAGTCTTTTTTTTTTTTTTTTTTTTTTAAATTAGAGAAGTAAGAGGTTCTGACCACAATCAGCTCAGAGTGCTATCTTTTCCTATCCAGCCTTCCCCTCTATCACTCTTTCCCTGTTGAAGAGTGAGAATGTGATCACTGCCAGTTCGGAGATCTGGCTAAGAAAACGTTGGGCTGAGAGTCTGCTTAGTCTGGGTTCTTTAGGGCTATCATTTATGTGTACAGTCACTTCCCAGGAAATCCTTGCTAGTCCTTCTGATGTCAGAATGGCTAGGAGTACTCCAGTTTCCCGCTGTGCTGACCCAGTAGGGGACGTGACACAAATTTGCAGGGCCAGAGACTGTATTGCTGTTTGAACATGCTCCATGTGGAAGGGAAATGTACAGAAGTTAACCTGTGGAAAATTCTTCCAAATTTTGCAGCTCATATGTAATAGAAATTGAGGTTCTGCCCAACCCCAGAAGGTATGTGCACTTGCCAAAGAGAAACAGAGAGAGTAAGAGAGATAAAGTGAGAAATCACCTCCCATGGGGAATGGTCACGCTGCCATCTCTTCTCTTCCATTTCTTCCTCCTTTTGGGATATTGGGCAAGCATGCACATGTGCCTGGAATTTGTTTTTAAATCCTATTTGACACCAGGCACAGCTGTGGTGGTGCAGGCAGTACTACATGGCTGCACAAAGCTGCAACCATATGAGGCCCAGGATCAGATCCCCAGTCAACCTGAACACACCTGTGCACCTGCCATGCGCCACGATTCTGGGTAGGTAGGAGACTGGGAAAAGGATTGGTGTGTGCTGAGACCCTGTCAGAAGAGACCCTACCTTTCTGCCTCTTTTTCTCTTTGTCTCTAATGAAAGAAAGAAGTAAATTAACTTTAAAAGGTTTGGCACTAATCTTAAATATTTATATTTTATTAACAATGAGTGGTAAGGTGGAATTCAACACGTTTAAACTTTTCATAACTAAAAACAAATCAAGTTGGTGACAAGCAGATGGCATAATGGTTACATCGCTGGACTTCCACATAGTCGGTTGCAGTTTGAGTCCCAGACTTGGCAGCTTAAAACTCACGCCTGGTATGTGTGTGTGCGTGTGTGCCCAAGACCCTGAGAGGATGATGGAGGAGAAGGGATTGTGGTGTGGCCATCCCCCCAGGGAGTGATTTCTCGCTTTGTCTCCTTCTGTCTCGCCACCTAGTACACGTGCACTATAGCAAAATCTGCCTAAAAAAATACTTAAAAAAAAAAACAAACAAAACCAAATCAAGTTAAAGACAATATTGAATCATCTATTTTCTCTATAGAAAATATTGCAATGTTGTTATATGAAGAAACGTGAAAGCATATATAGATGAAATTATAAGAAAAACATATTAAAGTATATCTGAATTTTGTGATGTTTATGATATTTCTACTTTTAAAAATAAGTAATTTGATCTGGTTTCTTGTATTTAACAACTGTTTACTTGGTAAGCAATTTTCCATTATTTTGCTAAAGAGAGTTTCCAAGCTATGTAAGCTTCAGGCCAATACAAAATCTACCTGTGCTCCACCAGTTAATTACCCTCGGAGCTTAAAAATGATACTTTCCAGGCCTCACTATTGCTGTCTATAAAATGAAGATACAAGATAGGATTGCTCTTAAGTATTTCTTAGGTTCCTTCTAGTTCTCAAGTTCTGTGATTCGTCTTCTTGTGACAATGCTGGTTTTCTAGGGGCCCGAGATGTCCTTAAAATAGTTTAAGAATGATGAACAATGCTCTTTCTAGGAATTCCATGGGTAGAACATTGGGCGTGAGGGCCTCTCAATGGACAGCTTGTGCGTGGCTGGCAGTTTGCTTCTCTCTTCGGTCTATTAAGGAGAGTCCTCTAGAACATAACCTAATCCAGGGAGTGATATCCCATCATAGTCACACTCCCACTCATGCTCAAAGGGAGCAGATTATAAAGGTGACATTTGGGCCAGCTCCGTGGCCTGGTGGTTCAGGCAGCCTGATTCTACATGGCTAACTGCCCCATTCAAGTCTCAGACCTGTCAGAAACATGTGTGTACATGTAGGCCCAAAACCCCAAAAGAAGGGAGAGAGAGAGGAGAAAGGATTGTAATGTGACCATTCCCCACAGGAGGGGGGGTGCTTTCTCCTCTCCCTCTCTATCTTTCTCTCTGTTAATCACACCTACCATCTAGTAAAAGAAAAAAAAAAAAAAAAGTGGGTGTATGTGCCAAAGGATGGAAATATGGGGGCCATCCTAGAATTCTGCCTACTGCAGGAAGAATGAGCCCTATCTTTTGAGTACAATTACATGTACTTTACATTTGTTTATTCATTTCTTAGAATAAGTCTTTGAAATAGTTTGTGACTATCCTATTTTTCATGATCGAGAAACTAAGACTTGATAAATCAAGTAATTTGCCCAAGGGTCAGAGAAGCAGCGTCTGGGTTTGAATGTAAGCCTATCTGAGTTGACAGCCTGCGATCTTTGTAACACTTCGCGTGGCCTCAGGAATTGATCGCCTGTCTGCACAGAAGGGCACTGAGTGGCCTTTCTGACCACATCAACTCATGTGGAATATCAAATCATCTTGTGATGTGTCCTGCTTCTCTTAGGGGCTCTGGCCTTGAGAGGGCAATGTATGCGTTTTAATTAAGCCATACATATGGCACAGTTAAAATGGTAGGCCTTCCCTCTCAACAGAGTTTCACATTGCCCAATCAATGTTGAACTTTCCGTTTAATTCAGCAAATATGTTTTTGAGCTTTCCATGGGAAAAACACTAAGGGAAATAAAAATGAATTAGGAGTATGTTTTAAATAATAGCTTTTATAAAAATCCTCATAGTAAACAGAACACAAAATGCCAAATCTGGAGACCTGGCTGGAGTGCCTACGTTTTCATGTGAACTTTCTGACCTTCAGTTTCCCCCACCTGTAAAACTCGATTTGTAAGGACGCTGTGAGGATCAAGTCACATGATTTGGGAGACAATATCTTTTAAACCGTAAGTTATGACAACACACGTGTTATAGGCTAAGATAGTGCTATGGAATGTGCACAGAGGCAGTAAGGAGGAAAGATCATTTTTGACTTGGAAATTCAGGAGGTTTCTTGGAGGAGGGTTGTTTCTAGTCCTCGAAACTCCAAAGAAAGCGGGCCATCCACTTGCCATTTAATTTAACAAAATTCATGGAAGTATTGCTGGGTAATGAGTCATGTCAGCTGTATTGTGTGTCTTAGTTTCATACGCTGCCCATGTATGTCATGGGCTTACAAGTCATGGGATGCTTTGCTGCAATCACAGTGATGATCATTTTCAATTTGAGACTACCCTCCCCAAACTTCCAAGCACAGATGTTAACATTCCCAGGCTCAGGACCAGCAGGCAGTGTGGTGGTTAAGGTGCTGGACACTCCCACATGACTGACCACAGTTCACATCTTGGACCTGGTAGCTTACTTTCTCACTTTTTCTCTTTCTTTCTCTGGTCAAATTAAAATAAATGAATGAATAAATAAAATTAAATACATAATTCTTTAAGAAGAATTCTAGGCTCAAATTATTTTTCAAAGAAATAGAGGTTAAAATGATTTCCTTCTCAATATCTTGCCTAGTAAAACAAGAGATCTTTTTGCCTTTGCATAATAGAAAAAAATGGTAGAATTGTTGTCTATGCAAGTTAGAGAATATAAACAAAATATAAGAAAGAAAGAAGGAAACCAAGACCCAGAATTGGCTTTCTTTTGTTTGTTTACACAGAGACTTTGGTTTAGAGGATGGTATTACAGCATGCCACTGGAGTTTTATATGTATTTCTCCTACTGCGGAGGTGTTCGGAAAGGCTTCTTAGGGGATGTAGTCTTGAGTTAAAAAATGAGGAATCAGGATTGGAATTGGCAGAAAGAAAGGGACAGCTGTGCTGGTAGAGGAGGCTAACAGAAGTGGGGTTATGAATTAGAGGGAGGGTGCCTTCTGGCAAAAGAAAAAGGATAATGGTCTTACTGGAACACGGTATTGAGGGAAAAGATAGCTCGGAGATTTATTGGGTAAAGTACTTCATCCATAACCTCAGAACAGCCCCAGAAGGAAAGCTGGGAACTGTTCTTATCTCCATTTAGGAAGTCAGGCAGCGGAGGTTTGGGGATGGTAACTTGCCACGTGCAGAAGGTTTAGCCGTTCCGTAGAACTTCTGGTTCCGTGCCCCTTTCCTTTTTATTGCTCTCATTGTGGAAGGTTAGATATGAGACAGGAGGAAATTGTATAGTTCTTTGAGCACAGAAGTGGTGTGTCAAAACCAGGATTCTAGGGATATATGTCTGATGGACAAGGAAAGATTGTAGAAAGAATGTAACGCCATGAAAGTAGGGCTTCTCTGTCTTGTTCACAGCTATCTTCCTGGTGCCTGGTATAGTGTTTGCTCCCAGGTGATTAAAAAAAGTTTGTTGGGACCAGCAGTTGGCGTAATGGCTATGTCGCTGGACTCCCACGTAGTCGACCACAGTTCGCGTCCCGGATCCGGTGGCTTAAGCTCACGCCGGGTGCGTGTGCGTGCGTGTCCAAGATCCCGAGAGGAGAATGGAGGAGAAGGGATTGCGGCATGGCCATCCCCCCTAGGGGGTGATTTCTCGCTTTCTGTCTCTCTGTCTCTTTCTGTCTGTCTGGCAAGTGCACGCACCCCATAGCAAAAACCTCTCAAAAAAAAAAAAAAAAAAAAAAGGTTTGTTGAGGTGACCAGCAGTTGTCGTAATGGCTATGTCGCTGGACTCCCACGTAGTCGACCGCGGTTCGTGGCCCGGACCCGGTGGCTTAAACTCACGCCGGGTGCATGTGTGTGAGTGCCCAAGATCCCAAGAGGAGAATGGAGGAGAAGGGATTGCGGCGTGGCCATCCCCCACTGGGGGGGGGGTGTGATTTCTCACTTTCTGTCTCTCTGTCTCTCTCTGGCGAGTGCATGTGCCCTATAGCAAAAACATCTCAAGAAAAAAAAATGTTTGTTGAATGAAAGAGTGAATAAAATACAAGAAATGGAGTCAAGGAGACCAATGAGGAATTGATTGAGATCATGAAAACATGTCTATTTTCTGGTTGTGACTTTGATTTTTGAGAAACCCTGTTGTGAATTCCTAATGATTATTGTCCCCTGGCATTTTTTTTTTTCATTTCCAACAATATGCCTTACTCTGTGAAACTCCATAAACATCAAGATTCTCATGTTTATGCAACATGCAATTTTAAATACAATTGAGATAATATGTATTACATAGCTTTCTGTTAATACTATATTTCCCTCTTTAATTTTGATAGTATGATTTTTGAAGATTGTTCCATGTTTCTTTGTGTAGATAGTATACTTTTTTAATCTACATTTTTTTAGAATTATTTTCTTTACCTGTATTTATTTTCATTTAACGAGAGAAGGACAGAGTGAAAGAGAAACAGGGAAAGTGAGAAAGCAAGCTGCCAGGTCTGGGCGTCAAACGCTGGTCAGTCATGTGGGAGTCCAGCGCCCTTAACCACCACTCCACCGGCCAGCTCCTTTACATCTACTTTTATTAAAAAGTTTAGGGTCCTATCCTTTCACAATTTCTCTTACATATTCCAAATTGTCTTCCAAAATGAACCCACTTTATCTCTCACCTACCGTGAACATCTTACTGCCTAGCCTAGCCAGTTTGTTTTACCTTTTGAAAACATGTACAGAGAAGAGTTTATTTAGAGTTCTATTTTTAGAATCTCTCATTATTATTATTTTTTAAAATTGTTACCTTAGAGAAACAAGCATCTCCACAGGGTTTCATGTCATCATCCTTCCCACAGTCCTTCCTAGCCAGCCAGGATCACAGGCATATGCTTACATACCGTGCATGTATAGGTCGATCAAGGAACCAAACCCTGCTTTTCCATATGGCTTCCAGCATTACAGAGTGTTGTGCTACTGCTGTCCCCCGGCTGGCCTAGCTTTACTGCCACCTCTTCCTCCCCCTGAATCAAGACTTCCACAACAATTTGAGCAAGATCACATTCGGTATATTTTGCCTGTGGGACATTTATTGGGTTCCGTGGCCTCCATCAGACCTACTAGTTGAAGGCAAAGACCATCCTTTGTGTTTGTATCTCTGTGAATATAATTGGTGTCAGTGCACAGTGAAAGTTGGTTTTGAACCAAGTCCCTTGAAGAATGGGATTAAGAGGAAGAGGCCATGGACGAGCAGGTGTAACATTATGTGGTGCTGCCCAGGTGAGTGTTGGTGCAGAGTGTAGAGTTAGCAGGGAGGGGTTGCAGCAGGAATAGGAAGGAGACAGCAAAGAGACATCGTGGAGCTAGCACTGAGCGAAGTGGCATGTATGTATGCTGCAGGTAGGGGATGCGGAGGGGAGGTTGTAGTCGAAAAGGACACTCAGCGTTTCCTACTGAACCACCAGGTCAAGGCTAATACTGTCTGTGAGCAATGCGTAAGTTAGCTTGGTTTGACATACTGTGTTAAATAGTACACCATCATTACTAAATCATACCAAGATTAGTCTAATCTGTACTTGATAAGGTCGATATATCAAAACATACATATTTAAGTAATTTGTAACCTTAATTAAGTAAAAAATATTCCAGTCATTTAAAAATAATTAGAATTTAAATGGACTGGGACTCAATATTAACTTTTTAGAGATGACAGAGATGTTAAAATGTAAAAGGGTATTGAAAACCAGAGCTTATTCAGGTAGAGGAGGCCAGATTGATTCTGTGACTAAAAGAACTAAGGTATTTTGTTAACAGAGACAAGAAAAGACAGAAAGAATAGGGGGCGTGGTGGCGCCCGCCCTATGACAGAAAGAATAAAATTGCTCTGTAAAAATCTGAACGTTTGGGGCCAGCAGGTGGATTGATGGTTAAGGCTCTGGACTCCCACATGGTGGACCACGAGTTGAGTCCTGGACCTGGGGCCTTGCTTTCTTATTTTCTCTCTCTTTGGTCAAATTAAAAAAAAAAAATGATGATGATGAATAAAATTAAATAAGATAATTTTAAAAAAATCTAGAAGTTCTTCCTGCAGAAGAGATACTAAAGTAATTCTCAAAGCACTCAAAGTGTGGAACTAGTGGCAGCTAAGATATATTTTAGAGGGATGCTTATAGAGTTGGAGCTGACCAAGATGAAGGAGCGGCCCCCGGGAGAGCAGGCGTAGTGGGGAGGGAGTTATGATAGGCCGTCACTGGAGCTTTTCAAGAAATGCTTGCTGTTTGCCGAGGAGTTGGACAGCTTGGCTTTTCAACCCCAAGGTTCTGTGATTCTATCAGGATTCTTTTCTTTGTAGTGGGCTTTGTATTTTGAATTTAATTGTCATGTTTCCCTGTTGTTTTTCACTGTAGGAAGTAGAATAATGGTATAAAAGGAGACCCTTTATTTTTATTGGTTTTCTATCATACTGGCAATAGAAATACAAGAATAAGTGATGTATCCTTTTTAAACTATCCACACTTTTTCTTTTTAGTACAACTTTACCAGCAGGCCATGTGTTTTCTTTTCTTTAGCTGAGATCTTATCAGCTCCTTTCTATTTTGAGTTCCAAGAAAATCAACCTGATACAAACTTTAGATGGAAAGGATTCACCTGCTGCTGCTCCCTGAGGCCACAGAAAAGTCTTTCTGCTCAGACCTCAGCCCCTGCGGAAGTAGAGAAGTGGAACGAGCTTGTCTCTGAGGTCCATTGAGGGAGGGCCAGGCCATTTTCGCCTTTGTTAGATCAATCCAAGCCGTTTCTCCGTTGGGATCCCACTCATGTTGGAGTTCTCAACATAGCTCATGTCATCATCTGTTTCTTCATTCTTTTGGCTTATACAATGTCTTTAAACTAAGATCTGGTGCTGTGGCCGGCAGGTGGTGTGGTGTGGTGGTTGGGAGCCCTGGACTTCCCTCATGACTGACTACAGTTCAAGCCCTAGATCTGGAGGCTTCCTTTCTCACTTCCTCTCTCTGTCTCTCTTTGGTCAAGTTAAGAAATAATAATAGTGAATATAATGAAATATTTTTACAATATAGGAAATGAAGAATGATGTCGAGGTTCGGAATTCTTTCTATCATGTCCTGAAGCACTGATCTATTATGAGAGCACAAAAGAAGATTCACTATCAGGTTTTAGATTCTTTTTATATGAATAAAATCATAAGAAGTTTTCTTGCCTTTCTTTTTCCTCTTTTTTAGAAAAAAATAAAACAGATACTCTATTTCGTAATTTTAAGAGAATCCTTAAATCCTAGATTATGTGTGGCAACCCCGAGGGCAAAAATCAACATCATTATCAGAATGTTTATTTTCATTTGTTCTGATTTATTCCTGTTGTTTTCATATAAGTGAACTTTTCCTTCCCTTTTCCTCCTCTCTCTCCTGCTGCTTCTTTCCAACACACGTCTAGTTAGAATGCCTGTTTCTGAAATGAGAGTTGGATTCCATGACTTCTAGGAAATCAGCCTGGCGAGGTCATAGGACTGGACTGAGACACACCGATTTAGTGCAGAGAAGAAGCAGAAAATGCCTGAGACACTGTGAAGGGGGAGGGGGTCCTGTTTCGAGTCCACAAAAGAAGTTGCAGTTGGGGAGGATTTTGAAGGGCTTGCGTGAAGAAAGCATTTTCCACCTGACTCAACTTTCTGCACTGTTAACATCCCCTGTGTTTTGGATGAAAAAGTCCAGTTGAGGCCTTCAGCAGTCTGCGGCAGGTTACCTGTGTGCCTCGAGTCTGCGCTCTGATGTAAACAAATACTAAATTAAGAGGGATGTTTTTCCGATGCCGGCACACCTAAGAGAGCCCGCGTCCCGCATGCCTGCTTCTCTGCAGGCAGCTGCAGTAAGTGGGCTGTCTCTCTGCTTCTTGGAATAACATGGAAGGCTTCTGCGCCCTTCTGCTTGCTCTTAGCTGTAGTAGCAGGGGATGCCCGTCCAGAGCCACTCCGCATCACCTCTCAGTGCATGTTGTGACCTTGCACCTCTTCCCACACATGCAACAGCACTTGCCATGTGGAAGGCATTTTCTTGTGTATTCCTCAGAATGGCCAGATGAGTATTTTCATTCCAGTTTCAAAGATGACTACCAAACCAAGAAACACTGAATTAGTATATAATCTAAAGTTCTATAGCTGTTTAGTTAAAGAATTAAAATGTAAAATTAGGGCTCTGATTACATGACAAAGACTCTTCTAATCCTGGGAAATTGGGTTCTTTTGAATCCAGACTCTTCTTATGTAAGTGTCTATCTTTCAAACACAACTAAGATAAAAGGAAATGTGTGCTCCTCTCTTCAGTTCTTAAATATAGTTACTGAGTGTCACCCTCTTTCTTCTGTATTGCTCTTTTTATCTCCTATCATTCTCGTATAATTTAGGAGGTTCACAAAGGGTATTACTATACGTACTAGATTGCTGTCCTCTGAAACAGGGTCAACTCTGGGGTAAAATGAGAATCTGTGTGAATAACTACACTGATTTCCAAATTTCAAGTCTAATATATTTTCTAAAGTACTATTTTTAAATGTATTTTAAATTTATTCATTTATTTATTTTAGAGAGATTTTTGCTACAGGGCGTGTGCGCTTGCCGGAAAGTCAGAGACAGACAGAAAACGAGAAATCACCCCCTAGGGGGGATGGCCATGCCACAGTCCCTTCTCCGTTCTCCTCTCGGGATCTTGGGCATGCACAGTCATGTGCCCAGCGTGAGTTTTTTTTTTTTTTTTTTTCTTTTCTTTTTTTTTTGGGGGGGAGAGGTTTTTTGCTATAGGGCGCGTGCGCTTGCCAGACAGACAGAGAGAGACAGAGAGACAGAAAGCAGGAAATCACCCCCCAGGGGGGATGGCCACGCCGCAATCCCTTCTCCTCCATTCTCCTCTCGGGATCCTGGGCACGCACGCACACGCGCCCGGCGTGAGTTCAAGCCGCCGGGTCCGGGACTCGAACCGCGGTCGACTACGTGGGAGTCCAGCGACATAGCCATTACGCTAACTGCTGGTCCCGAGTTTTAAGCCTCTAGGTCCACAACTCAAACCACGATCGACTACGTGAGAGTGCAGTGACATAGCCATTATGCCATCTGCTGGCTCCTATTTTTATTTTTTAATTTACATTAATCACTATACACCTTTACAGTGTACAACCTTGCTTTTGCCAGCATGAATACAGAACTTATCAGTCAAGACAAAGTATTATCATATACATAATCATCAGCAAATAACTTCTCATTTTTATATCAATTCAATGTATTTTCCCCTGTTCCCTTTCCTCTCTCCCCTATTAAAGTACTGTTAAGGATAATAAAGCATTCCTATGTAGCTTTCTGCCTCATTTTTTCCTTTATACCTGTATTTGTTAATTTTTATATGAGCAATGGAAAGGATGTGATATTTTTCTCTCAGAAGATACTATGGGATTGGTTCATCACTTAATAAAGTATACTCCACCTCCCTCTTATGCTAGTGGACACTGGCAGGGGCCATGTCTGAGGTTCCTGTTCCAGAGACTTCTTTGGAATTGTAGATCTTAATAATTAAAGAGACTATGGAAGGATAACCCCTAGGGGTCTAGCCCTCCATGTCCTTCCATGGTCTACCCCTTCTTTTATGGATGGAGATTTAGAGGACTGGGACTCTGCAAGAGACAAAAGCCCACGATCTTAGAGCAACTTAATGGTAAAAACAGGACTAAACTCAGGTGTTACGCTGCTACTCCTGTGCTGTTTTTCACGTGTGACCCTGGGACAGCGTGTGGATATCTATACCTGTTTTATACTTCCTTAGGAAAACAGACAGGTGTGGCCATATGGGACTTTTCAATAGCATCTATAGAGAACTATAGGAGTGGTGAGTATAGTGTGACCCCTTAGAACTTGATTTCTTGGAGCTTTGTCTCACATGCAGTTTTATCCTTCTATAAAAATTGTGGTAAGGGGCCAGCAGGTGGTGTGGTTAAGAGCGCTGGATTCCCACATGGCCGACCATGATTTGAGTCCCAGACCTGGCAGCTTGCTTTCTCACTTTCCCTCTCTCTTTCTTTCGCTCTGTCCCTCTCTGGTCAAACTAAAAATAAATAAGGTTATATAAAATAATTCTTTTTTAAAAAAGGTGTGGTAAGTTACTTCCATCCCCATATTTTTAATGTATTCAGTTTTACTTTACTACTACTTAGTTTTTCCTAAATGCCAGAGGCACATACATTCACCAAAGCGAGACAGAGAGGCACTGAGGCAGGGAAGGGCAGGGTGGAAAGTGCTCAATCAGGGGGGGTCACACACAATGCCTTTGTTTTCATTTCTCCTCTTGGGATTTTGGGCATGTATACACACATGCCTGGCATGTTTTTCAAGCCCTCAGGGCCTGGATATGAACTGCATGGTCAGCCATAAGGGATCCAGCCTCTTTAACCACTCAACCATGAGACGGACTCAATACTACTTAATTTTAATATAATGAATTGAGTCTGACAACTGTAACTATTGCACTATACTTAACCCAATTACTTATACTAAAAGCTGTAGTAGTACCAACATTTACTGATTAGATTGTATCAGATCTTCACAGATCTACAGCGGCTCTCTGTTGCCTTCAAGATGAGGCACAGATGCCATATACATAGTGTTCCTGTTGATTGGTTGCTAAACTTCCTAATTTCTATCCTGTGCTTCCACACATCTGATGTTCTGAGTCCTTTGATCTGTCAACACTCTTCAAATACTGTTTATTCATTCATTTATTTTTTTAAAGAATTGTTTTATTTCATTTTATTTAATTATTTATTCATTTTAATTTGACCAGAGAGAGGCCCAGAGAAAAAGAGAGAGAGAGAAGGAAAATGAGAAAGCAAGCCGCAGCAGTTAGCGTAATGGCTATGTCGCTGGACTCCCACGTAGTCGACCGCGGTTCGAGTCCCGGACCCGGCGGCTTAAACTCACGCCGGGCGCGTGTGCGTGCGTGCCCAAGATCCCGAGAGGAGAATGGAGGAGAAGGGATTGCGGCGTGGCCATCCCCCCTGGGGGGTGATTTCCTGCTTTCTATCTCTCTGTCTCTCTCTGTCTGTCTGGCGAGCGCACGCGCCCTATAGCAAAAACCTCTCCAAAAAAAAAAAAAAAAAAGAAAGCAAGCCACCAGGTCCGGGATTCAAACTGTGGTTGGCCCTGTGGGAGTGTCCAGTGCCTGAACTACCACACCACCTACTGGTCCTTTGACAAAAATCAAGTCAAGGTGGGTCAAGGATCTAAATCTAAGACCTCAAACTATAAAACTGCTCCTGGAAAACACTGGGGAAACGCTGGTCTCCATTCATTTATTTGTTTTAATTGCCAGAGGGCTCATGTGCTCACCAGAGAGAGACGGAGTGACGGGGGGTGGGGGGGCAACTCCCACTGGGGTGTAGTCATGCCAGAACCCTTTCATTGCCAGTTTTTCCATCCTGCTGAGACTTGGGGCTCATGCTCACATGTGCTCGGCATGTTCTTCAAGCTAACAAGGCTGGTATTTGGCTGGCTCTATGGGATCCAGCTCTCTTAACTACTGGCCGTAGGGCCAGTTCTCATTTGCTGTTTCGTTTGACTGATTTAATTTTATTAATCATGAGCTTGGCAGCTGAGATATAAAAATGAACAAGAGACATGGTTCCTGCCCTGGCAAACCTCACAGCCTTACATAACTGACGGCCATACCTCGGTGCTTGCCTTTTCCTCTTCTCTCTGGCTAGAAGGTTTTTCTTAACCCTGTCTCATGGAGGCTTTGCCTACTTGTCCGTGACTGGGCAGTCCCATGTCACACCCTTGTGAAACGTTGCAAGATCATTTCCAGTCAAGAAGAGTGGCCTTTTCCCTTGAGCGCCCCCGCCCAGGGCCCATCCCACCACAGCCTGTGTTTCATGAGGACTGTTGTTACCGTGTACGATGCCAGGTTTCTCCACTAGGTAAGACAGGAAGTTCTTTCAGGGGGAGAAATTGCATTTTATTTCTTTTTATCTCTTATGTGCTAAGCGGTCTGCCCAGTGACTGAGGAATGAGGGGGTAGTTGGAAAATGAAAAGAAACTACATGCTTTCCTAGACAACTTGACAACATTTCTTTCTGCCCTTTTGCAGTCTCCTTTCCTTAGCATTTTAACATTTCACACAGATACATATAAAACATCAAATATGTATTCATGAACATATATACATAGACATACATAGTTATATATAGCAGATGAGGTAAGTTGTTACGTAAAGGATCTTCAGAATGTTTGTGGAGAATGCATAGTATGAAAAACTCTGCCTGGACTTCAAAATGTTTTAGGCACTCACGTGGACTCATGATTTTATACCATGTTCTCACCAATTTCTTGAGATTTCCTCATATGTATGTGCAACCCTTACTTGTCGTTTTACATGTATACTGTCTATGTTTATATAAATCTATGAGATTTTAAAATATTAAGGGAAGGAGACCGGTAAAGGGGTAAGATAAACGTGATCTATTGCCAAGATTTGTTGACAATAATTGAAGAAATTGGTTAGGTTACATGTATGTCTGTACAGGAGATGAGTTGTTGGCGAGAACAAACATGGCTGTTCACAGACTCTCCTCCCTGGGCCTGTGATTCAAATTCTTATGTTCAAGACAAAGGCAAGTTCATTCCTTCACTGCATTCTCCCTACGCTATTGTTGTGTTTAAAGATAACTTGCAGGTTACTAATGAATAGTCTAGCAGTGAGTTGCAAGTTTGTGTTTAATTGAATATTCGACGCTGAAGAAGCACAGGGGTGAACTAATTAAAGAAATTATTTATGTGACTATCAGATGCTGCAACATCTTATACTATACTAAAGGCAATGCCTGTCTTCAGATCACCTGATGGAGAAGTTCCTGAGGCAAGGTCAGTGCCTGCTTTCAGCTCCTGGGTATTCTCAACAGGCCCTGCCAGATGTTTAGTAAGCAGTGCTACCTGGTGAAGAAAATGCTCATTAGCATCACAAAGGATTCTGCATTTTAATGATACTCAAATAGAATTATGACTCTTTTTTTTCTCATGCAATAAACCCATGGGAGAAATTCCTGTATTTTAAATAATTATGGTTTTTTTATTAATTATTTTTATTTGATGGATGGCATGTGCAATCTCCAGAGAGAGAGAGAGAGAGAGAGAGAGAGAGAGAGAGAGCGAGAAAGCAGTTCCCCCCGATGGGAAATGGACATCTTCAGTCCTTTTTCTTCCATTTCTCCCTCTTTTGGGGATTTTGGGCACACATGCACATGTGCCTGGCATGTTTTTTAAGCTGCAGGGTCCAGAACTTGGACCATTTGTGATCCTGCTGCTTTAATGACCAGGCTGATTCAATAATCTTGTTTTATTTGAAAGTAGATGTTGAATGAACAGAATGTAGGTGAGCGGCCAGTGAAGAAGGGCCTCCGTTGTGTATTAACTGGGGCATTTCTGGGAAAGCGTTAATAATCTTTTGAGAAGACTTTATAATTAACTTGATCTCATCTGAATCAGTTAAATTTAAAGAAGGTTGGGGAGGTAAAGGTCCAAAGAAGAAAAGAAAGAATTTCAGATTTAGAAGATCAGATCAGTGTCACTATTTACCAGGTGTGTGACATTAGGTAACTTCCTCAGCAGTCTGCGGCGTTCAAGTATGTGTAAATTAGGCCTGTAAGACTTCTAATAAGGGATAAGGACCTTCCTGGCTCAGCTGGGAGCCATCTTTCACTATAAACTAGTTTTTCCTTTTCTTCTATTTATTTCTTAGAGACAGGGTTTTGCTAACAGGACCTCACGATGTTGCCCAGGCTGGAATACTTTTTTCTCAGCTTTCTGAGTTGTTGGGATTACAGGTGTAGTGCCACCACACTGGGACACCCGGTCCTTCATACTGTTTTTTTGTTTGTTTGTTTGTTTGTTTATTTGTTTAATTTTTATTTTTTTTATTATCATCATATTCTTCTTTATATTACATTGAATTACATATAACTTTACAGTGTATTACATTGCTTTTTCAAAAGGGATTGTTTTGTTTTTATAGTTGTTTTTTTTAAATTATTTTATTTATTATTTTTTCATATGAGTTTTGCCAGAGGAAGAGAAACAGAGAGAGGGAGAGGGAGAAAGCAAGCCACCAAGTTTGGGACTCGAACTGTGGACAGCCATGTGGGAATTCCAGCACCTTAACCACCATGCCACCTGCTGGGTCCCATACTGGTTTTTTATTTGTCAGGCTTTTTTTTTCTTCTTTAAAAAAGTCTAAAATATGATCTGTGATTAAAAAATGAAATCTTATACCAGCAAGACCACTAATCTTAGAATACAGAAGCCTGAGCTGTTTCTGCTGAAGCCACCAGAACAGTGGGAACTGAAGTATCCTGCATCTTTCTTAGCCTTCAGTCCCATTATCTTTAAAATGAAGGCATTAGCCTGGATGATTCTTAGGGTTCTTTCCATTCTGGTTCTTGGGTTTGGTGATTCTGAGTCTCTCTCTCTGTCCCGGAAGTCTACTATATTCATTTTCCAAATGATCCTAAGGAGCAAAAAGGTCAGGAAGCTAACAGCAGTTCTGCGTTAAATGCAAACCCTCTGAACTTAGTGGCTTAATGCTGCGTTAAGTTGCTTTTCTAGATGCATACGTACACAGCGGCTCCCTAAGATCGAATATTCTGAAAAGAAAATGAGAGGTTGGTATTTTATGGGTATTGCGTGTGTGTGTGTGTGTGTGTGTGTGTGTGTGTGTGTATAAATCTATCCTACACTTTACTAGCTCCAGAGGAATTGGTTAGCAAAGTAATATACACTTCAATTACTCAGATTATGCAACAGAGGGCTCTCTCACAAAGAAGAAATTAGCAAAGAGTGCATTTCGGCCTGATTCTGCTTCCTAAAGAGTCTTGCCCACCATTTTCAAAGAAGTTGAGTGAGATGCTGTGCTATTACAGGGCTCAGTTAGTTAGGCATACAAACTCATGGGGATGTCAGCACTGAGGCTAATGTAGAAGATTCTCAGATGGTTAAAGGGAGAAAGCAGGGGCCTTCTCCCTCTTTCTCTTAATTGAGAGCATTCTTCTTTAAAAATAAATGCCTGAGGGCGGGTGTGAGAGAGACAGAGAGTCTGAAAAAAGGAAAGCACCATGGGAGATGGCCACACTGCAATCCCTTCACTATTTCTCTCTCCTTTTGGCATTTTAAGCAGGCAGGCACACCTGTCTGGCTTGTGTGTTTTGCAAGCCCTGGGGCCCAGGACTCAAACTGTACAGTTGCCCATGGGGGTCGGTGGTCCACTTGCCTTAACTGCTGTGCCACAGGCTGGCCTGAGAGCATTCTTCACAGAGGCTTTTCCACACCACCCAGCTATAGCTTGTCTTTCTATACAGGCTAAACAAGGAGAGCGACAGTCATCAGCACCAACACTGGTGCGTCTCCTCTTCCACTCTCACCAGCATCACGTAACTGGAAAGTGACTGATCTACTAATAAGAGGCTAGAGCCTCTTCATCTGCTAGTGAGAGGTTTGGACTCTCTGTCCTGCTCATTTCCTTAGCTGTGTCACCTTAGCCAAGTTCCTTTTCTACTCTTCTATTTACACACTGGTAATAACAATATCTATTTTGTAGGGTGGTTGTGAGAATAAAATAAGTTGGCACATTAAAAAAAAAAAAAAGTCTGCTTAAGTTACCATTACCGTTCTCTAGAGTGACAGAGAAGCATTTTGTAGTAAAAGGTCACAGTCGAGTTTAGTTCTGGGGACTGAGAGTATCTAGCCAAGGAGTCAGGGGATGAAGATAACCAATCACTTTTTTCACTTCAGTTAGCTACCCAGAAGTTACTTGGGAATATGAGAAGGAATACATCCTAGTTGTTTTGGGTAAGTAATATGTTAGTGAGTATTTTACTTACATTCATAGGATGAAGAATGTGTAAATACTCCAGTAATCCTTTGATTAATCACATTTCAAAAGAGAGAAAATTGAGGCCCAGAGACAAGAAACAGTTAGTCTAAGGTTCCATATGGGGTAAATAACATTGGAATGAAGATGCAGTTCAGGCTAAGAACAGGGCCATGAGAACAAAGTTCTCTTTCGATGCTTTTCATCGTAGAATTAGCTCCTTCTTTTATCTGGATTATTTTTGTTTGTTTAGGCTTTTGCCATAGGGCGTGTGCACTCTTGGGAGAGAGACAGAGAAAAAGAGAAGGAAAGTGAGAAACTATCAGGGAGTGGTCATGCTGCAATCCCCTCTCCTCCAGTTTCCTGTCAGGATTTTGGGTATGGCCACAGATGTGCCCAGCTTGATTCTCTCTCTCTCTCTCTCTCTGTCTTTTTTCTTAATAGAGATTTTTTCTATTGGGCATGTGCACTCACCAGAGAGACAGAGAGAGAGAGACAGAAAGCGAGAAATCACTCCCCAGGGAGGATGACCATGCTGCAGTCCCTTCTCCTCCATTCTCCTCTTTGGATTTTGGGCATGCATGCAGATGCCCAGTGTGAGTTTCAAGCCTATGCATCTGGGACTTGAGCTGCAGGTATCCATGTGGGAGTCCAGCAACATAACCAATACACCATCTGCTGGTCCCAACCCCAGTGTGATCTTCAAGCTACCAGGTTCGGTACTTTAACCACGGTCGGCCATGTGGGGACCTTAATCACCACATCACCTGCTGGCCCTGTTTTATCTGGATGATTATAAAGCTGTTCACCAACTGACATTTAAGATTATCCGATACATAGAAATTGTATTTGGGTAACAACAACAACAACAATAATAAAATGTAAAACAAAAGCAAAAACCTCAAAAGTCTAGCTATGATAGAAACAACCTTATTTTATTTTGTACCATCTCTTTAGTTAGCAGACTATTTCATATTTCTTTTTTTTTAACCTCTTTTATTATCTTTTTAATCACCAGAGGGCACATGTACTTGCCAGAGAGAGAAAGAAAATATTCCTCCAGTGAACAAGGTCACAACAAAATCCTTTGTCCTTCATGCCTCCCTCACATCAGGAATTTGGGCATGCACTTACGTGCACACGCACGCAGGCACTTGGCACTTTTCAGTCTGCCCTACAGCTGTGTGAGTTCTGATTCCTTCTACCACTGTGCTCTGGGGCCCTCATATATATGTATGTGTATATATATATATATGTATTTCATATATATATGTATATATATACAATTATATATACACACATATATAATACATATACATATATGTAATACATATATATATATGTATTATATATGTGTGTATATATATATATATATATGTATGTATTTCATCATTCATTAGAGATTATGGGACATCATTTGAACTAAAATTGGGAGAATTTAGCAGCTTCAGAGAGTTTCACTGATAATCAAGTCATTTATTTTTCTAATAGTCTTTGCTACAGCTACTAATACCTTCTTTTTCAGGTAAGCAGTCCCATTGAGAATATTTAGGTATTTTAGAGTACATACCCTTGTTCTTGTTATAATCCCTGGAACCGAATGCTGTTGCTGATTCCAGGACCCTTTTAGAACTAGCCTTGCATTAGAAAACTTAACACATACATACTCATTTAATAATTTCTTTTTCTATAGATGACTAAATTATGCACCAAGGTTAAGTGGCCTTTCTGTGGTCACCTAACTTCCTCACCTACTCATGGGACAACACGTGCTTACTCTTTATTTTGAAGGCAGTGCTGTGTAAATAGTGAGTTCAAAATTGTCAAGCGGGAAATGGGATGATTGTCTTTCAAAACATTTAATTTAATGAATGGGACAACTGATTGTTGTCCAATCTCTTTCTCACATTTAGTTGAGAAACCATTTTGCGAGACTTTTTTCTCTGGTTTGTTGTAGGTTATCTCAATTTGGTTCGGAGTTGTTCAGAGTTATGATCTCTTTTTCTTTCAAAAACATGAAACTGAAGATACTATGATAAACTGAGATTTAACTATTTTCTTCTTTCTGCCATAAATCAAGTCTCTAGATTTCTCTGTAATTACTGATAGTAGAAATACATAGAATGACCGTAATTGTAGCAAAGCAAGCATCTGCTTTTCTCATTCTCTCATGTGACCCTAACACTACCTGCAGAAAATGAGGAGCCCGAGCAGAGCTTCTAATACTACCTTTCACCCATTTTCTTTTGGTTCTGCGTTCACCTTCCAGCTCATCAGCGTTTGGTTACACTTGAAGTCTTTTATTTCAAAATGAGATCTTTCCTACACAGGAATCCAAAATAGTCAATGACTATCTTCCAGAGAATCCACAATGGTTCTGATTAACTTCCTGGGGGCTTTTTACGGGCTCTTACCTGGGGAGCTGTTTTGTCTTACATTTTAATAGGTACATATGTTTTCTTTACTCTTGAATACCACAATCCAGAGGAACTTTGTCATTTGACCTTTCAACTGTTCATCGCCTGAGGCTGCTACACCCACTTTTGCACTACATATTAGGTGCCGGTAAAAGAAGTGTTTAGCCCTGTGCTTGCTTCACGGGGGTAGTCTTGACTGTCTCCTCAAATCTTCCACCTGCTGTCATTTCCCTCTAGCTAGTGGTTTCACCATACATACATCCCTATGATTTTCACTTTCTTTAAAAAGAAAAGGCTTCCAAGTATTGTTTTGCATGTAGCTTGCAGTGATTTTGATTCATTTCTCACCTGCAGCAGTACTGACTGTAATCATTTTGTAGAATATCTATCTCAGCTCTTGGAACCCTGCTTCCACGGTATTGTTCTCAGTCTTGATTTGAAGGTCTCTGGTGATGGGGCTCCCGTCCCCATTTTGTGAAGCAGTCTTTTCCATGTGTGGTTCTTTCTTCCCCAGACTTAACTGCTTCAGTCATGTAGTTTCTATTGTATTTATCAGACATTTGTTTTACGGTAGCCAATACTTAAATGATTTTATCAGAAACATGCATGCACTGTGCACGTGTACAATGCTAATAAAATCATGTCTAAGGTTTTGCTTATAGTGAAACTTGAGATAATGCTTCCTCATCCTGAACATTTATCATTTTTAAGTCGAAATTAAATCAATCAGTGCACAGGTATAGACTATCTATTATATTCAAAATACTGTACTCAAGGCCAGCAGGTGGTATGGTGGTTAAGGCTCTGCACTACCACATGGCTGACTGTGGTTTGAGTCCTGGATCTGGTTGCTTGCTTTCTCAGTTTCCCTCTCTCTCTGGTGTGTGTGTGTCTCTCTTCAAATTAAAAAGTAATGATAATAAATAAAATTAAATAATCATTTAAAACAACAACGACAAAACCCAAAATACTATACTTGGTTCTTGTTAGAATAAAAATTTTAAGACAGATTCTTGCCTCCAAATTTGATATCTGATCTTTTAGACAAGTCATATTTATAATTTTTAAAGTAAATTACATTTATCTTAACATAAAGTCAATATTCTTTCTCTAACATTTGCCCTTTGCTAATAATAAATGCTTCTGGTTACTTATCTTTCAAAGGCCAACTATAGCTTCTCCCTTTTTTTTTTTTTTTGCCCTTCTTAAAGATGAGAGGAAGACTTGCCAAAATAAAGAAAAAAGAATGCACTACTTCTCCATTGTTATCCTCATAACACTCTCAACCAAGCAGAAGACAGTTTTCGAGTTTGTGTTTAAAGAAGTCCCTTCTCTTATTATCTCTAGCTGATTATAATACATGTCTGTTACCTGGAATGGGACGATGACCCCATGAGACCCCTTCTAGCTGACGTTACAAGCTTAAATAATAATATCCTATCTAAAACATGGCAGAAATATTGTTGTTGCTTTCTGTTCCAGTGATATATTTTGGGTGCTTAAAGAACTGTCTTTATATAATGATCTTATCTTCCCCTTTCTGGATAACTACGTAGCAAAATGCATCTCTCTCTCTCTCATTCCATTCATCTTGGCATTAGACTTTGGAATTCACAAGCGTGAGCCATCTACATTAGCGTTCCCTTGATGTCATGCTGCATACACTGAATTTTTGGCCAAATTATGCACAGGGGGATACTTTTTATTTTAACATTTATTTCTCCCATGAGCAAAGGGGAGGTAGAGAGAAAGAGAAAGAGAGAGAGAGAGATACAGCATCTTCAAAAAGTTCTTGACACTGTGATCCACCCCCAGCTTCAGCCAGTCCGGATCACGGGCATGAATGTACCCAGTGTAGTCAGGGAAGTCACCAGATTTGAACCTGGAACCTTCCCATGTGAATCAGTCTTGCAGAGTACCTCTTTTTACTGCTGCAACACCATCCAGTCCTGGCATAGAGTTTTATATAAAAATGATTATTAAGGTGATGTCTGAGATTGTTACTGAATGCATTTTATAATACCCTAGAATTTTTGAACATTTTCTTTTATGCTACCCCAGTAGTCTGAAAGGAGGGTCTCCAAATATGTTTTATTTTTTATTGTGTGCTATTTTGCTTAGTCTCATACTGGTAATTTAGTGATTTTTAGAGGGGAGATGCTATATTTTATCCAACAAACTGTCCATTCATCTGCTCATTCATTAATTCATTCAATTGTTGATACTTTTTCTCATTTTTGAAACCCTTGCTATCTTTTAAACATATTATTTTAACTAACTTATGTCATAAATAGTAGTCATTTTATGGGCAAGTAAACTTAGGCTCAGGAAGACTAAGTAGCTTTATGTAAGAACAAATTATTTACCCTAAAGTGCATGCTCTTTCTACTTTACATTTTATTTTTAGTGAGTTCTAAAAACTTAGAACCTGAAATGACCTTACTGTTTATCTTGTCCAAACTGCAATTTGATTCTCTATTTTTCCTAACCAGTTTGTATATTACAGTTAATTCCAATAATAATAATAATAAAAAACATGTTCTCAGTATCAAATACCTGTGAGCACATGATCGGTAAGAATCTTTTACGAATTGCTGTTTTCACAGTGTCCAGAGGTATGTGCATGCAGAGGACAAAAATATGAATTTATGACAATTTTAATAGTATATTTTGGGTGTCAGTCATGTGCTGGGTTCTGTAAGAGACTGCTATTTCAACAAGATCTATTCCCTGAAAATTTGGGACCTAAAATTAGAAATGAGAGCAACTAGGAATGGCCTGTGGAGAAAGCGGCTCAGTGAAGATGGGTGATGATATGAACGCTAGGATTATCAAACCATTTTAAGGTCATTTGTTCCTATTCTGGGGCTTTCAAAATTGACTACTCATTTTATTTGATATCTGTAGCCCTCTGCCTTAGTCTTATAATCTTTTCTTGCTGTGTGTAGGTGTCTGTGTGTATATTATATATGAGTGCATGAGAGAGAGTGAAAGGAGAGTGGGGAGAGAGAGAGAGAGAGAGAAGACAGAATTCAGAATTGAAAACAGGCTTACATAGAGAAGATGGGGTTTGGTCAGAAATTAGGTTCCAGATACCATCTTAGGTCATCAGAATTTAAAAGAGAAATTGAATTTTGGCATGTAATTTTAGGGGATGTTGATAAATCAAAAGAATCAGCCTAGAAATATGAAGGCTACCCTTGACTTAACTGAGTTTATTTCCTGTCATAAAGAGTAAATTCCTGTTCTTCTCTTTGGGATGATCCATGCATGTTTTTTTTTTTTTAATTAATTAATTAATTAATTTATTGGAGAGGTTTTTGCTATAGGGAGCATGCACACACCAGAAAGACAGAGAGAGTCAGAGAGATAGAAAGCGGGAAATCACCCCCCCAGGGGGGATGGCCACGTTGTAATCCCTTCTCTTCCATTCTCCTCTCAGGATTTTGGGCACGCACGCATGCACACGTGCCCGGCATGAGTTTAAGCCACTGGGTCCGACATCGAACCGTGGTCGACTACATGAGAGTCCAGTGACATAGCCATTACTCCAACTGCTGGTCCTATACATCTGACTTAGATAGATGGGTAGATGGATGAATTAACTCATGTATTCAAGTATTTGTTGAGTATTTGCTATGTGTTAAACACTAATTTAGGCACTGAAGATGCAAAAGTAAACTAAATAGACAATATCTCTGTCCTTAGGAGTTTTACATTCTAATGGAGATCATTTAGCCACATTATTTTTTTTAGCAGGAAGGGGTACCACTGGGTTAGTGGAGGGCTAAAGTGATGAGCAGTCTATCGTGGCAGTTTTCTAACATTTCAATCCAGCCATGAAGGAAAATAACCAAGTATCAACCATTCTCTGAGGGGGATGACCTAACAATCCAGCCATGAAGGAAAATAACCAAGTATCAACCATTCTTTCAGGGGGATGATCTAAACCAATGTACATTTTTTTAGGAATAGAAACATGGAAAATATAGATGTATCTCTTTTAGGTGTCTTAAATTTTTTTTGATTAATTCCAATATGGTTTCATCATGAAGTGCAGCTTGAATTATTAAACTAAGGAGAATATTTGGAAGCCACACTCTCAGAACTAAAACAAATAGAGTACAGGCCTTCATGGCTGAGTGGTTAAACCCCTCATCTTAGTTCCCTGGCCCCAAAAGACATAAAAGCTGCAGGGAGAGAGAGAATTTGGAACACTTGTATCCCTCTCCCTCCTAACACAGAATGATCCCTTCAAGGTCATTTACTAGGGAACCTGCTGTAAACCACGTGAAAAGACATTTGGCATTCCCGTATTTTTCACTATGTGACCTTAGTTGGGAAAATAGACACATTGAGGTCAGAAGGCCAGGATGGAACTTAGAATTCTTCACTGGTTAGTTTTCGTGACCTTGGGAGATCATGTCACTTATTGGCATCTGTGTTGGTAAAATAGGGTTATTGTTATCTCAATTTGCTTCAAATGAGTATTAAGAGTTTAAGTGACATTATACATGAAGATGATTTTTAAATAATAATGGTCTAATATATGTAAATAATACATTCTTAATTTATTAATTTTATGACAGGATTATACTTATTCATGATTTTTAAAAATTGGCATCTCATAAAACATAGATGATAAAAGAGAAGCTCTGGAAATAAGTGACACGAGCTGTCTGAATGCCACCAATGCTTAACTGGGTGCCCTAGATTAGGCAACTTAACCTCTCTGTGCCCTGGTTTCTTCATTTATAAAATAGAGATAGGACAGAATCCACCAGTTACAGTTGTTATAAGGATTCAATAATTGTAATGCACTTAGAAGTGTGCAGAACACTTAGCATTGGCTCACATTAATTATATCTTCTATTCTTTTTCAAAGCAGCCATTCTCCAAAACATGGAAAATTTCTCTATTTGGGTAATGAGGATACCACCCTTCACTTGTGTTATAAAGCGAAATTAAATCTGTTCTACTACCCATTTTGAGAGATTACTAAAACCAGATTGATATATAAGATGTAATAATTCAGTCACTGATTTGTGAAATTAAAATATCATAAAATAATTTGCCACATAAAGCAATTCACAAGTTGTTATGAAATTATTGTTTATATGAATTTTTTGCCAACTTATTTTAACTGTCAGAGGAAAGTAGATGTAAGTACAGCTACTGGATATAATAAAATTCATGAAGAAAGGGTCTTCCACCCCTCAAGCAAGCTGTGGCAGTGCCCAGTGAGTTCGTCTTCACCAAGCTTGGAGTCAGGAACTTGATCTCAGAGCAGGATGATGTATGAGCAGAAGTAGGTGTCTTGGTTTTCCTAAGAGACCAGGACGCTGACAATAGTCCACTAATAAAAATTCTGGTTCCTATTAGAATGTCAAGGTTAATCATTCATTTCAAGCAGATTTCCAGTCTTTGTTAAATACATTAAATCTAGGAGTGAATGCTGATATGTAGGAATCACCAACCATGTTTTCCTGTTGGGGACATCTGTATTTTATCATAGAAATTTGCTTTAAATGAATATTTTAATTATAGCACACTCATTATCATACATTTACATTATTATAACATATTTTTTTTGCATAGTTAGGTAGGTACTTCCAGTATCATCAACATTTGTATCTCTTAGAATCGATTATATATCTTATATCTGTTGTAGCTTAGAAAGGATCAGTAACTCGTCCAGAAGCAAGCAGCCAGTGGGTGATTAAGGAAAGAGCCAAATAAGCTCATGATGGCATAAACTCTGCGTTTGCTGAGGGCAGAAGGTAAAGGTGTAAGAGCTCCTGATTCAGAGTCCCGGATGGATACAGCGTGTGCTCAGCACAACGTCTGAAGAGAATGTGTGAAATCATCTTAGTCGATTTGGCTAATTGGTTTGGGAGTTGGAGGACTCGACTATGAACAAGCAAAAGACTATTGAACAGTCTTTGCCTTTTTCTTTTAAAACATGGCAATAATTAAGACTGCTCACGTTTCATTTGACTAGAGGTCAGAAATAGACATATAACTACGTCATTATCCTTTCGGTGTGTACTAACAACTTTCTTCAAAGTACTTAAAACTTTTTCTACGCATGATGTCTTCAGAACTGGAAATTCTTAAGTTCTTCAAAGAAAGATAGCATAAAAATCATAGTATTGGTAGCCTTGATGTATCACCGTTTAAAATACCTGGTTGTTTAACCTAGATCATCAGTATATTGAGTTAATGTCATTCCTGGTCCCACTTACAAAGGCATGGGCAAGGTCTTAGTAACCATGGAGAAAGACAGGAGATTTAGTGGCCCAGGTAAAAAAGCTATGAATGAATTCATTGAAACGTTAATTTAAGTACTGTTTGAGAGCTCAGCAGTGTCACTCCTAAGTCCTGGATAACTTCTCAAATTTCCCTGTACTGTACTTACCTCCTCTCACTGGGAAAATGGAGTAAATGATGCTCTGAAGACCTAAGGACGAAACAGCTGAAAAGCACTGGGACTATAGTTGCAGCAGCCTGAGAGAAGAGTCTTTGCTCTCTGATTATATCTGAAATACCACATTCTTTAATAGCAATCTAAAGGCAGAAATAATGTTTCTTTCCAGAAGCTGGCATTGATTGTTTTATTTATTTATTTATTTTAAAGCCTAACTTGATGTCATGTCAGGAGAGACAACTGCACACAGTGACTGCTATCTGCTCTTTCATCACTTTCTTCACCTCTTTTTCTCCTGTGCTTCTGTAGCAAAACATCCTCATTTCTCAAAGCCTCTGCACAAACATCAGCAATACTCGAGGATTAGAGAACACACAAATTATTTTCAGGCCTTCCCCCCACCCCACGCCCACCACACACACAGGACTGTCTGCAGCTTTGAAAAACTGTACCAGATGTTGAGACTCTAAGGTTATTTCTCTCTTCCAGTATTAGCTGTCTAATCCATCTATCCATGTCTCACACTTTGACAACTAGATAACTCGTTACTAATGGGGATTCCTGGGCTGTAATCACAGAGATTTCTGCTTCATGTTTTGAAAGGCCATCCATAATATATGTTTTCGATAAGTATTAATAATAATTTCATGCATTTCTTTAAAAAATTAACACTGCATCATCTTTGTCACTCATTTGGCATCTTCGTTTTCAAAATGCTTACACATGCATACTCAGTTCTGAGAGGTAGATGGGAATAATTATCTCCATTTTGAAGATTTTTTTAAAAAAAGGCAGTGATTTCCTCCAGGCCTCGTTATAGATCCCCTACTTTCCGATTTCATGGCTATCCCCTTAGCTGACCTTTTCCCTGCTTGGATGTTGAACTGTATAAGGCAGAGAGCCCCAAAAGCCAGCAGTACTATCTGTGCTTGTGTTATTCAAGAATGAGACAAGTTTTCTGGGAGCCAAGGAAGGACAATAATTTTATTTGCAGACTGTGAACATTTCCCTAATTGATAGCATTGCCAACTGATTGTATGCGATTCTCCTTGCCCTATCCTGATGCACGTTTTAAGATGTATTCAGCTTTACTTTTGGAGAAGAGAGGAGGTGTATATCTTTTCCACCTGTTTGGTTCTGTGTTGTCAGGCCCCCCAGCATGAACCCTCTGTCTTGGTTCAGCCAGACTCATACCATAGGGGATGTGTGCTCTCCATTGACAGCTGGGGTTCCTACCTCAGGGTGACTTGCCCGTTTAATTCTCCTGCCAGCTGTCTGTCCCATGAGCCCTGTTCTGCAACCTTGCTTTGGCTATCTAACAGGCTGTATGGTCCAGGTCCCCAGACACAGTAGGGCTGTTAGACTTAAAACTTGGTCTAAACCGCCTAACAGACCTCCCTCCTCCTGTCCAAGCAAATCCCCACTAGGCCCATTGGTTTGTGGAGGGTTTCTGGGGCCCCTCTGAGTCTCACATCCATTTTCAGTAGCTTTCCAGGACTTGCATTTTTCTTGTCTTTTATTAGGTTGTTGCCAACATACGCCTGTATGTGCTCGAAAACCGTCCATTTAATCCTCTGGTACTATTATTGAGGTTTAGCAAATTGTCTTTGAAGGGAGAAATGAGGGACATTGAAGACAAGCTGAAGAGAAATTTTAAGTAAAACAAATAGCTGCTCCCAGACCTTAGCATGAATGGAAGGTGATTGTTTTTTTTTTGCATTTCTAAATTCTCTCGTGCAATATTTTAACTTGGATGACTCTCCGAGTTTCTCTAACGTGAACTGTCATCACAAGCACGTCCGGAGACCTGATTGCACCTGGAAGCTGATGCTGACTGCCCCAGCTCAGTCCCTCTCGCACCCCACCTCCCTTCACACTCTGGACACTTGCTTGCACTCCTGGTCCCTCTTTCAGGAACTGAGCCCGCTTTGCAGCTTTCCATACAGAATTAAGAAATCTGTGTTCCGAGGAGCTGGAAACACTTCTTCCTGTTCCCAGTGAGGTAAAGGTGGGACCAAATGTGAAGGCCCAAGAGGCCATTGCTCTCCCCAGGTGTCCTTTTCCTTCCTGAGCAGAGAATTTTACATGCCCTGGCTTATTAGAGAGAGGTTGCACTGCGTTCTCTCGGCTCCCCCACCCCTAACCTCCCCTTGGCGCACCCTGAGTCTTTTAACTCGCGGGTGGTGGTTTTCTCTTGGGGGAGGGACTGGACAAAGCAGACCCGAGCTGCAGTTCCCTCGCTCTGCCTCTGAGAATTTCTCATCCAAACCTCAATCACGTAGGATTGCGTAGAAAGGAGAAAAGGGGTGAGACAGAAGACAGAGAGGGGGGAGAGGGGTGACAGAAGGGAGGGAGGAGAAGGGAGTCTGGGAACAGAGGGCGCGAGGAGAGGCAGCAGGACCTGGGCGCGCTGCGCTCCCCTGCGCTCCGGGATCCTGGCCCCCAGCCTGGCCCCACCTAGCAGCTCTCCTGCTCTCCCACGGGCAGGCGAGCCGAGCAGGAGGAACTTCGGCTGCCCCCGGCTCTCCGTTCCACCCGCCGTCTCAGTGGCTGTCTCCGTCGCCTGGAGTTTCCTGCGGAGCTAGCGCTCCAGCCGAGCGAGCTGGTGGGGAGGCGGCGGCGGCGCCCGGGAGCCGGTGCGGCTCAGCGCGCCCAGAGCCTCAGCCCATGAATGGGACTCCGCCCTGAGCGCCCCCTCCCGGGCCTGGGGAGGCAGCGGCGTGGCGCTGGGGGCGCCCCAGCAGCCCGCGGCTCTGAGAGGCCACCCGCGCAGCAAGTTGGGCGAGTTGGCGGCCGCCGGCACTAGCTTCCTGGCCCCGGCCCCTGAGCCCGCGACCGGCCTCGAGGTTTGGGGCTGCGCGCCCGGCCGCCACTCGCCGTCGTCCCGGGCGGCCTAGGGACCCTGCCTGCGCCCCGGCGCCAAACCATGGTGGGCAGCTCCGGCCGGGAACCGCAGCCGCCGCGAGCCGACGTCGCCCGCAGCCAGCCCCCGCCCCACCCGTGCGGACGCGCCGGTGTTCGCAGCGCGCTGGTCACTTCCTTCCTCGGCCGGGATGGGCGGCGCGGGACAGAGTGATCGGCATCGCGTCGGGCGGGTAATCCCCATCTGATCTGCTGCCTGTGAGCTGCCGACTGCCGGGGCGCGCGAGCCTGGGGGGCCCGGGCAGCGCGGCGATGACCTGATCCGGAGCCCGCCAGGGCGCCCCCTCCTTCCCTCCCTCCCTCTCCCTCCGAGCCTGCGGAGACCGGCTCGGTGCGGCGGCCCCGGGCGGACCATGGCAGGGAGCTCCAGTTAAAGGCGTGTGGGCGCCGAGCTGGAGAGGACACCTTCGGCATCGCTGCCTTTTGAGGGGGCTTATTTAAACTACTGAGTCATTCCAGATTTAGGCTTCCCTAAATAATCACCAACTGTGCCCGTCTCGTGCCGGAAAGCGAGCTGGTAGAGAAGGAGCGTCCGCTCTCGGGACCCCGCGGATCGCCTCTCTGGGTTTCTCCCGAGGGGTGCTCGGCCCTCGAGGATCTCCCTCCCTCCCCCGCCCTCGCCTCCCGCTCTCTTCGCAGTGTTGCTGGCCGGGAGTCGCGCTCATCGCAGCTGGGAACAGCTGCCCCCGCCCCGCGACCCTACCCCAGACTCTGGGCACGTTCCCACTTGGCGCCTGTCGGAAGTCGGGCGGGCGGCCCCTGGAGAACCGCAGCCGGCGCGATGCCTCCCGTAGACCTCACCCAGCCGGGACCGACCTCCTAATCTCCAGAACTGCGGGCCGCAGGGAGTTAAATTGCTGCCTTCCTCTCCTCTCTGGCGGTTGGTGGCTCATTTTCTAAAGGAACGTTTTCTTCACTTTTTAGTATTTTCTACCGGGGACACGCTACCCGCCTCGGTGCAGACTCAGCTTTGTAAACGGGTTTTCTATGTATGTATGTGTAGCTATACTTCGGACACCTTCCGACGCTTGCGCCTCTCCCACTGGGGCACGGCTGCTTGTTTTGGACATCCTTCTTCCCCTTCCACTTGGTACCCCGAACGCAGTGTGACCAAACTCTCTCCTGCCCCTTGGACGCCGATCGCCTTGGGGTGCAAGTTTGGGGTGCAAACGTCTACTTCGCTGGAAGGCCTGGGACCGCCCCGCCCCCGCCGCCAGCGGTTGGGGAAGTTTACATCTGGATTTTCACACATTTTGTCGCCACTGCCCAGACTCTGAGTAACCTTGCGGGCGCCGGGTTTTCGGTACTGCAGCCTACTCAAGTATTAGCACTGCCTCCCCGCGCCGGCCCTGTCCCTCCCGGCCGCCGAGGTCCTGCCCTCGCCCGGCGGAGCGCCATCCCGAGGGCGCAGTGGAGCCCTGGGGCCTGGGGCCCGCGCTGAGCAGCTATGGCTGCGGCGATAGCCAGCTCCTTGATCCGGCAGAAGCGGCAGGCGAGGGAGTCCAACAGCGACCGGGTGTCGGCCTCCAAGCGCCGCTCCAGCCCCAGCAAAGACGGGCGCTCCTTGTGTGAGAGGCACGTCCTCGGGGTGTTCAGCAAAGTGCGCTTCTGCAGCGGCCGCAAGAGGCCGGTGAGGAGGAGACCAGGTCAGTAGAAGCTCAGAGTGGGCTCCCTGATGAAGACCGACGCCCCCTTCTCTTCCTCAGAGCATTTGGGGACGCCGGTGGAAGGGAGCTAGGATCCCTCTCTTCCATGCTGGCCGCTAATTTCCAGACCTCTCTTTCAACCATGCTCTGTCAACGAATAGCTTGTTGTCCCATATTCAGGAAAACACTTTCTAGTTGGATCAATTCAGGTTTGACTAGGACGAGCGTTCTACGTACAGATGCACATCGTCCCGAATGCCTGTAGAGTTGTTGAGGGCAGTGAGAGCCTCATCCATTCATTCGTTCGTTCGTTCTTTCATTTTCTTTCTCCCTCCTCCTTTCTCCGACTCTCTCCCATCCATTCATACATCTATAGAGTACTTACACTGACCATTGAGAACCTATAGAGTGCTTCCTTATCTCTCATAGTAACACATGATGGACACTTAGAACTGACAACGGATGAACTTCTATTTATTTGTAACTCTTCCTCCAGCAACACATGGTATTACAGCTTTCAGACATCCAGATTTCTCACCTCTCCATTTTCCCATATACCCTTTTCCCTTCCTTGTACCTTGTTCTCCTTTTCTTCTCTTCTTCCAACCAGTGTCATGGTTTGCACGGGCTTTGCTCGTTAAATTTGCTGTTGGGTTACCATCCGCTACACTGACACTTATGGGACGTTAAGAGAACAAGATGGTATATGCAGTTTGGTCTCATGGAGTGTAAAGACAACTTGAGATTTAGCAGAGATTTTCATTGTTTAACGTTCCTAAAGTTGGTTTTCTTTGTGTCTCTGCACTTAAATGATTGCTCTTTGATATTTCCCTCTATGCGTTGGGAAATTTGGATATCTTGAGTTTCAATACGATGAACCCAGCTCAAGCCAAGCCAGTGTCCCAGCTTGGGGGAAGAAAGCAGAATTGCTAAGAGAATTGTGCTCCCATCAGACTATTGGTCCTCTGGGTGTGGCTGCAGGATCATCGGCATTCTGCGGACACTCACTCTCCCCTGACCTCTGATAATGGAAAGGAAAAACCATCTAGAAAGGGAACATGCTTGTGATCCGTTGACTAGTTTGCCTCTTTGTAGCTCTGACTATGGTGTTCTCTGGGTTTCCAGGAATGAGGTGCATGGGCCAGGTTCATTGCTCTAAGGAAAACACATGGGAAGTCTGGGCAAGTGGGCCCAGGGTTCGTTCAGAAATGTGAGAAGCTATCCTGTTGCACTGTCCGTTGGGTTTTTATGACATTATCCATTCTGTAGTAGGTGTATTTTCTAGTTCTGCGATAAAGCAGCAAATTTCAGGAGTAAATAAAAATAATTATGGGAGCTACTAAAGCCAGTCCAATTAATATAGCCTGTTCATTTTATTAAGTGGAAGTTTATGCAAAAATTAGAGTCTGCGTGAAATAATTCATGTTAGAGGAAAATAAAACCCCTTGATTTGTTGGTGTAAGGGTCATTTGGAGATCTACAAGGAACTTCAAGACTCTGAACTCAACGTGACTCTTAAATCTCAATCTCTGAAGTATGTTCCTACACTGTAGTTCAAATAATTACAGATGTTTGAGAGATGATCTCACTCAGCCTCCTCAGCAAACATCTGGTAATAAGAATGATCAGGGGATTACATTTATGAATGGGTAAGAAAACCTCACCTGATCATTGTTGAAGTTGGCTTGGAGATAAGCAATGGCTTAATTTTGCATTACTTCATTTGCATGGTTTAATTTGCATGGGAAGGAAGTATTATATTCATAGTTTCCTGTGGTCTTTTTCTTGGCATCTCATTAGAACAGAGAGAATTTGAGAGAATGTTTTAATTTATTGTTTTCTTCAGTGCTCATTTAATCTGCTCCTCTTTTTCATTTAATTAGTGGTCATCTTGGCAGGGAGGAGGATCCTGACTGGTGACTCCCTTTAGCTAGTGTCACATTAACAATCTGGCAGTGAGATGGCAGGACCTTTTAAGACATTCCCAGTGCAAATGCAACATGCACGTATTTGTACACAGTGGACTACAGACTGTTCTGAAGCTTAGCTGCGAAGAATGGGAATGTGAGGTGTGGAAAAGCTTTTAGGGAAGATGTTAGTGTGCTGTTATCATTACTAGCAAAGCCAAATAATTAATCTGTTGATTTGCTGTCAGCAATCATGATTCACATAGCATGGGATGAGCCTATTTATAGAAAGATAGCACGTTCCACATCATAACTCCACAGAGGATTCTTTAGCTAGATTGGGAAGAAGTTGCTAAACACCGAAAAGAGAAACTATTTGAGGGAATCTGTTTTATAAGCACTTTGATTATACTCACTTAATATTTTAGTTATTCTTGAAACCACTAAGTCTTTCTAGCCAAGTCTTTGTGAACTCCACACTGAGTCAGAAATGGCAAGGTAGTGAAATGCAGTAACTTATCTGGATAAAAATTTCAACCTTGTATTTCTTCCATTGAGACACGTGTTCCATTGACCAGACTTTTAGAGGAGTGAGGCTGAAGCAGTGAGGCTAAGCCAAGTACTCAATGAGAAAGGCCACGGTTGTCTTTCTGGTTTCAGGGCTGACATATTGAGTGTTTCTCAATTTCTTTTCTTAGCTAACCACGTTCAGATATGTATCCTACTGAAACTTTATAAATAGAGTGGGGATCCTGAAAATATTATGATGAGGGGCTTACATGATAAAACCACAGTAACAGAATGATAATGAAAACTGGCAGGGCAAGTCCTCACCTTACAGTTCATAGGCCTGATGCTCTTCAGATGCTGCATGAATGTCATCCTTGCAGTGCAGTGTGGGGCTCATCCTGGTATTGGGCAGCAAAGTCTTTGCCTGTATAGATGAGAAATTCCAGAGCTCTGGCAAGTTTGTGGTATATGTAAGGTAACAGAGCTAGACAAAATTGGGACTAGAACTAGTTTCAGGTGTTTTTATTTTTGTCTCCCCTCTTTGCAACACAATACAGAAAAAAAAATAGTATAAGGAGGAATTGGGTGTCTTCTATCAAAGGATAGGAATGAATTTCTTCTTCCTTTTTTTTCATATTTGTTTTCTTGTGTGTGTGTTTTACCATTAGGGATGGGTATTATATTGTCACATCATGATTATTTTATAATTAAGATAGAATAGAGGAAGTAATCTGTAGAAGATGACAGATGATTAAGAAAGGCTATAGAAGGTCTGACTGTACTACCCCGTAGTTAACATGCATTATTGCAGTAAGTCCAACAGTGAAGACCTGTAGATGCACAGAAATAGTTAACCCCTTAGGCGTAGTGTGGGCTACAGCTCTTTGGAAATGAAATGTTGGAGACCCTTACCTGGCAAGTTGGTTGAGGTTACTAAACTATGAAAAACTATGTAGAACATTTCTGTTCATGCACTTTCTAATAAAGACAGGAACATTCTTCTGGTCATTGTTCGAGTCATTATTTCTGCATGAAATACCAGTAAGAACCAGGCCTGCTGGATTGTTTAAATGTTGATGTCACTTCATTCACTGTATCTGGGTTATTGGTACCATCCTACGAAGTACATGGCTTCTTTATTTCCAACATTTGCTTTATTTTTAATAGGAACACCTGTACAAATGACTGACTCCCAAACGATGTATGTCTGTAAAATCTCCAGTGTGTGAGTGCCATAGACTGTGGAGCTCATCAAGAAGCACCCTTTCATTTCCCAAGTGAGAATCTCCCTGGAAAGTGTAGAATAACAAGACAGACCTAAATTTATGTGTTTTAAATGATTTTGGAATTTTTAGATTTTTTTTTTTTTGCATATAATTTAGTTCTTGCCCTTAAACAGGAACATTAAAAAAGAAATCAATCAGGAAAAAATCCTCACTTAAACATTTTACATGCTTTATGATTTAAGTATTTGGTTTTATATATCCTTTAAAAAAAAAAAAAAGAATGTAGTTGGGACCAGCAGCTAGCGTAATGGCTATGTTGCTGGACTCCCATGTAGTCGACCGTGGTTCGATTCCCGAACCCGGTGGCTTGAACTCATGCCAGGCATGTGTGCATGCGTGCCCAAGATCCCAAGAGGAGAATGGAGGAGAAGGGATTGCGGCGTGGCCATCCCCCCTGGGGGGGTGATTTCTCGCTTTCTGTCTCTCTGTCTGTCTCTATCTTTCTGGTGAGTGCACGCACCCTATAGCAAAAAAAAAAAAAAAAAAAAAAAAGAATGTAGTATAATTATAATAAATGGTCAAATAAATTAAAGAAGGGATTGTTATTTTAGTAAATGTTGTTGATTTTTTTCATTTGTCTTATTTTTCTGAGTCTTAGCTTCTGCCGTGTTTATTCAAAATATTTCAGTAGCCTTCCAAATTGTTATGGTTGGTAGATACTATTTAATAGCGTACTCATTCAGGTTTTTACTGTCAAAGATATTTGTTTAGATAGAAGAAGTAAACATTAGAGGAAATGGAAACATTAAGAAGAACGATAACAGCATAGGTGAAATAATGCTTAATCTTGTGATCTATGGAATATAACCTCGAATTTTATTTTGTGGAAAGTTTATTCATTTACTTATTTTGAGAGAGATTGAGGGAGACAGAGAGAGAGAGACAGAGAGAGACAGACAGACAGACAGGCATCCCTAACAGGGTCCTTTTGTCATAGGCCAACCCAGCCCTTAGCAGCCAGATCACAGGCACACCTATGAGAACCTGGTATGCCATGTGAACCCACGATCTTCTCGTGTGGGTCTGGGCACACCACCATTGCACCACCACCTTGCCTTGTGAAGTTTATAAACTGAAATAAAATATACAGATCAAAAGTAGGTTCATATGGCAAGTGATATTTTATATTTATGAAAGTACTTTGTATTTTTTTCTTTTAAAATCATGACTCATGTCTGAACTACAAAATCAGCCTAATTAAATGATATTTGGTTTGATGTTTGTCAAAAGAAAGAAAAGAAAAAAAGCTTTTCTCTTCAGAAACCCACCCTCAGGTTTAAACTGATATTTCGTGTGTATTTTTTTTAATCCTATTTTCTCTGCGGCAGTGCATTCTTATCAACAAATTATATTTCCATTGTAAGAGCATTTTAAAATAGCAGGTACTGTGATCTCTTGATTTCTTTCATCCCACAGAGCTCTCATCAAAACATAACTCAGGATTAAGTCTTTAAAGTTTTAATGAAGTTGACATTCATGAACAGAATTAAAAAAACAATTTGTAGGAAATGAAGCAGTCTGTATTTAAGACAGCAATAGGAATATTTGAGAAGCTCTTTAAAAGGTAAAGCTTTGTTCCCAAAATTATAATTTTTAAAAGTTCTGGGCTTACTCGTATAGCATCATATTATTTTTATTCTTCATGAGAACATATTTGCATGTGGATATTGCAGCGTAGATTTGGATTGGGAAATATATTAATAGTGGTAAACTTATTTTGTCTCTTCCATGAGTATTTCATCATAATTTATATTTTCTGTAGGCTTTTCCTTCTAGAATTACTACAGATTTTATGGAGATTCTCACAGACAGCCTTATTAGACATAAGGGACATATTTAATATGCTTTAGTTTGGTTTTGTTGTTGTTGTTGTTTTTTCTTTTTGTTTTTCCTTCTTTTGGTTAAGACAGTAAACATTTATGTCTCACACAAATTCTGTGTGTCAAGATTCTAGGAGTCACTTAGCTGGGCAGTTCTTCAGGAGCTATGGTGAGGTTTCAGTTAAGATGTTGGCCAGGGCTGTCATCATTCGAAGGCTTAACCGGGGCTGGAGCTCTGCTTCTGAAGCAGCTCACACATCATGTTTGGTGTCAGTGCTGGTTATTGGCAGACAGTGTCAATACCTCACCACAGGGACTTCACCTTATGATGGGGCAGCTGGCTTCTCCCATAGTGAGTGATCTAACAGTGAGCAAAGAGGAGGCTGTCTGTTATGAGGTTGCATTCTGTTATTTGGACAGCATTCTATCGTTTATATGGATCAGTCCTCTTCCTTGTCATGGGAGTTATATAGGCATATGGCTGCCAGGACTCCAGAGTTATTGGGGGGCCACCAGGGATATATTTTGGATCTTATCTATGGTTTACTCATGGAACTACAGAGGTTTTCTTGACCAAAACAAGATATGCCCCATCTAAAGGGCTGTGATTCTGGGATCATCTTTAAGCATCTGTCAGAGTAAGAGGCTTCAGATGCAAAATATCTATGAATTCATTATATGTAATAATACAATTTAATAACAACTAACTTGACTGTGCGACTTCAGGGTATATAGAATTTTTACAACTTTGCCTCTTTCATATTTTGCAGTAATACACTGAGGTTGCTAGCCCCATCATAGAAATAAGAAAACTGACAGAGTCTCAAAGTGGCAGAGAGACTCGTTTAGGTTGGTGGAATCAGAAAGTGACTAAGCTGTCACATGGCTGCTGTCCTTACACTACAGGTCATCTGTCTTTTTCATCTACTACATTGAGCTAAGAAGTCCTGATTCTGAAAAACTTAATTTGCTTTGAAACTGTGAGACCATTACTAGGGGGGGGCTCTGATGAAGAGCTCAAGAAATGTCAAATGTGATTGCACTGTTTGCTTTGCTCTGTGTGATCCGCAGTTGTGGGGAGGAAGGGCACTGCCAAAGTGGTCCCCGTGGTTATGCTGTTATTTGCTGGCCTGGGTTGCTGGCTGGAGTCTCTCTATAGACCAGGGGCCTCAGCGATACGGAATGTCACTTGGGGCACCTAAGGACGCCCGGGGAGATTTAGGCTCAGAGGAGCAGACTTTCTTGACAACAAACATAAACAATTGCTTCAGATGTTTTCCAGAGTAAAGAGATTAATACAAAGTTCAGGAGAGCTCTGTAGGATTTAGCCTCCTCCCTCCCTCCCTTCCTCCTTCCTTCCTTCCTTTCTTCATTCTTTCCTTCCTTCTTTTTTGTTTTTCTCTTGAGGATGACAGAGTAGCAAAGCCTTTAAGAATGTGGACTTTGGAGTGGGGTCTGAATTCAAATTCTGTATATATTATTTGTAAGACCATTAGGCAAGTTTCTTTTATCTTTAACCTCAATCTGTTGATTTATAACATGAAGATATCTCCAGCTTTTTGTCAGGAAATGCCTTTCTGAGGAAGAATCATGTAAGCTGAGCTCAGAGGAATGAGACAGGAAAAGAAGGATGAAAGAACACTCAAGGCAGAAGAGAATAATTTGCATGAAGATTGATGTAAGAGGGTGCTTTTGAAAAAATTAAAGTATATAGTTGGAGCAGCGAGAACAAGGGGGGAGGGGTATGGTGATGTTGGAAAGTTAGACAAGGACTGAATTGCCTTGTAAAACTGTGGAGGGATTTCATATTTTAAGCTAGGATCTAAAGAAGGGTTAGCAGTAGAGGGTATTAGGAGGTTACTTGTATATTTTTTTTTTAAGAGAGATTTTTGCTATAGGCAGCATGTGCTCGCCAAAGAAACAGAGGCAGAAATCTCCCTTCAGGGGTGATGGCCACGCTGCAATCCTTTCTCCTCCATTCTCCTCTCAGGACTTTGGGCACACACACATTTGCCTAGCATGAGTTTCAAGACTCCAGGTCCAGGACTGGAACTGTGGTCTGCCATGTGGGAGTCCAGTGACGTAACCATTACACCATCTGCTGGTTCCAGTGACTTGTATTTTTAAATGAGTGCTCTAATTTTGGAAAAGAGAATGGTTGCAGATGAGCCAGAGAGGAAGCTAAGGAAGGGTGGGAAGTCTCAGGTGTAAGTCTGGGCTAGCAGTTCTCAAAGTGTGGTATAGAGGTCCGAGGAGCTCCTTGGAAATGTTTTAGTTGGTCCACACGGTCAAAGCTATTGTCATAAAAATACTTCATAATACAAATTATTTGAGTTTTTTTCTCATAATTCTGTCCCAAGTGTCAAGTGGAGTTCTTTACAGACTGTATGATATATCCAAAATCATCTGGAAAGGCTAAGAAAATTTTCCTCCCCTTTCGGTCACATTCTGTATGAGGCAGGGTTACCTTTATGGACTTTAATCACAAGAGCATATCACAAGAGGTCGATGGCAGAAAGAGATTTGAGACTCCAACTTCCTTCTATTAAGCCAGACTTCTAAGATATTTGCAAACATATTATAAACTTTCATTTCTACTATTTTTAAAAGAATATAGGTATGTTTTGGGACCAGCAGTGGGTGTAATGGATGTGTCGCTGCACTCCCGTGTAGTCGACCGTGGTTTGAGTCCTGGACCCAGTGGCTTAAACTCACGCTGGGCATATGTGTGTGTGTGCTCAAGATCCCAAGAGGAGAATGGAGGAGAAGGGATTGTGGCATGGCCATCCCTCCTTGGGGTGATTTCTTGCTTTCTGTCTCTCTGTCTCCCTCTGTCTTTCTGGTGAGCACACGAGCCCTATAGCAAAAACCTCTCTCCCCCAAAAAAAAGAATATAGTTATGTTTCATTAAAACATGCTGTTTATATTAACTTTTAATGGGCTTATAATTAATAAATAAATATTTGTAAATTTTTCATTTAATTTCTAAATACAGTAAATATTGAGAAATATAAACTATATAAGCAAAAACGTTTGGAGGTACTCAATCATTTCTAGGTGTATAAAGATGTCTTGAAATCAAAGGGTTGCAAATTGCTGGTTGACACGATAGATAATGTTGGCATAAAATCAAGTGGTGGTCATGGGTATGGGAAGAGTGGGTGAAAGTGGAATTAATAGCATCTGAGAGGAGGCAGACTGTGTCAGAGAGGAAGATCCTTAGATGATTCCTGGCTGGACAATTCAATACAGAATTATGCTGGGGCCAGCAGATGGCATAGTGGTTATGTCGCTGGACTCCCACATGGGCAACAGCAGTTCGAGTCTTGGACCCGGTGGCTTCGAACTCAACGCCAGGTGTGTGTGCATGAGTGCCCAAGGACCTGGTGGGAGAATAGAGGAGAAGGGATTGTGGGGGGGTGGCCATTTCTCACTTTCCTTGTCACTGCCTGCCTCTTTCTTTCTAGTGAGCACACATGCTCTATGGCAAAAACCTCTTAAAAAAGGTGATAATAGTGAATTGTGCTTTTTCTGTGACAGAGGAATGCTGGAGAAGAAGGTTGATATAGGCCAAGCAACTTAATTTCTATACTGTAACGCACTGTTGATGTTAGGATGAATGGGTATTATTATTTAATAGTTTTACAGTATGCTGAAGATCCATAATACCTAACTATGTAAGGCTAGCTACTTTATTCTTGAACACTCAAAGAAACAAAATACTCGTTGTCCTCCATCGATCAAGAACTACTTACTGCCTTTTAAGAACAATTCTGTAAACAAATATGTGTTAAAAAGAGACTAATATTGGGACCAGCAGTTAGCGTAATGGCTATGTTGCTGGACTCCCAAGTCGACCGCGGTTTTCCCGGACCCGGCGGCTTAAACTCACGCCGGGCGCGTGTGCGTGCGTGCCCAAGATCCCGAGAGGAGAATGGAGGAGAAGGGATTGCGGCGTGGCCATCCCCCCTGGGGGGTGATTTCCTGCTTTCTATCTCTCTGTCTCTCTCTGTCTGTCTGGCGAGCACACGCGCCCTATAGCAAAAACCTCTCCAAAAAAAAAAAAGACTAATATTGAATAAAGTAGAAAAGTTTTTCTGGTTTTATAAAGTTGAAGACATTTGACCTAGCTCAGTCCTGTGTTTTAAATGGACTTTCATATATGTAGCACCGATTTGGGGCTCATTGGTGAGTGCGGACCAAGTTCATTGATCTTTGCATAGTCAAGTGACTTTTAAAAGACCAATTTGTGAAGTTTGTTTTGTCTTCCTATTGTTAGTCTTCTGATTAGTTTCTAGCATTTATACAACCCTTTGGGCTTTCTGCTTTTAACCACACTTATGTTAATGCCTAGTAATTGGTGTTTAAGTATATATAGTCTTTTCATAATGACTTTTTAGGGATTAACAGAGAGGACCCTAAGGCCTAAGACCAAACTTGGTTCCCTTGAATAGAAGAGTGACATTTGAGAAATAGAATCTGTATATCGAATCATAAAATGCTAGCTCATGGAGCCTATTTAGTTTAGTAGACCTCCGCCCTAGCTGCAAAATGAAAACAGCTAGGAGTTTTGTTTTTGTTTTGGCTAGAGGGTACATACCCTGAAAGGAAAAAGAAAGGAAGATTAGGGCAGCACCCCCCTTGAGAGATGGTCTTGCTGGCCCTTTCACTTCCGGTTTCCTCTCAGGATTTTGGGCATACATGCACTCAGGCCACTGGGTCCAGGACTCACGCAATTGGCCATGTGGCATGCCAGGTACCTCATCCACCATGCCACCAGCTGGCCCAACTGGGAGTTTTTGCACTGTACGGATACACACACCCAGAGAGTTGATTTAGTGTGTTTACTCTAGGACTCGGGCATCAGCCATCGGTTTTGTGTGTCAGTGAGTTTGTTTCTAACCCCTTGGTGATTCTAATGTACAGCCAGGGTTGAGAGATACCAACCTGTTCCAATCTCATGTCATACCGTGTAGCCCTTAAACAAAAATAATTATCTTATTCATTAATGCCTTTAGGAACACGTTTCTGTGACTGGCAACTACATTAATGTTAGTCATAATGATAATCTTTTCTTTCTTAGTCCTTTTTGGCGGCTGTGATAAAATACTGTGTACTGGTAAAACAGAAATGTGTAGCTCTGGAGGCGGGAAGTGCAAGATCCAGGCACCAGACCTCGTTGTCTGCGGAGGGCCTGCCTCCTGGTTCGTACTTGGTCATCTTCTTCCTTGCTGCTTTGTCACATGGCAGAAGGGGCAAGGAAACCGCGGTCTCAGTCCCATCTGTAAGGACAGGCTTCATGCCCTAATCATCGTCCAGAGTCTTCACCTCCTGTCATCACCATGGAGCTTAATATTTCAACATCTGAATTTGGAGGTTGAGGCAGAAACATTTAGGCTATTGCTTGTTCCTTTTCCTTAGTGTTGATTTTTTCCAATGTTTCTTGTCCTCCAACTGAGCTGCATTCTGTGATGTATTTGTGTGCCTCCTCTTCCTTACGAGAATGGTAGTTCGTAAGGACGAGATCTTTGCCCTGGACAGCACTAGGTTCTCAGTGCCTAGCACTTTGTCTCTGTCACTGTAGTTCTTCAATTTTTGTTAAATCAATGAGCCAATGATTTAACCGACGTACTGAGCAAGCCTTAGAGGAAGAGGGATTCTCCTGTTAGTATCTCAGTTTCCCGTGTAAAGATGCCGAGGTCCTGCAGGCTTGGGACTTTGCAATTTCATAAGACTAGTTAGAATTCAATTCTGGATTTGAACTCAGGTTTGCTTTTTCTAAACCAGTTTTATTTTTACTCTACCAGCACTGAAACAGGTCTGCTGGGACTTCAGTTTTCTTTAAAACAAAACAAAACAAAACAAAAAAACAAACAAGGGGGGGGAACCAGCAGATGTAGTCGACCTTGGTTCAAGTCCTGGACACTATGGCTTAAACTCACGCCGGGTGTGTGTGCGTGCGTACTCAAGATCCCAAGAGGATAATGGAGGAGAAGAGATCTCAGCATGGCTATCCCCCTGGGGAACTGATTTCGCGCTTTCTCTCTCTCTGTCTCTCTCTGTCTTTCTGGCAAGCACATGCGCCTTATAGCAAAAACCTCTCCAAAAATAAAAATAAAAACTAAATAAAATAAAAGATAAAGAATGATGGCAAACAAAACAAATATGAGATTCAGAGGAAACCCATTTTTTTTTTTTTTTCACTGTGGAGTGAGTTACATCTGTGTTGCTCTCACACTTTATTGCTTCAACAGAGTACCACAGTGGATTTTTGCAGTCAGATTGTAGTCATGAGGGGAATGGAGGGTAGCTTGTGAGGTCAGAATTCCCGATAAGGAAGTCACATGGATAGAGACCCAGGCATCCTTTTTTGTAGATTATCCCTCTGAGAGATAGAGATTTACTTTCTCTTGAGGGTTTCGGGGCAGGCCCCAGGCCATTAACCTCTGTAGCTTGCTCTAGAAGAGAGCTGGCAGCTTTGTGGCTAAGCTGCCTCCACACTCTGCAGCTCTGGTTTCCGAAGCAATCTATCTGCTCCTCCCTCTCCACCTACAGGTCATGAGAAATGCAGAACCAAGAAGGAAACTTGCTTAAAATCATGCTTTTCCTGGTGTTTTCACAAAATTCCCTTTATTGAGGATTCCTGTGCTGCATTTTCTGGCTTACCATGTGGCTTCTTGATTTAGAGTTCCATTCATCATTCTTTTGCTAATGAGACCACCCTCTTGCTTAGAAGCCTGTTTCTTCACAATAATTTTCAGTCCAGTGAAGGTACAAGTATCTTGGTCCTGACTTGGTTTTTTTTTTGTTTTCTCTTTTACTTTTTTTTTTTTTTTTTACATGTATACATTTTTTTTTTTTTTTAAGAGAGATTTTTGCTATAGGGCACGTGTGCTCACCAGAGAGCAGACAGAAAGTGAGAAAGATCCTCCTCAGGCAGCAAGATCCACATTACAATCCCTTCCCCCCTCCATTCTCCCCTTGGGATCTTGGGCACACAGGCACATGTACCCGGCCTGAGTTTCAAGCCTCCAGGTCCAGGACTTGAACTACGGTGATCCATGTGGGAGTCCAACGACGTATATCTGCTGGTCCCAAATCACTGTATTTCTTTACAGAATACAAAATGGATTTTCTCAGCATGAATATACTGTATATTCATCCAAAGATATTACCATGTACATTATCATCACCAGATAATTTTCCATTTTTGTTGTGACTCTTGTTACTTTCACCTAAACTGCTGTCCTGCCTGGTGTCTTTTTCATGCCAAGCATCTGTATTCAGCTGAAGGTGGCTTCTTCTGAACTGATGCGTACACCTGTGAGGGCTGGAGAGTAGCACCGGCCTAAACAGTGATCCCTTCATGTACTTGGGATCATTCTTTGAATCTCGGCGAATGCTTGACCTTCTAATTAAATCTTCTGTTGGAACTGGCACTTTGTTTAGGACTTTTATTTCAGGCCATTAGATATCCTGTACTTACGGATGAGTATCTGTGACATATCAGCCTTGGGAGGTCCACTTTGTAGGGTATATAAGTTAAAGGACTGATGGCTTTCATTTGGAAGACTTCAGAACTCATTATAGTCAACCCGCCCATCTCATGGAAGAGGGAACTGAAATTTCCTGTTGGTAGATTAAGTCATACAACATTGAAAGGCAGAGCGAGGTTTGAAATTTGCCATATACCTTTGTCATACTGTTTCACTACAGTTGCCTCCTTGTGGGACATGTCTTACAGCTGGTAGCAAGATCTATCTACCTGTTGTGTCTTGAGCAATCTAAATGTAGGCAGGTGCTTTGAAATACTCATAGGTAAGTTTATTGCCAGTTACCTGTTGAGTACTCAGATGTCCTGTGTCTAGGAATGAGATACAGAAAGAATGAGAAAATCCCTGCCATTTTTTCAGTAGGGCAATGTGTTGTTAAGATTTGTTATTCTGGGGCCAGCTGGTGGCATGGTGGTTAAGGGTGTTGGACTCCCCATGGCCGACTGTGGTTTGAGTCTCGGACTGGGTGACTTGCTTTCTCACTTTCTCTCTCTCTCTTTTTCTGGCTATCTGTCCTCCTCTGGTCAACTTAAGACAAATAAATACATTAATAAGATTAAGTTCAATAAAATAATTAAAAATTTTTGTTATTCTCACCAGATTTTTAATACTGTGTTCTGAGTTACAGCTTTACTATGTTCTTTGGGAAAGTTTCTCCTTTAGCGTCTATGTTTCCAGAAAAATATTAATTCCCTAATTTGTTTTTAAAAAATAGACACAATCTTTCCTTTAAAAATGCACATGTGGGGGCCAGTAGGTGGCGTGGTGGTTAAGTTGCTGGACTCCCACATAGCTGATCGTGGTTTGAGTCCTGGACCCTGATGGCTTGAAAATCACACAAGGTGCAAGCATATGTGACCAAAATCCTGACAAGAGAGTAGAAGACACGAGATTGTGGCATGGCCATTCTCTCCTGGATATCTTACTTTCCCTTCACTGTGTCTCTCCTGGGAGCACATGTGTACTGTGGCAAAAACTTAAAAAAAAAATGCACATGTGGATTCAAGACTTAGCTGAGAGTATTTATTACCATGTCATTAACACGAATAGGCTGCACAGCCATGATTCCTTCTCCACCCCTCTCACATTCTAGCCTGTTCCAACTCTCATGAGAGTCATAGGACATTTACTTCATCCTGCCATTTTAGTTAGTTCCGTTCACAGTTTTTCCCCTCCATGAGGTGCCATTAACCGCCTTTCCTAGATGCAGCTCCCCGTTAATCTATCCTGTGGCGGTCCTGCCCATTATTTGAAACCCAGCTCAACTCTCATCTCTTCTGCCAGATCTTCCCATATCCTGCCAGGCAGAATGAATCACTGTCTACTGCAGGCTTCGTACCTGTATTGTCTGCAGCTCAGTATATCTTGTCTTGTAATTCCTGTCTAAGTATCTGTCTCTGCCCATAGAGTGTGAGATTCTGGAGGAAAAGGGTGCTGTCATTTCAATGCTTTCTACATACTAGGTAGTTAGAAATAACTCATCAAAATGAAATTCATTTCACCGCTGACTAATATGCTCATGGTATCAGTACTAGTGGGGCTCTTGGGAAATTTCTGCACATATGTAAAAATATTGAGCAGGAAAAGAAATGAGAATTTCAGGGTAATATGAATTTCTATTCATTTTGTATTAAAATACAAAAATATTCCATTTGATATGTAGCTATTAGATAAATGCTTAGAGACCTTTCTTTTCTTTTCCTTCTCAACCCAACTTCTAATTGCCATACCTCAGTATGTACTTGGCCTACTAGCATCAGACTTTTTCACTTTCTTCGCAGAGTAACCATGTATGAAGGGAACAATTTCTATGAGAATGCTAAAATAATATGCATCTTTATATTTATGTCTTTGCCCCATTAACTGAGGGGAAGTAGGTGGTATAGCCAGTTTAGAAAAGGGCCTATTTTTGTTTCGACTGGTTTCAGTTTCTTGACATTGGGTTAATGAGGAATAACCTTTGCCATTGATTTCAAATTTAGTCATGCCTGGTCCTTACATTTACAGTTGAGACCAACAAGTGATTTTAGTGTTAAATACCTTTGAGGGAACATACTCACTCTGGTTTCACTTTCCTTGGTGAAGCTCTAAGTGGTGTGGGAATACAGTATTGATTGGGTCTAATGAAAAAGCTTCTTTCTGTCAACTCTTTATTATCTCATTGGCTTTTTTTCTTTTCTCTTCTCTTACTCTTAAAGCTATTGATAGCAGCATTAAGTAAGTTGTCTGTGTGTGCTCCGGTCCTCTGTATTTACTCTTTTGCTTGAGTTGAAACCTAACCTTGTTTTTTTTTTAAAAAAATATGAGTAAAAGGGTTTTGATTCAGTTGAGGAAATGTGGTCTCATACAGATAGCTCCAGGGACCAGCAGATGGCGTGATGATTACGTTGCTGGACTCTCATGTTATCAACTGCAGTTTGAGGCCTGGACCCAGTGGCTTAAAATTCATGCCGGGCACGTGTGCATGTGTGCCTAAAATCCTGAGAGGAAAATGGAGGAGAAGGGACTGTCACATGGCCATCATCCCTCCCTGGGTGTGTGTGTGGGGTGGTGATTTCTCGCTTTCTGTCTCTGTTTCTCTCTGTCTTTCTGGTGAGCACATGTGCCCTATAGCAAAAATCTCTTTGTAATAAAAAGAAGAAATAGTTCTGGACCTGGAGTCAGTGTCCTTTAACCTTGGAGGAAGTCTTTTTTCTTTTTGGCTTAGTTTCCTCATTTTGAGAATAAAGGAGTTGTTACTATTAGATGGTTTCTGAGATTCCATTCAGCTTTCTGATTTTTTTATGTATATTTCTGGTGTTACTACTCATAGAGGTTAGGTGGATAGATTCCAAGATATATGTATGTCAGACATATAGTTTAAGCAAAGAGCATATGGTTATATTTGATAGAAAGTTCTGAAAGATTTGACATACATATTAAATGGAATAGCAAAAAAAAAAATTACAAATACATTTTGTTTAACTAGTGTCTTCTCTATTCCCTGTTTGATCTTAGATTCTTTACTATAACTAGACACAAATTAACTATATTTCTGAACTTTCCTTGCATTATTTTGTTTTCGGCCTTTCATGGAGCATTCAAGATAGACTGTTATATAAGTTTGTAGTTTAGCACTGGAAAAACTTAATAAAACAGCAAAAACAATTTTTGTTCTAATGGGAAACATACTTATTTATTTACTTGTGAGGTCTCAAAGAGGAGATAACAATATAAAACACAGTAAAGGAAATGAAGGAAATAAGTGATGTTGTGTGAAAGTTGGAGACTGATTTCTGAATATGCTAATGTAGAACATCATATTTCAAGACAGTTTCTAATTAGGCAGTGTAAATTGGTATAGGATGCCATAAGAAATGGGAAGAAAATTGGGAGACAAGTCATGCCTTAATTATCAAGTTTTCAGATTTTTCAGACCTTGGGCTATACCTTGTAGAAACATTTTCCATCAGATCTATCAATTAGGAAGAAACCAATATTTACTGGGTATCAGGCTTGATATTCTCTTAGAATCATTGAATTCCATTAAATGTAAAAGTGTAAGAAAATAAAATAAATAAAAATTAAAAAAAAGAGTCATTGCATTTCATATTACAAATAGTTGGTGAAGTTTTATTATGTGCGTTAGTGATAATATTAAAAGATTTAGAAAGGAAGATCATGATTAAAGTATTGCCCCAAATGGGAAAGTTTCAAGTGAATTTTATTTCTATTACCCATATTACCTGTTCTCAAAGGTATTGGTATTTGACTTTTTAATTATTTTTTATTTCTTTATTTGTGTAGTATAATTACAACATACATACAGAAATTCCTCATTATCTTTTGAACCATTGATCGTATTACTTCACTAGAAAATAAGCTTGGCTTGCTCTCTGAATTTGCAATCTAACACAAAGTCAATTTTATCCATTCCATGAGAAGGGCTTTTTTTGCATCTTTGTGAAAATGCCGTAACAGTACTAGCCGATCCAATGATGTAGCAACTATGAGGACTCTTTAGAGAAGCAATTGGAAGGCTCCTATGAGATCATTTTCCCTATATAGATATAAGTTGATAGTGTATATAGGAATCTGATGTATCACTGGCTGGTTCACGATTTGAGGAGAACATGGTGCTAATAAGCTCATTTTTTGAGGTTAATCTTTATGTGGAACATGGCTATTAATCTATTTTATGCTAAAAGTAAAAATCTTAGCTTATTGATTGACACATAAATGTCATGTAAAATAAAAAATCTTTAAGAATAATTCAGATTCTCATTCAGCAAGTCTGGAGAATGAATAATCTTACCAATAATCTTACCAATAAGCTTAACAAAATCAGGTGAATATGTTATTACTCCTGGTGGAGAGAAATAATGAGAGGCACTCAAGAATGTCTATGAGCACCCATCAATGGAATCATCTTCATGTACACTTTGATCTTTTGGGCAATGTTCATTTGTTGGGTGAAATTTTTTGATTCAGCTGTATTTCACACATAGATTGAAGTAAAAGCAAAACTACACCCCATAAATAATGCAATTACAGAGAGCCTCAGGCTTATAGAGGACTTTAAAAGTTATCTTTATATTTGAACTCCTCCGACCCCATCTGTTTTCATTTACATTTTGGTTCCTAATAAACTATCTAGTACCAAAGTATGGCTCAACAAAGAAAAAACAGGCCTTTCTCTTAAGGTGGTTGGGGGTGAGCAGAGCTACAGAACACCAATAATTTGATATATAGTCCAACATTCTACTTGAGTAGTTCAAGAGGAACTTTATTATCTCCAGTGGCCAACCATTACCTATATTGTCAACTCTGATTATTAATTTTTTTCCTGTTATCAATCTAAAATCTGCCTCTTGGAAGCTTCTTTGAAAAAAACAGTTTTTAGTTGACATAATATTTGTGCATATTTGGGGAGTCCAGTGTGATTTTTCAATACATGTATTCAATGTGTTACTATCAAATCAAGGCATTACACATATCCATCACCTCTACCATTTATTATTACCTTGTGCTGTACACATTTGAGATCCTCTCCTAGCTGTTTTGAATTCTACATTAAGTTGTTAACTGCAGTTATTCTACTATGCTTTAGTAATCTAGAACTTACTCCTCTTGGCTAACTGCAGTTGCGTATCTGTAAATTAAGTTCTCCCTCCTACCTTTACCCTTGTTCTTCCAAGATTCTGGTATCCCTCATTCCTTTCTCCTCTGCTGCTGTGTGATCAATATTTTTTTTTCCAACATTCTTGGTAGCTTCTTAACCTAAGTCTTTTGGAAAACAAAAACAAAAACAATGAAAGACTCTCTAACTCATTTAGAGATTCTAATGGAATCAGTGCCTTTGAAACTTAACTGCATTTGAATCAGCCAGGGAATCTTGTTAAAATTCAGTTTCTGGGGACCAGACTTTGTTGTAGTGGTAAAATGCAATGGTATTCAAGGCAGTCCTATATGGGAAAGTTCCTGATGCAGGTCTGGAGGCTTCCCTGAGTGCACCAGGCACACACATGCCCATGATCTGGGGCTGGCTGAAGGTGCAGAATGGATTATAGTATTGGGACCCTTTTGGGCGTGTACTCTCTCTTGTTCTTTATCTCACTCTGTTTCTCTTGCTCCTGGAGGAAATAAATAAACTTTAAGAATAATTCAGGTTCTGATTCAGCAAGTCTGGAGTGGTCTTGGGATTCTCTCCCAGGTAATATAAATGTTAGTGGTATAGTGACCCCACATTTGAGTAGCAAGATTTAGACAACTTAAAACTGTGATTATGCTACACCCCCTCACTCTACCTCCTCATACTATGTCTATCATCTCCAGTTTAACTCTTTTCTAGTTTCTTAGTTCTTTCTTTTGCAGTGTGCCTTCAAGCCTCTCCTTAGAAGTACTATGATGTGTTAAAAAACGGATAAACTTTAAAGTCAAGAGGGAGAAAGTTCACTTACATATAAAGTGGCGAAGTGTTTGCATATAACTGATTGCATATCTTTCCATATGCTTTAAATTATCTCTAGACTACTTTACGGAAACTTACCATCAGATTTAAATGTAAAAGAACATATATAGGTCTAGGCCCATAGTATAGCTAGTTGGGCATAGTGCAAGGGAGCCAGATCTCATATCGCTGACCCAGATTCCAGTTCTGCCCCAGTCAGCCTTATACTGGGTGGGAATGAGCATGCCTAGGGTCCTAACATGATGAAGAACTGGAGGAAAAGGATTGCAGTGTGATCATGCAATCCTTTTGGAGGGTGCTTTCTCTCTCTCATTCTTTCTCTCATGTACATGTTCCTTGACATTTAAAAAAGTGTTTAAGAAAATGTATAGAATGAACTTCAGTATCGCTCTCTTATGGATTCACCTTTTCCAAAATCATAATAGTTGCTTTGGCCTGGTTGCGTCCACTGTTGGTTGAATTTGTGGATGTGTAACCTGTGTTTAGGGGAGGCAGACTCGATTTACCTAGCCTAAACTTGGGAAAAAAATTTGAAATGAAAGACTTTTAGCACCTAAAACTGCATTGCATATAGGAGGTGTGTTGACCATCCTGATTACCTACCTGTGTGAAAACTCCAATTTGTCAATATCATTATAGAGAGGGTTGCTTGGAATTAAACTTAATCTTCCAGGTTTGATCTGATAAATCCAGGATAAAATACTCTCTGCCTAGAGTAGAATTTCTGTGAGGCTTTTAGGAGACCACTTTATCCCTGTGCACAGTAATATTTGGTTAGCTGCCCTTGCAACTGCTGTTTATAATGTGCTTTGAGAAAAGAACTTTATAATTTCACAGTAGGGATTTTATTATTTTTAATGTTAACCAAATTCTTAGAATTTTCATAAGAGGTTTTTGCCTGAATTCTAAATTAAGTCTCCAGTTGGTCGAGACCTCATCTGAATTGATTAAGGTACTTTCACAGGTAGAGTTCACAGCAGGTAAACTCTATGCTTGATGGACTTGCCCTGTTTAGTTTTAAGGGCTCAGGGCCTATTGTTCACAATGTCAAGGTTATAGCCTGTAGACTAGTGTAATGAAGAGATAGACATTTGCTAATTCCAAAACAATAGTTCTCTTTGTACTCATGAAAAAAACCCCATCCATCATTTAGAACCACTTCTGGGCAAAATTCTCCTTTTCCTTTGTGCACCCACTTAACTCTGTAGATATTTTTATCGTATCACTTGTACCCTTTATTGAAATTATTTGTTTCTTATACTTTTTGTTTTTCTGCTATACTCTGAACTTGTTGACAGCTGGGCTCATGTGAGCTGAGTCATCTTTGTGAACATTAGTGTTTGCTGAATGATACTCTCAATTTGTAGAGGTATTCCCTGTTTCGTTTGTTTGTTTGTTTGTTTCCCTTTCTAAGTTTTGCCTTGGAAGTCTCATTTTATTGATTTCATTTGTCTTTTCTGTATTTCTAACTTACAACTAACATCTGAGCACCTCATCTAAATTTTCAACTACATGCTAGATACTTCCATATAGTTGTTCCAATGGTAACACAATAAAGTTCTCTTCATTTTGAATTTATTATTATTTTCTCCACATCTCAATTTTCTTTGAAACTTTGCAAATATTTTGAGAACTCCACATTTTTTCTTTTTTTGAGAGGTTTTCTCTATAGGGCGCGTGCACTCGCCAGACAGACAGAGAGAGACAGAGAGACAGAAAGCGAGAAGCCACCCCCCAGAGGGGATGGCCACGCCGCAGTCCCCTCTCCTCCATTCTCCTCTTGGGATCTTGGGCACGCGTGCACACGGCGTGAGTTTTAAGCCGCCGGGTCCAGGACTCGAACCGCGGTCGACTACGTGGGAGTACAGCGACATAGCCACTACGCTAACTGCTGGTCCCATGAGAACTCCACATTTTTTTGACTGTTCTTTATTCGTTAACTCAGCCACACTTACTGATTTTTCTCTCTGTAATGTTTCATTCCTTCATTTATTCATCAGATATTAACTGAGGACTTTGGAAACTAAGAGATAGTAAGATGAATTAGGCACAGTCATGGACAGCACATCGCTTACAACTTCTGTTCCATATTATCTTTTCTCCATTCCTCCTGCCATAATTGAGGGGCTTATTGTGACAAGCTGAAGTATTATAAAGCCTCCTACCTGGGGTCTCAACCCTCCCTTCTTGAATCCCAGGTCATTCTTTAGACAAACTTTTTCTTTTTTTTGAAACATACTTCATACCATATTACTTTCCTATAAAGACCTTTGCAAAGATTCTCAACTGTTTACCAAAAAAGCACCTTTAAATGGCCTTCGGGTGACTGAATCGCCTGAGATCTTATCCCATCCAATCTCTTTATCCTCTCTCTCAGTGCATTTATCTGCAGCCCCCACACTGAGTGTGGCATTTGAGCCAGCCCAGGGAAAATGAGAAGAATTTCAATAGGCAGAGAATGTGGGCGGTAAGCACATGAACAAATAAATGGAGATGAGGAACTAAGCTGCAGGTCCTGGCAGTTCCCGAAACTCAGAAACACATGACATAAGAGGGCTTTTCCTCATCACTCTATTTTGATATTCATCTTGTGGTTTGAAATCGAAGCAGCCATTTTGGATGTATTCTAAGGAACGAAAACTCATGGACATTTGGATGCTTTTCATAAACTAAGTGAACTAAGTTGGTGATTATGAGTCAGCTTGCGGGAGAGCTCTTTCTTTATATACCTGGATTACCATAGTGCTTTTTTGGTTTAGATTCAGCATTTTAAAATTGAAATGAGAGTCTTAGAACATGATCTTTAAGTAAAGGAAGATCTTTTTACTGCCCAAATATTAGAGATGGTGATCTTAATCAGACATATAATACTGATTTCCCTGTTTGTTCTTTGGATTGATGTTTGTGCCATAGTCTAATTATGTAGCTTTTACCTGAAATTTCTGTTTTATAATCCCGCAGAGAAATTATACAATTTGAAAAGTGGTTCTTATACCTAATAACTCATATGAGAACTTCCATTTATTAACCTGTTTATTAATGAGGGTTAAAATGAATTTTAAGTGGAATCCAAATGAAGTAGAATTGGTCTACATTTTTACTTTTTATTTCTTTTTATTTTACTAAACAATTAAACACTAAAGACCAAGAATGCTTAATTTTCTTTGTAAAATATAGGATAGAAAAAAAGGAAGTGTTCTTGCTGAAAGAATAGTATGAAAATAGATGTAAGCAATTCCCAACCTTCCCCTTAGGAAATGCTCTGTGCAGATTGTCCCAGACCCTAAGGGAAAATTGTGGAATATGTATTGTTGATTTAAGTCTTTTCACATTCGTCAAGTTAATAAATTTGTTCAATTTGTCCAATACCGTTTTATTATAACATCTTTTTCCCATGGTTACTTTCGTTACCTTCTTATTTTTTTCCTTCTTTTTTCAATTATTTGATATCATAGATATCAGTGTCAGGAAATAGGAGACAAAATTTTGACACTGCTTTGTATTTCCTAAGACATAACTGAAAGCTATTGCTCATTTTGTTTTATTTTTTTCCACACATTTCAGTTTTTTAAAAAATGAATGTCGGAGCTGGCAGGTGGCATGATGGTTAAGGGCTCTGGACTCCCACATGGCCGACTGCAGGCCTGGCAGCTTGCTTTCTTCTTTTCCCTCTCTCTCTCTCTCTCTCACTCTGTTCCTCTCTGGTCAAATTAAGATAACTAAATAAATAAAGTTTAAAAAAGAAAATGAATGTCTTTTAAAATATATTTTTCAAGCTTGAAGATTTATTTTTAATATTCCATAATCTGGTATCAATATAGTAAGTTGCTTTTGAAAGTGTGAACTATTTTTAAAATATAAACTTATGATGTCTTCAGTTTGAAAAATAAGTTGTATTAATTTTTAAGTTAATTTAATGCCAAAGGGCAATGTCAATGGATGAGAGAGATGTAGATATAGAAAATAAGGGAAGAGAGGGAGAGAAAGAGAGAAACCTGCAATGGTCTCTGGTCACATCTCGATCCTTTTTCCACCAGCTCTCTGATCCACCAGGATTCTGGGTATGTGTGTTTATATCCAGCATCAGGCCGACAGGCTTGGAATTCTGTTTGGCCAAGTGGGATCAGTTTTGCTGCATTCAGTTTGGCTGGCCCAACTTCAAATTTTTATCTTCCATATTTCCTTTATCTCCAACTCTTCCATTTATGACTGTATTAAAGTTCTATGATTGTTAGTAAAGAACTTCTTTCATTTTTTAAAAATATTCATGATAGCATGTGCACACAACACAAGAGCGAGAGATTGAGAAATATTTACCCTTCACTCAATAGGATTTGGTCACTTTATTTTTAAAAATATTCATGATAGCATGTGCCTAGGCCTTTGCCTGGCTCCTGAGCATGTGTGCATGCACCCAGCTTTAGGTTAACTAGGGTGGCAGATCCAAACTGTGGTCAGCCATGTGGTTTCCAGCACTGCAGTGTGCATGCTACCACAGAGGCAAGGCCCCATACCTGATTTCTAATTTTAACTCCCACAATATCTGGCGAAATACCTGGCACATCAGATTTTCCTACACCATAAGCAAAGGCAGACATAAAAACAAAAGAACCATGTAACATATGTCGCTATCTATAACTCCACACATTTCAAATCAAGTGAAGTGTAAATCCTAATTTCCTCTAATGATTCATTTTCTGTAATTGACATTCCAATACACCGATTGGATTTCTATTTGACTTTTCTTATTTTCATAAATACTTGGTTTTATGCATTTTCAATGACATAAAATGATTAAGAGTAGCTATAATAAAGCATCAAAGTCTGTTTTATTACTTTATTTACTGCAAATAACTATCCTGATTTATTGGAAGAATGAAATGAGACATAAAATAAGATCCATTTTTAAAAAGTGTGTCGAAGATTAATCAAGCTGACTTGGCTTTCTGAATTAGTTTATTAATAAGCCATTTTCTTTCTCTGAACCTTAAAAAAGAATGTTATCTTTGGAATATTTAATCATCTAAATAGAGAGTTAGGTATACTTTTTACTCATTTTAACCTTAAAATTCTCAGCTTTTGAGTAGCTCCTAACTGGTCTCATACATGTTACATCTATTCTGTGAAATCACAAAAGGGCCAACTGTAAAGTGTCGTGCAAGTGTCCCCTCAGAGATTCCACCATATGGTATTAAGCAGCTGCTCTGTAGGGTATTTCTGTATGCAGGCATGCCAGGGCGCATTATGATTCACCAATAATGGGGTCTGATTATGATTGTAGGATTTTCTAGGTAGGGATATCGCGAGTGAGACAGGAATACCTGGGATGTCTTTCTATACTCTTTCTTAAACACAATGTAGTAGATCTTTGCCCTTTTTCAAATTTATATTATTGTAACTTATAATGTTATTCATGGAAATATTGACATTATAGCTAAAATAACACCAGAAAAGTTAGTCAACCTTATGGAAAGTTTGACACTTTCTTTCTAAAGGTGTTTTTGGCCGTAGGGTACATATGCTTGCCAGAGACAGAGAGACAGAGGGAGGGAAAGTGAGAGATCCTCCCCCCACCCCCCGGGAGGATGACCATGCCACAATATCTTCTCTTCCATTCTCCTCTCGGGATTTTGGGCATACATGCAAACATGCCTGGAGTGATTTTCAAGCCACCGAATCGGGGACTCAAACTGTGGTCAACCATGTGAGAATCCAGCACCTTAACCACCACGGCATCTGCTGGCCCCAAGTTTGACACTTGTACCAATAATGTACGTAAAGGCATTAACCCTGTGCCCGGAATATTGTAAGTGCTCAATACACTTTAGGTTCTTTTTGATCATTCCTACCTCCAGCTTTTGATCTTAATTCCAATGTTCTTTCCATTATTTGAAGTTCCCTCTTCCAGTTGCTTCTTTATTGGATATGTCAGAAATAATTTTATTTCCATATCTACTCAATTGCTAATTTGAAAGTTGTGTGTCCTTTAGACATTTCTCTGTTTCTGTTCAAACATTGCTGTGTATATAGGGGGAAAAACAGAAATATAACATAAATCACATTAATAATGATTTTATCAGAGTCTTCTTTTAGCTTTGATGTATATTTTTATTCTTCTGGATTAAGTTGGGTGATAAAACTTGTATATATAATAAATTTGAGAAAAGAAGAAAAGTATTTTTTTCATGGTTTTATTTTATTTTAAGAAAAGTAATTTTGATGAGTGATTCAGATGTTGCTTTAGAGGGTGAGGCTTGTAAGCATTGTATGCCTAAGTCATAAACCAATCAGAACTTCTAACTGGTGAAATTTGTGTGGGAAGATCAAATAATAAAATGGGACTTAACTAGTAATTTCTGCAAGCCATATTTAAGATTAAGATAATCAGTGTATCTCCAGATACACTGATGCTAGTATGTATTATGTTTGTGTGTGCATATTCATGTGTATACTAACACATTAACATAAATATAAATGTGTGAGTTAATGAGCTATCAAGAAGAGTATTCACAACTGTGATTAACACACAGAGCAGTGTGCATTTAAGTCAGCAGAGAACTGCGAAATCAGCTCTGGAGACAGAAAGAGAAGCTTGTGCTTATAATTACACAATGTCCCTGTCGTATGTGTCATCTATTCTTCATTTATTTACCCCATAGTGAAAGCTTATCAATTTCTAGTAATTGGGCTAAAGGTTGCTTAACTTAAGTTCCAGTTATCTTAATGTTAAAACAGTTTAAAAAGAACGCTAATGACTCCTTGTATTCTGAGGCAGAGGCGTTGCCCTGGACCCTGTTTCATCCCACCCCCAGGCTTATCCTTCTCCATGGAGGAAGGAATCCAAGAGCATAAAGGAGTATGTTCACCTGGAGACTGCCCTTTGTTGTTCTATACCACATTCTGGGGAACAGGTACACCGGAAGTCCCTACACAAATGTCACTGAGCCCTCTTTTCAGGAGTTGTGCAGGACTCTTCCTTGTCCTACTTCCAAGGGCAAATTGCATTGCAGAGGGATATGGATCCTCGGTCAGAACATCATCAAGGCTATTTGTGGGAGGCACATGAACTTCCACGCCCATGTGAGTTGATAGGAGGCGCTGACGCTGCTGGTTGGCTAGAGCCTGGGGTGGGAGGAGAAGACGACTTGGACGTATGCACAGTGGAGTGGTTCTCCCAGTGCTTTCCTGCTTGTGGGCGATTCTGCGGAGCCCAAGACATCCATTTGAATTAGGAAGGTTTAATTTTCAAGTAGCAAAACTGAACATTTTTTTGGACAGTTACTCACCTTGATTTATAAAATTAAATATCAGACATACGGCACACGTGTCTTCATTTGTTCTCTTGCCCTGAGGCCCTACAAATGCTAGAGATAGTTTTGAATAATACCTATCTTTTTTTAGAATTATTTATTTAATTTTATTTATTATTATTATTATTGTTTTGTAATTTGCTACAGAGCACATGCACTCCCCAGAAAGAGACAGGAGAGGAGGTAGATGGGAGGAGAGTGAGAAAGCAACTTCCAGGTCTGGGACTCAAAGTGCTGTCACCCATGTGGGAGTCCAGTGCCTCAACCCCCTTGCTACAGGCTGGCCCCAGAGTAATACCTATCTTAAAATGGTGTTTTGTGAAACAAATAGGACATTTATGTAAAAATATTATTTAAATTAGAAAAAAATCTACATGGATTTAGGATATATTATGATGCCATGATTAAATGAATACTAGCAGAAGAATTCAGGGGTAATGAAATGTTTGATATATTATGTATAGTCTCAGTACAGTGCATGCACCTATCGCTAAGGTCACACTAAAATTCCTTTAAATATGACAAGCCCTTTCATTGCCGTGTCTTGCATGTGCTTCCTGAAAAGCTATTTTCTTGGGGACCAGCAGTTAGCGTAATGGCTATGTCTCTGGACTCCCATGTAGTCGACCATGGTTCGAGTCCCGGACCTGGTGGCTTTAACTCAGGCTGGGCATGTGTGCTTGCGTGCCCAAGATCCCGAGAGGAGAATGGAGGAGAAGGGATTGCGGCGTGGCCATTCCCCCTGGGGGGTGATTTCCTGCTTTCTGTCTCTCTCTCTGTCTCTGTCTTTCTGGCGAGCACACGCGCCCTATAGCAAAAACCTCTCAAAAAAAAAAAAAAAAGTCATTTCTTCTCCCTTCTTTCCCCAGTTAATCTTTTCTGTCTCTGTCTATCTCTCTATCTATCTGTCATGTATTTGCTTCTCTATACTAGTGAGGACACTGCAAAACAGAGAAGGTAAGTGACTCACCCAGAATGAGAGGGACAGAGTTAGGAACCGAGTCAAGTTTCCTGGTTCTTGAGACAGTCCCTTTTAGCCATTTTTGCTTGCTGTAGGAACACAGAGGTAACTGGCCCTCCGTGCAGATGGTGCTTTGCGCAGTTGCAGGCGTGCATCACTCACATAATCATCTGTGAATGGCACTCCTGCAGCCTTGGGAAACCTGTGGTGGCCGAGGAATAAAGTCATTCTCGCAGATGCTCAGTGTAGTCGGAGAAATATTTGTGTGCGTGTATATAAGAACTCCTAAAATCAATAAGCAAATAGACATCTGTGCCATCCTTCGTTTTTGTTACAGTGAAGATTGTTTTTCCTTTTGGCTGAGACCAGCCTAATCTTCTGTGTCTTACATCTCATCCCCTCCCATCTTTGTAGGGGCTGCACATTCCCTTTAACCCCTCTCCTTGGTTCTTACTATGCTAGTTTCAATTCAACATGCTCAAATCTTTATAAAATCTCAACCTTCTCACAATCCTTGATCCTTTTCAAGACTGAAAGAGCACCTGCTTCTCCTTGTGTTCATGCTCAGCCTTTTAACACTACTCTATATTTACTTTCAGCTGTTCACCTCTCACTAACACTTCATTTCTTTCAAATCTGACTTCTATAGTCAACGTGAACTAAAGGGCCTTTGCCTCCACTTCGAATGACTTCCAACCTACTAACTCTAGGTGGATACTTTGCAATCTTTGTTGATGTGACCTCTTGGTAGAATTTACCACTGTTGGTCAATCCTTCCTTTTGAAATATTATTCTCTTCTTGTTTTTCTGATTTCTCCTCAGTCTCCTCAATTGGTTTATCTTCCAAATACCAAATACTAAACATGTGCAATGTATTCTCATGACTTTATTTCTCAAAAACTAACTACTACATTAGTACTCTTAGTATGTAACTTCAACTTTGTGCCTCCAACTGAAAATGTTCTAACATGAATTTGTAGATTTACTCCATAATCTGTTACTCTTCTAATGTTCCCTTTCTCAAATAATGCCACCACCCTCCATGTTGTTGTTTAAATCACAAACCTTAGAATCACATTTGACATGGTAAGGGAGGTCCGACCACAGAGATTTTTCTGGGTTCAACAGTGTGAATGGCTGGTTGAAATTGTTTTCAGCTCGCCTCTTTACCTTCACGGTACAGTCACAGTAGCACGTGAACGGTGCAGAGGGTGCACACCAGAGCAGGGATACAAGGCAGAACGCGTGGCTTCCCAGTGCTCTCCTACCACTCCACAGAGGCATGCCCAACTCAGTGATCCCAGGAGCTCAGAAGAAGAGAAGTATCTTCATTAGCTCAGAGAAGTGTGAATCCTCTGTGTGTGTGTGTGTGTGTGTATGTGTATACATGTGTGAGTGCACATGTGCCATGCTGGGAGGTGGACCAGTTAAGGATCTGATCTACCCTAAGAAAATTCCGGCTGTGTCATGGCTGCATACTGCCACTTTCTTTTTTGCTGCCCAGCCCCCGCCCCACATTTCCTTCTCTGCCCACATGCAGTTAATAAGTTGAGACAGTTCTACAGCCTAAACTGTTTTCTGACTTTACCAACACTCCTTAATTCAAGTCACTGTCATCTTTTGATTGGTCTGTTGTTAAGTTGTTACTTTTTAATTTATCTCCCTGCCCATCCTCCTGTTTTCTCTCCAGCAGTTTCTACTGGTTAGCTTATGTCATTCTTATGTTTAAACTTTTCTCTGACTTTCCATTACTCCTCAGAAAAGTCAGAAGTTCAAAATATACTTATTCCTTCTACAAGTGATTTTTGTAATCCAAGTTTAATAACTACTTAATAAACGCTTAATTATGAACTATGAATGTTACGTAATAATTTGTTTAGACTAACCTTTTGGTTTATTGCTTAGTTTAGGTTACTAATATCAGAAGAGAAAAAAATAATGCTATTGCTTGGGTAGACCAGCTGTTTTGTTTGGGTGACGTTTTACTTTGCTTTTAATAGAAATGTATTTCATTGATATAGGCAATAAGGAAGAAGACCATACTAATAATTGGTATGGAAAAAGAGGCCAATATCCTTGGATAAAAGGTAGGTAAAATCAAAGGCTAGATTTGTGCAGCGATGTTTAGCTTTTTACAGCTGTATGGTTAAAGTTCCATACTATTGGCAAAGCTAGGAACAGGGGTGGCCAGCTTCTGGTGTGGATGGACTGCTGTGTCAGTGTTTGGTTGGGCAAGTGCAATAAGAAGTTTTTATTCTAGGTTTCTCTTTCTATGTCTTCTGCTTTTTCATCGAGATCCCAGACAATAGCGTTTTCACACTTTTATCTACCGTGGCCGGCAACATTCTGAATGATCCGGACTCATTTTGGATCACCTTCCATATTCTTAGTCAGTAAACACCATCTAAACAGAGTTGTTTAAATTCAACAAAGTGCTTCTGCCTTTGAATCTTTTCTGTCCTTGTGTGAAATACTTCTTAACTACCTGCTCCTTCTAGCAAACTTTTCTTCATTATTTCAAAATTGTCTTCAAAGTTTTTTAGGGAAGCCATTTTTGACTCACTGGAGACTAGGAAAGGTCTACCCATTATAATAAATAGCCAGGACTTCAGAACATTTGTCATATTTGTAATTAATTAATTGTAGGATTATTTGTCGAAGTTCTCTCTCCCTCCCACTAAAGGGTCAGCTTCATGGAGACAGTGACCATAACTGTCTGGTTCTCCACTGTATTCCTTGGCATAGTACCAAGGCCAGGGTGTTGGTGCAGGGACAGATCAATGTAAGGATAAAAGGGAGGAAAGCAAGCAGGCAGCAGGTTTAGGGTGTAATTCTTATCTTGTGCCTTCCTTTGATATGCATTTTTTCAGAACACATGTGGTCTTTAGTAATCTGTAGCTTGTTATTTTCAGTTTTATGTTATGAATCACTGAGGTAATTTAGTGCTCGATATAGCAGGCAATTAGGAGCTATTTGGAGAAAATACCTGTTAAGACGTGCAACCATCTAGGGCTGTGGTGTCCACTCTGGTAGCCACAGCTACACGTGGCTTTTGAGCACGTTAAAGGTAGTTCAGGGTCTAGTGGGTGGAGTAGTGGTTAAGGCGTAGGACTCCCACGTGGTCGACCTCCGTTCAGGTCTAGGACCCATTCTCACTTTCCCCTCCCTGTCTTTCTCTGTCTTTCTCCAGTGAGTGCACATGCTCTATCTATTGCCAAAAAATCCTTAAAAAAAAAAAAAGACTGCTAGAAAAGTTCAAATTACCTGTATAGCTTAGCTTGCATTATATTACCAGTGGGTAGCACTTCCCTGAGGTATGGAACACAAGATTCTTTTCCTACTAGACCCCAAGGGACAAGGATACCATTCTGGTGAAATAAATTAGCAGCCTCTGACAATGTTGTGCTAAGTCTAAGAAGTTCTCTATTGCTTATTGGATAACTAGGAGCCAATTTCCCTGAGTTATTTTAGCCACCTCACTATCTTAAGTGAGGTAGTAAAGTGACATTTCTGGACATGAACGGCGTTTTTGAAATAACACCATTATGACCTTTTCGTAGTGTTTTGTAGTTCAGGGTATTTATTTTCCTTGTGAATAGCTACTGTGATAGCCACCATCCATTTTTTATTTGCTAGATTCTGGAATGTGGCTTGGTGTATTTTTATTTAAGCAAATGAAACTTGATAGAGTCTCAAACTTTGAAACAGCCTGAGAGTTTTCCTGATGTGAAAGATGTTGCCATAAATTATCTCACAGCCAATGTGAAGTTCCAGAACTCTGAATTCCACACAGATGTCAGTCCATTAAGCAAACAGATGAAATATGCTTGCCCTAAAGGTTTATCTGCAGCACAGTCGATTGTAATTCTTAATAATGAGACAAGAAAGGGAAGTGTGGGCAACTGGAGCTGAAACTACACATCACCCACTTAATTATTAGTGTATATTAATTATTATTGCTCCAAGTTGGAACTGACTTAGTGTTCTTGGTATTTCTGGCACAGCCTTTAATTTAAATCTATTTAATTTCTGGTAATTTTTTTCCCCTAAGAACTGAGCTGTGTAAAAGTCTGTCTACACATACCACTGTACCACCATAGTATTTGAGTTTTTTTTTTTTTGAGAGGTTTTTTTTTTTTTTTTTTTTTTTTTCTTTTTTGCTATAGGGCATGTGCACTCTCCAGAAAGACAGAGAGACACAGCGAGAAATCACCCCACAGGGGGGATGGCCATGCCACAGTCCCTTCTCCTCCATTCTCCTCTCGAGATCTTGGGCACGCACGCACACACGCCTGGCATGAGTTTAAGCTACCAGGTCCAGGTCTCAAAACGCGGTCAACTACGTGGGAGTACAGCAACATAGCCATTACGCCAACTGCTGGTCTCTTTTTTTTGTTTTTGTTTTTAATTTGTCCAGAAAGGGACAGAGAGAGAGAGAGAAAGAGAGATTGAAAGCAAGCCACCAGGTCCGGAACTCAAACTGTGGTCGGCCATGTGGGAGTCCAAAGCCCTTAACCACCATGCCACCTGCTAGCCCCAAGTCTTTTTAGTTCTGGGTATTTTATGATACCCAATAACTAAAACATAATACAATCACAGGGAAGAGCCTTGTTCTTGCCAGTTATTGTTTTAAAACCATAGTATAGAAGCACTTAAAAAAGCCTTGATGACCCAACTCTTTTAATCCTGCATGAAAAAAAAGTGAATTTCTCTGTGGCAGAGATAGGACTAGGCTTCTGACTCATAGCGTAATGTTCTTTCTACTGACTTCTCCTGAGACTTGATCCCGAAGTACAGTGACTAGAAATCGTCAATAACATTGTTAAACTGGTAAATAAGGTAGTATCCTAAAATACATAAGACAAAAAAAAATCCACAATTGTTTATTAATGCATGTAAGTGTGCATACATGTACATGCGTGCATGTGTGAGAGATATCTGTGGCATTCTGGAAAGCAGGAATTAAAGTTTCATTGCTTCATTAAAGATTTTTCAGAAGGGGCACCAGGAGATTGCATGATGGTTATGTTGTTAAATTCCCACATCGTCAATCTTGGTTCAAGTTTCAGTTCTGGAGGCTTAAAACTCATGCCAGGACCATGTGCGTGTGTGCCCACAATCCTGAGAGGAGAAGGGATTGTGGCATGGCCATCCCCCTTGGGTGGTGATTTCTCTCTTTCTGTCTGTCTCTCTCTCTCTGTCCCTCCAGCAAGCGTACGTGCACTGTAGCAAAAATATCTCTTTAAAATTTAAGAAAATAAAACAAAGACTTTCAGATGGACTGAGAGTTTTCTAGCATGCCTCATATCTTTATTTTTTTCTATTTACATTGCAGCTGTTAGCATACAATGGAGAGAGACAGATATGTAAGTTTATTTATTCATTAACTTCCTTTATGAGAGAAAGAGGAGACACAGACACCCTTGTCAGTGACCTTACACCGTGATCCTCCCTGCAACTCTGTGGCAGGTGGAATCACAGGTACGTCTGCCTGGTCTGGGAGACCCAGGACACCAACTCCGCCCCCTTCCGTGTAGTTCCCAGCACTGCCTCTTAGCAAACCTCCTGCCTGTGCCCCTGCAACTGTCTGGATTGTTTAAAAACAGACTTTGTATTTTAGAGTAGTTTTAGATTCACAGAAAAATTGAATGGAAGTTATAGAGATTTCTCATGTATCTCCTGCCCCTCACAAAGAGACATTTTTGACATTTTACTAGGTTAGCCTTAGAATATGTTTTCATTTGTATTATTCATATATTTATTAAATGGCCATCCATGGTCACTTATCGCATAGTCATTTGGAAGAGATAGGCATGAATTATTGAAGCCACGTGAAAAGTTTATGACTTTGTGGAGTTGGAAGAAAGATTAAAAGTAAGAAAGCACAAATAAATGTTAATTTTGTAAATCAGAGTGTAAACTTGTCAGAGAATATTCTTAAAGAGTAGTTTGCCAAAATGAAAAAGAGAATGTCTTCTTGGTTGCTTTTGCACACTTCAATTAAGGCTACTACAATGATGTTTATCAGTAATGTCGAGTTTACACATTTAGATTTCTGATTGCAAAAGTAGTTGTGGCCATGACTTGCATCTTCTACCTTAATATTTTGGAGAAGGTGATATGATCAAATTCTGATGTATGTGTGATATTGGATAAGTAATTATTCTGCACTAGGGCTCTATTCCCTTGCTTATAAGTATGAGGAGAGAGAACGAGAACAGCTTTCCCAAACTGTGGTTTGTAGTCCTCTAGGGAAAATAGGTGTTTACATATATTACTCTCTTTCAATCAATAGAACATATTATTTTTAAAAGTTTCCTTTAATATTTAATATAACTCATTAGTTATATGTTCTTCAACTCTACCCCCAGGTCCTTACATAGTACCTGACTCTCAGTTACTGAATACTTGGCCCTTAGAGGAGGTCAGACAGGTGGGTCCTTTTTTTTCTTTTTTTGGAGAGTTTTTTTTTTTTTTTTTTTGCTATAGGGCGCGTGCACTCGCCAGACAGACAGAGAGACAGAGAGACAGAAAGCGAGAAATCACCCCCCAGGGGGGGGGATGGTCACGCTGCAATCCCTTCTCCTCCATTCTCCTCTCGGGATCTTGGGCATGCACGCACACGTGCCCGGTGTGAGTTTAAGCCACCCGGCCCAGGACTCAAACCGTGGTCGACTACAAGGGAGTCTGGCGACATAGCCATTATGCTAACTGCTGGTCCCACAGGTGGGTTCTTGATGTAGTCACTCAAGACATGCTTCGTTTACATCCTATTTGTACTGTTCTAACCACAGTGATCATTTTGTATATTATCCAGTTTTAGTGTTATCTCTATATTGTGCCATTTGTTAAAGACAGGAAGTATAAGAAACACTGATGCTGAAGTGATAAGACTTCAAATGAAGAAAAATTTGCTGTTACAATCTGAGCCATGACAAAAGCCCTGTGCCTCCCATTTAACATAGGTGTATCTACTCGTCTACTGTAGCGGTGAAATATGAAATGCATGATTGAGCTCTAAACCGAAGGGAGGAAATCTCCAGGTGCCAGAAATGAAGAGGGAATTTATATTCATAGAGATGAACAAGAACTGATTTCCTGTGCTTCGGGGGGGATTATCAGAACCGGATGTAGGCAGCAGTGGTTGGACATGGGGGTGAGCCCTCACGCTGGCCTAGGAGATGAGGCCTCCGGCTTGTGTAAGACAGGCAGGGACCCGTATTAGAGGCCCTGCTTCTTTTGACAAATGGCAATTTAGAGAAACTTCCCACCTGCCAAGGAAAACTGAAAGGATCTTTACTGCCCACCTAGGGCAGTGGGTGGGAAGTGTGGCCTGTGAGGAATTCTACACCCGAGTGCAGTCTAGTATCAGGCTCTCCCTGTTACGCTGGAATTCCAGCAGGAGATCTTACTGTTCTACTTCTCTGCAGTTGGCGACGTCCACAGAGTTATTCCAGAGCCCAATGTAAAACCTACCCATGGGTTTCATGATCCAGGGCCACACAGACAACTCTCTGAAGAAAATTTCAGTTCAGTACTTGAAACCATACAAGGATATAAACCATTAAAAAGGAAAGGAAAACACAATACATTGAAGACTTCATACCCCTAAGTTTCTAGATATTAGCTAAATCTGAAATAAATTTTTATAAAAAGAATATTTAAAATATTTATTAATTAAAAGAAGCAGAAACCACAAAGCAGCAGCAGGGAAGAGTGGGGGAAAAGACAGAATTTTTTTTTTAAATCAAAAAATAATTATATATTGATTACAATGTTAAGAAAGAACATCTGTGTGCATGCTCAAATTAGGCTATACATGATAGAAGAGAAAACAGTAGAATTGAGAGGAAAATCAGATATGTCACCACTCAGAATGCCTCTCTGAGAGATTAATAGGTGGAAAATGCTGGATGAGATGTTTGAGTTCTATGGAGCATAAAAGAGAAGCTCCAACATGTGTTTCATCATACCTCTGAAAAAGGTGATGAGACGATGACAGGGCGTGTGCAATGGAAGAGATTAAGGTGGAGAATTTACAGAGCTCAAAGTTCCTGTGGCCTGTGTCCATACTGTGGATTCTTAGAAACAAAACGAAAAGACTGCACCCTGAGCTGTTGTGGTCAAACCATGTTATGACAAAGATGGAATATCTGAAAGGTGGCCAAAGAGAAAAGTCAGATTAATTATAAATGAAAGATACGTAACTTCATTGCAGACTTGGCATTGATAGCAATAGTTGTTAGCAAATGATGAGGTAATGTCTTCAGAATGTTGAGGGAATAAGCATTATTTTGATGTTGCATATCCAGCTAACTACAGAGACAGAAATAAGCAAACATCATGGCACACACGGAGAAATGATAACCTCCTACAGATCTTATGTATTTGTTCACAAAGAGGAGATTGAATATAGGGGAAAGAGGAGTTGAAAGGTGAAATGGTGAGTAAGAAGAATCATAAATATTAGTACATCTTTTGTAATGAAAGAAAAATATCTTCTTATGACAAGTCTCGTGAGTTTAAAAGGAAGCTAAAACTAAAGCAGTAGGCAGTAGTAGGAGTGGGTGGATTTCAGAGTTTTGAGGTGTCTATGCTTTGATAGGAACATAGTGATAACAGTTACACTCGGACTTCATTCAAGTATACATTTCTGTTCAATAGTCAAGAGTAATCACTAAAATAATAGAAGTAAAACTAATTTCCAAAGCAGCATAGGGGCAAAAATTGGAGGGAGAATATGTAAACTAAACCCAATTAATAGAACAGAAGGGTAAAGTAAAGAAGCAGAGAATTGCATGATGAATAGAAATGCAGCTAGATGGTGGAAGTCAGACAGTAAGGTCAGAAATTATAATGAATGCAAAATGATCATCGCTACTTATTAAGGGACTTTTAAGGTGAAAACTCAAGATCCACATATGTGATCATAACATTTTGAATGAGATCATCAAGTGGCCAAATACTAAATACCGCATGATTGTTTTTATGTAACAGCTTACAATATATGCAATTGCACTATGCTGTTCTTGTACATACAGTGGAGTAAAGGAGCAGAACTATGAATAGGAGTGCTACATCCCAAATTCAGAAATACGGTTGGGTGTGGTTAGAGAAGTACAGGATCGGAATTAAGGAGAGATGGCTATAGTATTTTCATCCTGCAGAAAGATTTGAAAAGTTAGGAAAAGTGCTAGTATTCATTCTATTTGGATGGCAAGCACATGGATATTGGAGAGGTGGTGGTCTGCTTGTGGGTTCTGGAGTTGGACTGCCTGGGCTCAGGTCCTCTCAGCCCTTTGACTTAGGAAATGTGGGGCCTTTGACAGTTACTTCACTTCATTGTGCTTCAGTGTTATCATGCATAAAATGAGGACAGCTGTAAGAATACTAACCTCACAGAGCTGTAGCAAAGATCTATCAAGTAAAGACTATGCCTAAAAATCACTCAATAGTGGGGCCGGCAGGTGGTGTGGCAGCTAAGGGCGCTGGACTCCCACATGGCTGACTGTGGTTCAAGTCCCGGATCTGGTGGCTTACTTTCTCGCTTTCCCTCCCTCTCTCTCTCTCTGTTCCTCTCTAGTCAGATTAAAATAAATAAATGAATAATAAATGAAAGTTAAAAAATAGAATAATTGTTTATTAAAAAATCACTCAATAGTTTCTGGTTTGTTATAAACACTACTGAGTGTTATTTTTAGCTCTATATTTTCTGCATGTTTGAAATACTTTAAACTGAAAAGAGAATTTAAAGAAATGAGACAGTTAACGGATAGGAAAAATTATAGTAAATCTAAAAACTATAATTATAAGAATCTTCACCAAAACATACATTGAAATCGCTGATCAAAATTCTTACGTGGCACATGGAAAGTTTTTAGACCCTCAATATCTTTTAAAAAAGAAACTCTCATAAACATTATAACTAATTTGGTTTCTCATTTATGACAATAAAAAACACGCTAATAGATTATGTGTGGATACATCCTTGCAAAGAGTTTTAAATTGATTCTCTTATCTCCTCATCAGAACGGAAACACAGGAATTCTAAAATGAAAGCAGTTTTTTCAATAAAGTGCAAGATTTTGAAACATCAAGCAAAAAATGATTTTTTTGTATTTTTGATTCTATAACCCATAAATAAAATTCAGTGTACCTTTTAATGTTTATTCTCCCAGAGAAGCATATGTCATTTAACAATGCTTACTTGCTGACATATGGTATCTTTTTTTAATAGGGTGTGTCACATATAAATGGGAAACTGCTCCACAATTTTAAAAATAGGTTATTAAAATCCACTGGCATTCTCCGTAAGGGTTGGGAGAATCCTTAGTTATGGATGGATCAATCTCTGTGACGTTAAATCCTGATGTATATTCTTGGAGTTGGCCACGAGTGAAGCACACAGGCTCCGGGCACATGAGTGTTTGCATCCAGGGCAGCCACCCTTGAGAGCATTGTCTCCGTCCTTTTGTCTGGTTTATTTCTTTGTTTAAGGGATCTTAGCGTCCATGTCATGGTCCCTCAATATCAGTCACAGAGACAGTGCTTTGTACCTGTGTAACTTGTCTCTCTGAGCATTTCCAAATGTGAATTTGGGTTGTGACACACATCCACATTCACATCTCAAGTGTGCTGTCCACATTTGATAAATATTTCCTGTTCTCTTTTACTTGATGGAATATCAAGTAATACACTAATTACATTGGTATAGTTTGTTTGGATTGTAACTTCATTGAAATTTTAACAGTATTGATTTATAGTTGTGAGAGATTAATCTATTAAAATATGCTTTCTCTATTTTCAATTCTAACCTACTAAAAATAACTTGAAAGTCTGTCTTGAAAGTATGTATTTCTACCTTTGTGTCATGTAGGTTTCTGGGATCCTAGACTTGCAGCCGCTCAGCAATTTCAATCCCGTCATTTCATAGAGGAAACCTGAAGCCCAGAGACAGACTATCAGTTCCTTGAACGAGTATGTGTTTGTTCCCTATGTTATATAGGCAGGCACTGCTGAGTACTGGCTATATCGTGATGGATAAAACTAACACCTTCACAGATGCCACAGTCAAGAGAGGGGAAATCGACATTAAAAGACAAATGGGAATAGATACGTACTTACAAATAGGGATATATGCTATGAAGGGGCAAAAAACATAACGTGCTCACAAAACATGAATATGGAGGCAGATTTAAGTTAGGGGCTTAGGCAAAACCTCTATGAAGTGATGTTGAAGCCTGACTAGAATTTACTTCAGGAAGAAATCAGTCCTAGCCAAGGAGAGTGCAAAGATCCTTAGATCTGAGCAGAAGAAGACTCATGTGCCTAGAGCTAAGTGAGCCAGGGAGAGAGCAAATTGAGATGATGAGGGAATGGTAGGCAGGAGGCAGATGGTGCGAAACCCTCCGGGCCACGCAGAGGGATTGATGTTTTATTGTAAATGGAATGGGAAGCTATTAGAACATTTAAGCAAGAGAGTAGCATGCTCCAATTTATATTGTAAAATATTACCTTGACTATAGTGTGCTTTGGAAGAGAAAAAGAGTACGGGTTTTAGTGAGGAGGCTATTGGGAGAATCTGGTCAGGATCTCGTGATGGCCTCAATGAAGTGGTGGCAGTGGGGCTGAAGACGAACGAACAGTTGGGGTCAGTTTGCAGGAATGTGCTTGCCCTGGTACATGCATCCCTGCACCACAGTGCCTGGCCTGCAGTCGCCTGGGTCACCTGATGGGTGTGCTCTCATGCCCGACGTGGCCCTTTTGCAGAAAGTATTATTACCACTTGAACATACTCCGGTTGACTCAGCAAATTTTTCTCAGTGAGTGGTATGGAAAACAAACATGACAGACAGAAATTGCGTTCTACAACAATAACATTTTATCCATTGGTAATTTGGATTTGTGGTGTCTGAGGGGATGCCCCAGGGTTGCCAAACTGGGTGACTAGATCTCTGAGATACAGGACAGATCCGAGGTGTGTGCAGCGACTCTGATGTCAGGGAACTATCATGCCTGTGCTCTCCCAGATCATTTGTCCTGTTCATTTATTTCGGGTGCCAACAGATGTGTCTGAAAAAGAGACTAACTGAGAAGCCTTTTTGGTGCCAAGTGAAGACAGTTTTATTACAGAAGACTGTCTGTGTACATAGAAGTGTCTGTACTCTCCTCTTCTACTCTTTTGGTACCAGGAAGCCAAAAGCCAGATTTTCAACTCCTGTTTAGTGTTTGCTGTTCATTCTTGGCCTCTGGTTTTCTTGGTTTCCACAGTACTTGTGAGCCGATCACCGTTAAGGAGGAAGACAGAGGTATCACCGTATTAGGCTTCTTCAAAAGACAGTTGGTAATGAGCAGTGGGGAGGTGTAAAGAGCAAAGGGGTCTGGCTACAGCCCTGGCTCCAGCATTCATTAATTCCGTATTAGCATCAGTTTCCTATGCCGTAGTTTCCTAGTCTACATAACAATTCCAATTATATTGGTTGCCCTTAATTATTTCTGTGAGATTTTGAGAGATAATCTACCCAAAGTGCCTGACACGTGGTAAATGCTTGGCATTTGCTGCCTGTGAATGAAAGTCAAGAAAATTTGTCCATCCCTACTGCCCCTAACCATGGGTCTTTCTGCCTTCATTGATTGCCTGAAAGTTAAATCTACCATATACATATGACTACTTCCTAGTTATGTGGTGTACTATAATGTGCACTCTTAGCTCCTTAGAACAACCTTTAGAAGTAGGCCGTGGAGCCAGCAGGTGGTGTTGTTATTAAGGCACTGGACTCCCATGTGGTTGACTGCAGTTTGAGTGGCTTGAAGCTCACTCCAGGTGCATGTGTGTGTGTATACCCAAAATCCTGAGAATGGAAGTGAAGGGATTATGGTGTGGCCATCCCCACTGGGGGTGATTTCTTGCTTTGTGTCTCTCTACAGCAAAAATCTCTCTCTCTCTCTCAAAAAAAATTAAATAAATAAAAAAGAGAAGTAGGTCCTAATCGTTCAAACTATTTCATTAGAAGCAAATATGGCCATTCCATAACCATACTGGCTATACCATTCTGCTGATGCTGCTCAAAGTAAAATCCTCCTGCCTATTCCCGGCGAGCTCTAACATGGTGCTTCATCCTCAGAGGCTTTCTTAACTGCCTCTTGTCCCAGAACCTGGTAAGAAATAGCTTTTCCTATACCACGCAGCTAGTTTGGGACAATGCCAGATTTCCTATAGGAGGTATGAAAGATGGTTTTCATTTTAAAGGGTGCAGAACAGGAAGATCAACATATTGATGAGCTCTGACTCTGAGGACTGGAGGATGTGCTCCCCTGTATTTTGCTCCCTCATCTGTAAAATGAGCCTGGGCTCTAACATCTTTAAGTCCTAAGATTATCTTTATGTCTGAAGTATCATACTGCATGCATCCATCAGCGGTCATTCTTGAAACCCATGTTCTTTCCAGGTCTCTTTCTTGCATAATCTCCTAGCAGACACCAAATAGTAATGACTTACAGGGGTTAAGCAGAGTCAAACTCCCCTTCATGAGCAGAGATGCTTAGAAAGGAAAGAAATCACTTGGCTTCCTGGAAGTGCCCGCGTTAAATCTTCACTCACACCTTCCCTGATATTCTCTATTAAATAGGGCTCCCTTAGAAGCATAATGATGGATTTAGATTTAGGGAGGAAGAGCTTATGCATCTTTCTACAACTGAAAAGAGACTGTATGTCTTGTCATTCTTTAAGTGCCTGAAAATCTTGGTATAGCCAGATACAGGCAGTCCCCAGGCTGATGTCTTTTCTCTGCCTCCATTGCCACTGCAAACCTACTTTCCTTATTATATGGAATAGCCCCCTAAATGGCTCCCACGACCACAGAACCATTCCTTGCAACTTCAGCCTTGTCTATTGGCTCCCCCTCCCCCCAATTTGGTTTTATAAGTACTGCCCTTGGGACCAGCAGATGGCGTTATGGCTATGTCTCTGGACTCCCATGTAGTCTACTGCAATTCAAGTCCCAGACCCAGTGGCTTAAAGCCTACACCAAGCACATGTATATGTGTGCCCCAAATCCCAAGAGGATTCTCCTGGAGGAGAAGGGATTACGGCATGGCCATCCCCCTTGGGATTGTCTTTTGCTTTCTCTTTGCTCTGTCTCTCTGTCAAGTGCACGTGCCCTGTACCAAAAATCTCTCTTACATAAATAAATACAGCCCTTATAATTTTATTCACTAACTTAGATTCCTTCAAAGTTTTCTCAAGGCCTAATGCAGTGGTCTCTTGGGTATGTGAAAAGAAACCATCATAATTTCTCTTTGTGTTTAATATTGATCTCATTTTAAATTTCTCATTTGACTTAAAATATACACATAAATTATAGAGTAGTACATGCACATGGTTTATAAATAATAAATATAATTGTGTGGAGACTCTACATTTACTGTTTTGTACAGAAAAGGATTTATAGTTAAAAATTTTGGCACTCATTGATTTAAAGTAAAACTTACTATTAGCTTTGCTAAAGGATCCCTAAGTATTCTGAACCCTATTTCCTTGCTGCTGTCACCTCCAACCATGGCATGCACCCCCCTATTTCACCGTACATACCAGTCTTCCTGTCCAGTCCCTGAACATGCTAAGCACGTGTGTCCCTCTGTGCGGGCGTTTCTGCTGATGCTGCTCAAAGAAAAACCCTCCTGCCTATTCCTGGCTAGCTCTAACATGGTGCTTCATCCTCAGAGCCTTTCTTCACTGCTTCTTGTCCTAGAACCTGCCATCCCAGGTAAAATTAGCATCCCCGCTCTGTAACTCCACGGCGTTGTGTTTGTTCCCGTCTGACAGCACTTTTCATGTTCACTGCTGTAATGACTAGTTGTGTATGTGTCTGCTTGATGAGGCCGTGGGTGCCTTCAGGCAGGGATTGCATCTTACTCATCTTTGTACCCAGCACCTAGTGCATGTCGGAAGTCAATAAATGGTGTTCGAGTTATTTTAAATTTTCATGAGCATATTACAGGGAAGACTCTGGGGGGGAGGGGTAATGTTATGAGGAATAAAAATGGCTCAGTACAAAAATCCCATCCCTATTGGCATTTCATATCTCAGCTCCGTTTTCCTGCAGGCTTCTTCTGTCTTCCCTGGCTCAGACTCTGGGAAGAGAGTACTCTGGGAAAAGCATGCCCTTCCTTCCTATCTAGTTTTGAGGCAGCATGAAGGTTACGGCTTGCCAGTCTCAAGGTCACTCGATTCTCGTTGAAGTGTGAGGCAACCCAGGGCTTTGGAGACTGAGCAGTTTATGGAGGCCGCTGCTGTGCTTGTCAGACTGTGTTCAGCGTGGAGAGGAAAATGGAAAGAAATGCACTGAAGGCCGGAGGCATTATATTAAAAGGCTGTAAACAGTCTTCCTTACAAATGAGAAGCTCCTTTGAAAGTCACAAGTGACAATGGAAAATGCCAGATACTACTTAGTTTTTCCTTTCCCTCACCCTAGGAACACTTCACCTACCCTGTGTCTGGCGCTGTGTTAGAGCTGAGATAGAGTGATGAATAGCTTCAGGTCGTCACAGACAGATGTGCCAACAAGCTACGGTGACAGAGTGCGGCGAGTCCCCTCCCTACCTCTTACTACTAACGTGTACACAGGGTGCTCAGAGGAGGACTCACTTCACCTCCAGTGTCAGGGAAAGACCTGGTAGAAAAAGGCTATGCATAGATGACTGAGGAGGCGCTCAGGGCATAGGAAGAAGGCGAAGCTTTTGCGTTTTACGAGGGAGCTACAAAAACAAGGTTCTAGAACAAGGGTTAGCAGACCCTCTCTGTAAATGACCTATTAGTAAATATTTTAGGTGTGAGAGGCTCTAGAGCCTCTCTTGCAACTCCCTATCTGTGATAGCGTGAAAGCAGCTATGGACAATGTGTGACAGGATGAATAGGCATGACCATGTTCCGATCAACCTTTATTAACAAAACCGGCAGCTCTAGACCTGTGGTTTGTGGAATCCTGGCCTACAGGAGAGATCTTCAAAGAGCCACTCATCTGATGGTTCCTCATTTTTTCAAGTATTCGGATTAATTTACACTCTCTGTTTCCTGTGCTTGGGATGCTTCTCTTCCGGATGTCCCTAATGGTTTCTTCTTCATTAAAGACTCTGAGATAGCATCTTCTAACCACTCTGTTCACAATAGCACGTCCGTCCCCTGTAGGTTCTATCCATTTTCATTGCTTTAATTTTCATAGCACTTACGCTTCAATGGTATAATACACACTTGCTTACTTTTTAAAAGTTTATTCATTTATTTCTTCTAAAAGAGAGAGAATCCCTGATAGGGTCTGGATGCCGCAGTCCACTCCCAGCTTTTGCCAGCCCTGAATCGTGGGCATCCCATGTCTGGCATCCTCACGGCGGTCTCTAGAATCAAACCTGGGACTTTCTCACATGGATCAGGGTAGGAAAAGATCGCATTTTACCACCGCAGTACTGTCTGACTCCCAGAATTGTTTGCCTGTTTACTTTTGTCTTTCCGAGTAGAGCTTAAGTTTCCGGTTTTAGTCTCTGTTATTTGCTTGCGTGTTCTCTTCTCGGCCCCAAGTCTGCTGTCAGTGATGTTAAGTAGTAGTGTGAAATCAGCCATGGTGGGGATGTTTACACAGTAGGAATCTGCTCCATGGAAACCGGGTTTTAGATTTTCTATTTTATTTGTGAGAGCTGATGTACTAGCACACAACTGGTTATCCCCTGTGTGTACATGAATAACCACCCGAAAGTCTGGTGTGTATATGTATTACTACAGTGTGCCATTACTATCTGTTGATTCAGAAAATATACATATGCACTTATAGCTAGAAGGCCATTTTGGAATTCTTTGTGCTTTGTGGGAGACCCATGCTCCTCTGGAAGGTATTACCGATGGTGCCAGTTACCTTTATTGGACCTTTTGGGAGGCTGAGCAGTAGGTATGGGGACATGACTCCCTACGCCCTATTCTCTAAGCCATGATGGCATACCTCCAGTCTCTGGTTTCAGTTCTGCAAGGTGCTCCTTCAGGTCGGTTTACTCCAGTCAATGGAGTGAATGAGGGGCCTGGAGCCTGCTTTGCTCTTACCAAAGAGCATGAATTTTTAATGACTCCCCATGGCTCAGCATGGTGGTAATTTTTTCAGTGTATTGAAAAATCCCGATAAGTTCTATCTTCTTTCATGTGTTTTACTCTATCTTCCTACTAATTTTTTTTTTTTTTGAGAGGTTTTTGCTATAGGTCACATGCGCTCACCAGACAGACAGAGACAGAGAGATAGAAAGCGAGAAATCACCCCCCAGGGGGGATGGCCATGCCGCAATCCCTCCTCCTCCATTCTCCTCTCGGGATCTTGGGCACACACGCACACGTGCCCAGCGTGAGTTTTAAGCCACTGGGTCCAGGACACGAACCGTGGTCAGCTACATGGGAGTCCAGCAACATGGCCATTACGCTAACTGCTGGTCCCCCCTCTAATTTATTTTGAACTTTAATTCATGGCATGTCAACGTGACCTAGCCTATAGCCTTTAGCTATGGTTGGTCAGAAATGTATTTGTCTAGAAGTAAGCCAGGATATGAAAGAAAGATATTGTATGTATCCACTCAATATATACCGACTATCAGCATTCTATGATAGTGAAAAAAAATTGGAGGACATAAAAGCAGTGAAGATACTTAATGAGAATAGGACAGTGTGGAATGGGGGAAGTGAAGAGAAGAGGATAGAGAAAGATAACAAATGAACAATAGAGAGGTAGGACATTAGTGAGAAACAGATATGGCTTATTAACTGTTGATGTTGACATGTATAGTATTCTCAACTGGATTTGTCTGAGAAGTATTTCATGATGGGTAAAGTATTTGTACAAGCAACATGAGAAATAGCGATGGACTGTCTTAAAAAATAATTAGAATAATAATAATGATTGGGGAAAACATAGAAAAGATATTGAATGTTGAAGCGGGGAGATTAATGTCTCTGTACTGACTGACATGCATGGCATTCCCTTTTGAAAAAGTAATGTAATACAATGTAAAGTTATATGTAATTCAATGTAATTAAACAGTTTCTACCCTTAGTAGTCTAATTTTGAAATCTGCAGCAGTATCAGACCTCAGAAGCACTTGACCAAAACTACATTTAACAGCCTCTTTAATTTCAGTTCCTGTAAGTGAACAATATTAAAACTCGATACAGGGGACCTGTCTGTATACCCACAGAGACTGATTAAAAAAAATCAGCCTGCTCCACAATTCATGTTTAACATCGACAAAGCACATTGCCTTTTCAGGATGCTTGAGAAACAGTCTTTTCAGTACCTTATCCTAAGCACAAATTGGGGAAACAGAAAAGTGAAATGGCATTTCGCAGGCCATCTGGCTTATCCCAAAGCTTTCCGGGACATTGTGGTTAGAGAGAACCTTGCAGTGTCACTCAGAGTGTCTCAGCTTCTGGAGACATCCATGTCCTTTACCGCTCCGACCTGTAGTTTTCCTGCCTCTCCCCGATTGCTTATCCTGGTGATAAAAACTCACTCTTTCCTTAGGCAACCTGTTTTCCCTTTGAATATGATTTACAAAAAGTTCTTTTTTTCCTGCCTTCCTGTAACTTTCAACCATTGGCCCTGTTTCTATCCCTGTGGAGCCACTCAGAACAAATTGTCAGCTCTCAGGACATGTGGAGACAGCTCTTGGGTCCCCCTGAGCCCTCCTTTCTCCAGGCTGCATATCAGCTGTTCATTTACCCATTCTTCATGTGACAGTCCTTTGTACCTTCTGTTTTGGCTTTCTTTCCTCTGGACATGTTCTAGTTTTTTGTTTGTTTGTTTTTTGTTTTTTCCTTTCAGGTTTTTGTACATGTGCTTGCTGGAAGGAGAGAGAGAAACACAGAGAGAGGGAAAGTGAGAAATCATCCCCCCCCCCAGGGGGGATCCTCACGGGATGATCCCTCCTCCATTCTCCTTCTGGGATCTTGGGCATGCACCCAGTGTGATTTCCAAGCCAGCCCGGCCAGGACTTGAACCATGGTTAGCCATGTGGGAGTCCAGCTATGTAACTGCTACACCGTCTCCTGGCTCCTGACGTGTTCTGGTTTTACTGGTGTCCCTCTTATAGTGACTGAACAGTGCTGGGGCACAGCTAGGACTATTCACTCTCTAGCTCATCCTGCCTCTTCCTTTGTAGTGTTGTAATTTGGGGAAAGTGATGTAGCACCTTTGAGTTTCAATAACCTCATCCGGGGGCCAGCAAATGGCGTAATAGTTATGTTGCTGGACTACCACATAGTCGATTGCAGTTTGAATCCCAGACCCAGTGGCTTAAAAAATCTCATGCTGTGCGCATGTGCATGCATGTCCACAATCCTGAGAAAAGAATGCAGGAGAAGGGATTGCAGCCTGGCCAGCTCCCATGGTGTGACTTCTAGCTTTCTGTCTCTCTCGCTCTCTCTCTGGTGAGCATATGTACCCTATAGCAAAAATCTCTCTGTAAAAAAAAAAAACACAACAAAAAACAAAAAACACAAACAAAAAACAAACACACACACACACACACACACACACAAACAAAAAAGACCTCATCTGAAAAATGAGAAAAGAGTACCTTACATAGTCAGTTGTTGTGAGTCGTAAACAAAACCACAGTAAAATTAACAGGAGAATGCCTGGTACCAAGGAGATGTTTTTTTCTTTGTTTGTTTGTTTTGTTTTGTTTTGGTTGGTTTGTTTTTGAGAGGTTTTTGCTATAGGGCACGTGCACTCACCAGAAAGACAGAGACAGAGAGACAGAAAGCGAGAAATCACTCCCGGAGGAATGGCCACGCTGCAATCCCTTCTCCTCCATTCTCCTCTCGGGATCTTGGGCACGCACGCACACGCGCCCGGTGTGAGTTTAAGCCACTGTGTTTGGGACTGGAACCATGGTTGACTACATGGGAGTTCAGAGACATAGCCATTATGCCAACTGCTGGTCCCAGGAGATGGGTTTTAGATGTATCTACTGTTATTAAAATAAGTACTATTGATTCTGTAGGTATGGCCTTCATAACAAAGTTTGCATCAATCTGATAATATTTTCATTTTAGATTGGAGTTTACATGGAAGCACTTTTCCCAGCTTGGGTATAAGTGTTGAATAGGCCTCCCTAATTAAATACAGTTCAGTTTTGGTATCAGCAATTTTACACACACACATGCACACACACATGTATATGTATATATCTTGCACAGGTTTCTGTAAACTATTTCTATCATGCCCACACTCCAATAACTCATAACAACTAGATGTTTCTTTTGCTCCTCTTTTCTCTACCTTTATTCTCCCCAACCCCCATATTGCATGTGGTAGGATTGATGACGTCTTGGTTGCTTCTTGGAAAGAAGAGGTGATGTCCATTCACCACACAGGGCATTGGTTCTTCTCCCAACTCCTCCTGTGTCTCTCTGAGCTTCCCTCTGAGTTTCCGTGGTGGTGGTTTTTAAATATGTGGATTTGATAAGGAAAGTGTTGCTTCTTTCCACTTCTGAAATTCATTCTCCCTGTCATCTAGTTGTCATCCTGAGCTGTGTGATCGATCAACCCCCATGGCTCTGCCTTGCTCTGGGTCCCCGTGTGCACCTCGGTGCTCCATAGCACCGCACTTCCAGCCACCCAGGATGTCGAGATTTCTTATGCAGGTGTCAGCTTTCCTGAAGTGGCTTTGGATTCCTGCTGTCTGTTGAAATTGCCATGTCATCCTGAAGGAAAGCAGTGTCGAACATGCATTCCCATCTTTTGCCTTCTTTCTCACTCAGCCTCTTTGAGGATAAAATGTATTTGCTTTTTTGACTGTAATTATGATTTTTAATAAATATTTTATTTTACAGTGATTTTTCACTTATGGATAAACTAAGAATACAGAGAGTTTCTGTATGCCCTATACCTAGTTTCCCTTATTAACACCTTACATATTAATAGGGTACACTTGTTATGATTACCAATCAATATTGATGCAGTATTTTTAACTGAAGACTATGCTTTCTTCAGATTTCTTTCATTTTTGACCTAATATTCCTTTTGGTTTAGGCATCTCATCCAGAATATCACATAGATTTTTTCTGGGGGGGTCCTGTCTCCCTAGACTTCTCTTGTCTGTGACATTTTCTCCTTTTCCCTTTTGTTGATGATCTCCACAGTTTAAGGAGTACTCATCAATACTTTGTGGAGTGTCCTTCTATTAGGATTTGTCTGATGCTTTCCTCATGATTAGTTGATGTCATGTACTTTTCAGGGGAAGAGCAGAGGTAGAATTGCACTCTCGTTGCATCTTATCAAGGGTCTGTTCTCTAATCGTGATTTATCGCTGTGAATGCTAACCTTGACCACCTGACTGAGGCCGTGTTTTCTTTGTCAGGGCTCCATGTAAATTACTCCCGCTCCCCCTTTCCACACTATATTATCTGGAAGGAAGTCATGCATAGCCAACTGAGGTTTATTTCTTGTTTTACCTATCTACTGTCCAAGGTGAATAAATGTCGATGTCTTTTGTCTTTTATTCAGGGATTCAGAATTCTCCTATTCTATTGCTCCGACATCCCGAGGGTTTAGTCATCTTAATCCAGTCAGTGTTAAGGAAAATAGAGTGTGGAGGAGAATGTTTGCTTTTAAAAGCCTTGGCCTGAAAATGGCACACATCACTTCCACTTACATTCCATATGACACTCATTCATCTGCCAAACCTAACTGCAAGAAGGGCTGGGACATATGGTCTAGCTGGGTGCCCAGGAAAAAGAGGAAATGGATTTGAGTGAAATGTTATTTGCCACACCACTTTAGAGCACAAAAGGTAATGAGCCAACCCCTCCTCCCCCACCATCTATTAATATAGCCATCATCTCATTAAATAAAGAAAAAAAGAGAACATTATCTTCAAATCAAAGAGCGTCACATAAATTTAAAGATTTCAACCTTATACAAAAAGTATTCTATTGCCTCTGTTTTTATTAATTTCACTGCTGATCTGTAAACAGTTGTTGAGAACACGCCCTTACCTGTATTTCATCTCTTGAGAATGCCTGTCCTATATTCTCTCTGTTCCAGAGTTATCATTCCGAGTGCACCATGTTTTTCTATCGGGAATGCCCTTTTTCTGGTTTCTTTGCCTAGGAAAATCCTACTCATTCCTCAAGTGACAGATGAAGTGCCTGTGCTCAGCCTCGAGACAGAATTAGACCTTTGCTCCTTGGTGCTCGGTGCCATCATGCCGCTCGGCTTCACCCCTCCTCCCATGCATTAGACTGGGTGCTCCCTGGGGAGTGCTCGGATTTTATTAATCTCTTAGGTCTCCCAACATGGCCTGACAAATATCATGTGTGTTTGTTGACTGTCCCCAGGATGATCTCATTTTTTTTTAGCACCTTTCTTTAATTAAGCACAGCAAAATATGTTGCTGTTTTTCCTCATTGTAAAAGTGCTCCTTACTTAAGATGGGTAAGCTTTCATGGAGGAAATGATCCTGCGCTGAGCCTAGAAAGGTTGGGAGGCTTTGGTAAGTGATATTAGGAGCACACGACGTGAGGCTGGCTACGCAGCTTTCTGCAACCCAGCTAAATCCAGGGCATTTGTTCACTAGATGGTCAGGACTCCTCTGAACCTTTCCCAGTGCAGGGTTTTCACTTTCATAGATCATCACGTAATTAAAACTCCGACTCTGAGCTCGTGCGGGCACTACGCTCAGTGCTGCGGGTTGGTATCAATTCGGAGCTCATTATCCTGAACAGAACTTACCCACCTGAATTCCCAGGGCCCCCACAGGAGGATAGGTTCAGCACGGCAAAGAAGCATTTAATTGCAGGTACAGAAAAAGGAGCATGAAGAAAACAAATAATCATTTGCAGGCTTTCATGATTTAGCTGCCTTGCATCTCATTAACAATGAAAAGAATGACTTCTTAAAGTGACTTGATCCAGCTTACTAGTAATAAAACATGAATTCTAAGACAGCTGTCCATTTCTTTCCTTCTGTCATCTTCTGTCCTCTACTTTAAGCCCACTGTTTACCTTAGCGGCTTTCTAAGCTCAATTAATATTTTACTAAAACAGCAATCGGGGAGAGAATTTGTTCTCAGGATGCTCCCCTTCCCTCACTTACACTGCTTCCTTGATTTTGCATACTTGAAACATTAGTTAATTAGAATTTTATTTTTATGAGGCTTTTTTAAGTTCATACTACCAAATGTTATATTAGTGCATTATTGTGTTACAAACAGAAATATCTGGGGCTGGGTGATTTATAGCTAAGAGAAGTTTATTTGGTTCAGAATTCTGGTGGCTGAAAAGTTGTTTAGCATAAGCTTGGTGATTTTCCTTTGGAGGATAACGTGTTGCAACTTCCAGTTTTGCCACCATTTTTTTGGGAGAGGTTTTTGCTGTAGAATGTGTGCTCTCGCCAGAAAAACAGAGACAGAGAGATAGAAAGTGAGAAATCACCCCCCAGGGGGAATGGCCATGCCACAATCTCTTCTCCTTCATTCTCCTCTCGGGATCTTGGGCATGCATGCACATGTGCCTGGCGTGAATTTAAGCCACCGGGTCCAGGACTCAAACCGTGGTCGACTACATGGGAGTCCAGTGACATAGCCATTACGCCAACTGCTGGTCCCAGTTTTTCCATCATTTTAATCACCAGGAAAAGCATTTTTCTCTGTCACTTTGTATTTATGACATAATTTTAGTGCTATAAATTCACTAGAATAGTCTAATTTTTGCCCAGTCTTAGAAAGCAAAACAACGGTGATGCTATGGGGAGTGGATTGTTGCTGGCAGCTATCATCACGAGGAAGATTTAAATGTTTATGATGTACAAGAATCCAGGACCAGCACATGGCATGATGGTTGAAGTACCAGGATCCCATGTGGCCAACTGTGCTATTCAAATCCTGGGCCTGGGAGCTTGAGAATCATGCCAAGCATGTGTGCATGCATGCCAAAATCCTGACAGGAGGGAGAAATGGAGGAGAAGGGATTGCAGGGTGACCATTCCTCATAAGGGGTGCTTTCTCTCTCTCTCTCTCTCTCTCTGTCTCTCTCTCTCTCTGTCTGTGAAAAGCACTGGCACCTGCTGGCAAACAAAAAAGAATCAAAACACAGTATACAAAGGTTAAACCAGTGTGTAGAACTTTTTTAAAAGTCAAAGACCACATCTAGTTTGAAATACTTAGAGACGTATGTAAGATTTATTTTGTTTTTATAGAAAATGGCTTTGGGGGCTAGCCTGTGGCATAGTGCTAAGGCAGCTGCATCTCACTCGGCCAATTGTACAGTCTGAGTCTTGGACCTGGCAGCTTTAGAAACATACCAGGTGTGTGCATGGATGCCCAAACCCTGCAAGGAGGGAGAAATGGAGGAGAAGGGATTGTGGCATGACTGTGCCCCATAGTGAATGCTTTCTCCCTTTTTCTCTTGCTCACTCTCTCTTATTCTCCTCAGCAAGTGTACATACCCTCTAGAAAAATTACAGGAAAAAAAAAAAAGAATTTTTGTTGTACTGGCCTCCTGTCATTGTAAGGTATTTAGTGAAGGTGAAATCTGTTTCCTCATGTTTTCCAGTGACATTCACAGCCATAGAGGTTTTACTGTAGCTTGTGGTTTTCCTCTAAGCCATTCTTTCCGGCTCAAGTTGATCAGAATTTCAAAACCCCAAGAGTTTCTGGTAGATAGTCAACTTCCAGCAGAAATAGCAGATCTCAGGACTTGACTATGATTGCTAGAAGCTTAGGAATTACAGTAGAATTTTGGCCTAAGTATCTGGTAGTCAGACACCAGATGCACAAACGAGAAAGAAAAATAATTCACTTTTTAGAATGTCCCTGTATTTTTCTATTCCTAATTAGCTTTTATTTATTTACATTTTGTTTACTGCTGCAAAGCTTTATCTCTATGACTCTGAAGGGAAACAAGTGCAGATACATACTAAAATGCCCCCTTTCCAAATATTATTTCAATATTTAAGCTATTGACATCTCCTTGTTCACTTCCAGAATATTTTTGACAATATGCAAGTGTGCATTTTTATAAACAAAATCAAAATGTGAATAATCATTTATTTTGTCTTGCAGAACCCCAGCTGAAAGGAATTGTGACAAGGTTATTCAGCCAGCAGGGATATTTCCTGCAGATGCACCCAGATGGTACCATTGACGGGACCAAGGACGAAAACAGCGACTACAGTAAGGAATATTAGCAATGTGCAATCTGATTATAAACCAAATATATGGTACAATCTTAAATTTGAAACATAAACTTTTGTATTTTCCTTTACCCTTTTTATGATTCTCTACAACAAAGAGGCAATGTAGGGAAGAGTTTATGTGCAAAATGAGAAGGTAGGAGCCTGGAAGGGGTTCCATCCGGTCAATGAACAAGATCATCTTCCCATTGCTGTTATAGCCAGGATGAGGAGCACTCGTGGGAATAACACAGACCTTCCAGCACCAGATAGTGTTTAAATCCTGGACCCAAGTAATGAACATGTTATAGTAACTGTCAGAAGATAGTTTCTGGCAGGCAGTAATTTCTTCTCAAGGTAGATGTTAAATGTATACATATGTATATTATATATTAATTTATTTTGATTAGGACAACATTACTGATTTTAAAGGCAGGTAATTTAAATATCATCATGACGTTTTACAAAATATATATCTATTATAATATATAATAGATATAGTTATATTATAGAATATATATCTATTATAAGATATATATAATTATATATATGTTGTATATATATATATATATATATATATATACACAAACTAAAATATATATATTGTGTATATATATATATACACACACAAACTAAAATTGTATATATGTGTGTGTATATATTATAAACACACACATATAATATATCTATTATAGGATATTATGTGTGTGTGTGTTTATAATATATACACACACATATATACAATTTTAGTTTGCTATAGGTGCACGCTCTTGCCAGATACAGAGTGAAAGAGAAAGTGAGAAATCACCCCTGACAGAGGGGATGGCCTCATTGCAGTCCCTTCTCCATTCTTCTCTTGGGATTTTGTGTACACATGCACATGTACCTGGTATGATTTTCAAACCACCATGTCCGGGACTTGAACTGCTCAGTCAGTCATGTGGAGGAGGTGCAGGGTATCACATGGCAAGAGCTTGCATATGTTGGTGTCCCTGTCTTATAAAGCCACCAGGATTCAATCATGGGGACTCCACCCTGATGAACTTACTTAATTCTTGCCAACTCCCAAAGACCCCATTTTTTAATCACTTAGATTAAATTTTGACCCTCTTAATACCTTCACAATACAACCAAATTTCAATATATGAATTTTGGGGGTGTACATTTAATTCATAGCAGAGTGTATCTGGAGTTTCAACTGCTTCATAATCATATGTAGATACCTTAGGGCAAATTCATGTTATTCTAAAATCATTCAGGGTGCCATATTTTTTCCTAAAGTTTATCTATATTCATGGTTGTAGCTTTACTGTTAACAGATAGTAAATGCTCATTTTTATCTGTCCGCTGAGCTGTGATTCTGCTGGATATGACTTTGTGGTCAGATTGACTATCAAACTGCATAAATAATCTAGGAAGCCTGGTGATTTTTAGTGGAATAATTTTAAAATTAATGATAAAGATTTGAAGAATGATTTATAATCCCTAAAGTGCGAAAATGTTATTATTTGCCCCTTCTAAATTATTCTTTGTTCACTTAATACCGCACATTACAAAATGCGAATTACAATAAAGAAAAGATCTTATTATGGAGAATTTAATTCCAGTTCTTTTGCTCTTAGGATTTTGCAAAGTGTTGATTAGTTTATTGTGCTTTGCACTGTTGGTTTGTGTTGTGTGAACTCATTCTTTAAATGATTCAAGTTTTCAACTCAGCACAGAAGACTAAAGATCCTTCTCTCTCTATGTAGGATTATCATCTACTGCATCTGTACTTGAATGCAGATTTAGTGATGCTACAAGTACAGATGGAGAGAATCAGAGAACTGCTTTACTTCACTTACATCTGTACTTTTCAGCTTCTTCTATAATATGAGGTGGTTAATATGAAATGATAATATCAATATCGTCTGTCAGCATCAACCACCTGACTTAAAAAAAAATGGAAAAATTGCAAGCTGCTGAGGACAGATTTAATCCCTAAATAGGCCAAATAGCCATACTCAGTTCCACAGTATGTTACTTTAACACGGCCAGCTGCCTAGAGATGTATGACAGCCATCATGGGACAGGGGAGAATGTGAGTGTGGGCTGCAGCTAACACAAAGCTTTTATTTCCTTTCTTTTTTTATTTTTGGTAAGGTTTTTGCTATAGGGTGCATGCGCTTGCCAGAAAGAGAAACAGAGAGACCGAAAGCTAGATATCACCCCCCAGGGGGATGGCCACGTCGCAATGCCTTCTCCTCCATTTCCCTCTCAGGATCTTGAGCATGCACACACATGCACCTGGTGTGAGTTTAAGCCCCTGAGTCTGGGATTCAAACTGCGGTTGACTACATGGGAGTCCAGCAACATAGCCATTATGCTAACTGCTGGTCCCAACACAAAGCTTTTCTTTAGTCTGCCTGGAAAAGTAATCAAAGTTCTAGTTTTGCTGATTCTGGATCAACTACTGGTGTAATTCTTCTCCCACCTATGGACATATACATTTGTACAAATATGTAAATATATTTGTACATATTTTATACACACATGCACATACATTAGCATAATGGCATACCACACACAAACATACACAAATGCACGCAGAAGTTGATGCATTTTGTCAAATACTTTAGAAACCAAACACACAAATTAAGCTAGTTTTTATTAAGATACACTATTGCATGCACTTTTTGCTAAATTATTATTAAACTAGTTTAGATGTACAAAATATAAGAACTAATATCAATTAATTGTGATACTCACCAGCAGGTTAAGAATTAATTAAAAATATTAAGACATTTAGAGCCCTGTGTATTCTGTTTGATGGAATCTTGCTTTCCTTCATTACCAGAAAATAATTCTCTTGAATTTGTCATTTCTATTTCCATGAAGTTGTAAAAATATGTGTGTGTGTGTGTGTGTGTGTGTATGCATTTACTGCATCTGTATACACACACACACACACACACATATATATGTATGTACATGTATATGTACACAGACATACATTAAATAATTCATAATATTGTTTAGTACACTTTAAAACTTTTTATAAGTAAGAGCATTATCATTCATAATATTGTTTAGTACATTTTAAATATACTAAATCATTCATAATATTGTTTAGCACATTTTAAAGCTTTTTTGTAAGTGAGAGCATTATGATATCCAGCTAAGCCTCTGTATCTGGGTTCCACATCTGTGGATTTCAACCAAACAGGGATCAAAATTACATTCCAACGTGTACTGTGTAGTTAGGCATGTGATGGTTGCGTCTGTATTGAACACATACAGGTTTTTTGTTTTCTTTATTCCATAAACAGTACAGTATAATAACTATTTACACATCATTTATTTTGAATTAGGTATTATAGGAAAGCTAGAGATTATTTAAAGTAAAAGGAGGATGTATAAATATTATATGCAAATACTAAGGCTGCTAAGATGTTTCTTCCTTTTCTTTTTCTTTTTCTTTTTTTTTAAGGGAGATTTTTGCCATAGGGTGTGTGCCCTCACTCGAGAGACAGAAAGAGACAGAAAGCAAGAAATCACTCTCTGAGGGAGATGACCTCGCTGCAATCCCTTCTCCTCCATTCTCCTCCGGATTTTGGGCATGCATGCACATGTGCTCAGCATGACATTAAACCCTCAGGTCTGGGACTCGAACTGCGGCTGACTATGTGGGAGTCCAGCGATGTAACCATTATGCCATCTGCTGGTCCCAGAGCTGCTAAGACTTTTTTTTTTTTTTAATTTAAATTTATTTATTTCCATTCATTCACTGTATATCATTACAGCGTACAAAATGAGATTTTTCCACCCAGAGTACACTGTATATTGGCTCAATCAAGCACATCAACATGCATGTTATTGTCAACAAATAATTTTCCATTTCTTCTTTCCTGTGTGTTTTGCTTTATTTCCCCACCCTTGATTCCCTGTCTCTGTTTCTAATGGCTGTTGGGGAGACCTTCCTTGATCATCCTTTAAAGAAATGACACCTTTCACTGTGGCACCTTCTATTCTGATATTCTACTTTATTTCTATTTGCAGCTCCCATGACCATCTGATATATATAGTGTATGGCTACTTTTATTTTTGATCTTCCCTCCTGGGAGAATGAGAATCGCAGGAGTGAAAAGATTTTTGTTTTGATCTTTGAAGTATCTTTGGAACATAGAATGGCCTCTAATACATAGTAAGCTCCCAGTACAAAATGAATGAATGAATAAGTGAATGTTGTTTTGTGAATATGTATAAAAGTTTTTTTTTTTTTTTCCCCTAGGTCATGGGCTAAATACTTTTACCCACACACATATTTTTAAACATTTTCTTTTGAAATCAGTTTAGACTTTGGATAAATGACCAAGTAATAAAGTGAACTCATATACTTTTTACCCAGCTTCCTCTAGTGGTAGCATTTAACAGAACAAAAATACAATTATCAAAACGAGGAAATTGATACCAGCACAATGCTATTTACTGAACTAGAGCTTTTATTCAGATTTTACTAGTTTTTCAACTAATGTGCTTTCTCCTGACCTTCCTCCATTACATGTATCTTAATAAAAATTTCAAATAAAAAGTTATATATATATATTTTTTTTCCCTGAGTGGGGATTAAGGGCAAAAATATCAGAGAAGGATTTGAATTCTCATGTTTTTTAATAAGAAAATTATAAGCCTCTCAGTTGTTAAAATGTCTTTTCTTTCTCGAATTTGTGTGGGTAGAAGTAAAAGCAGTTGATTGTTTAAAAAAAACCTTGTTACTATGAGCATCTGTCAGAAATGTGTTGTTTGGTTCAGTAGACATCATTAGGTCTAACCAACCTTACCATGGTATCTTGTATAGAATTGATAAAGACACCTGTTCTTTTGTTCATGAAGAAAAGACTAATTACATGTAATTGAGTACAAACGCAAATGAATTTGTCAGCAGTAACAGATCAGATCAGAATCTCTGCAAATGCAATGATAACAAAAAATACAGAACTGTGTCAGAACATTGGCACAAAAAAGACAATTGCAGTTTGGAGGGTATTAATAGGAATATTTTACATAAAATTAAAAAGCTAATTATTCTGCTCGACAAGTTACTATAGCAGAAGATACATTTGAAGAGGTCAAAAATGCCAGGAAGAACATAATGATATTATAACCAAATGCTTTATTCTCTTTCCCTCGAACAAAAAAAATATTATTAAGAGACATTTGACTATGGCATGGACTGCCTGATGGGTTATTACAATGGTGAAATTGGAGATATTTAAGCAGATGCTCCAGTGGCACTTGAAGAGAGGGGAGAGGTTTAAAACCCCTTTGGTGTGGAGGGGGAAGCAGGGTGGTGGTGCTTGGGATAGTCTCAGAAGTCAATGGCTTTTAAGGTCCTCTTTGGTCCTGAGATTCTTTTAAAAGTTATTTTGAGTAGGTAAGATAACTACAATATAAGGGAAAAAATGTGAAGGCACAAAAGCGTATAAAGCTGAGAAAGAATGAAACAGTCCTTGACATACCGGAGCTGGCCTGGCACTCCCAATAGTCCTTTGTGTTCTGTTGAGTATACAAAATTTCATAACTCATTGAAATCAGACAAGGACACTATGATGTGATGGATCAAGATAAAAGCATAAAAGCAAGACTACTCTGTAATCAGGTCTAAACACAGACAAAAACAAGAATATTGTCTAACCTGCATAGTGACCAAATAGTTCTCCATCCTGGGCTATGTGAGTGTCCGTTATTCTTTATCCAACACTGCTTGAATCTTGCTCTGGTCTGGCCTTCTATCAATAGATAAAAATTGTTAAGGTAGTTATGGAATTGCACAAACTTCTTTAGAACATCTAATCTGGAGCAAATCCACATTTCTTTGAGCCTTTTCTAAAATAATTTAACACACACCCAAATCCAGTAAGTCTTTTTTAACAACCTCTTACTAAGTTGGACCAGTTCTACCATGGTGTGTATTTTTCTTCCTTGCTGCTAATCATTAAACCCAACTTTGTTCAAATACAGAGGTATTTCTGATATTCTTTGTCTGAAAGTCATTGGGATGGTCAAAAACAATTTTCATTTCTCTCTCCACCATCTGGCCACATTCTTGGTATTTTTCCAGATATTATCTATGTATGTATCAGTATATACAATACTATATTATCTATTAATCCATCCACATGCATCTGTCTATGTCTCTACCTCTCTGGTTTGGCACCTTTTTAAAAAATTATTTTTAAAATTTGCTATAGGGAATGCACTCTCACCAGAGAGAGAAAGAGTGAGAAATCACCCCCTAGAAGAGTTGGCCACATCACAATCCCTTCTCCTCCCTTCTTTTGTTGGGATTTTGGGCACGCACACAGATATGTATAAGGTGTCTTTCAAGTTAGGTCTGGGACTCTAACTCCACAGTCAGCCATGTGAGATCCAGCTGCCTTAACCAACATGCCACCTGCTGGCCCAGCACCTTTTTTTTTAACTTAAAAATCTGCAGGATTTTCTTCATGTTAATATAAATTTAAATAGGAAGTTAGTTCTTTCCAATATTATGCTAATACGAACAATTCTGTAAAGAAAATCTTCATGTGTAACTTTTTATGTGTGCAAAGGTATTTTTAAGATGGATACTTAGAAATATAATAGAATTGCTAGGTCAAAGGTATGTGCTTTTTCAATTTTGAAATATATCATTTAGTTTCTCTTTATTGTACAAATTTACACAGAGAATGTCTGTTTTCTTCTCTAGTCAACACAATGTTATCAAACTAGTTCTTTGTTATCTTAAAAGATCAATTTTAGTTTTTCTTGTTGAGTTAGGTTGAGCACTTGTTCATATGCTGTAAGAGTCATTTGTACTTCTTATTCTATGAAACGTGTGAATATATCTGATTCTCTGAATAGTCATTTTTGTTTGTAGAAAATCTATTTTAAAAATCAACTGTTATTTAAATTTCAGTGCTATTTTGCTCATTTTGTTGTCTGAATTTTTTTTTTTTTCTTTTTCTTTTTTTGGAGAGGTTTTTGCTATAGGGCGCGTGCGCTCGCCAGACAGACAGAGAGAGACAGAGAGACAGAAAGCAGGAAATCACCCCCCAGGGGGGATGGCCACGCCACAATCCCTTCTCCTCCATTCTCCTCTTGGGATCTTGGGCACGCACGCACACGCGCCCGGCGTGAGTTTAAGCCACCGGGTCCGGGACTCGAACCGCGGTCGACTACGTGGGAGTCCAGCAACATAGCCATTACGCTAACTGCTGGTCCCTTGTCTGAATATTTTTACTGTGCTTTTTAAAAATGTTTCTTTTGGGCCAGCAGATTGCTTGGTGGTTAAGGTACTGGATCCCATATGGCCAGCCACGGTTCTTGTCCCAGACCCGGCTGCCTAAAAATCATGTCGGGCACTCGCATGTTTGTGTGTGTCCAAAATTCCAAGAAGTGAGTGGAGGAGAAGGGATTATGGCATGGCCATCTTCCATGGAGGGTGATTTTTCACTTTTCCTCTCTCTGCCTCTCTCCTGTGAGCATATACACCCTGTGGCAAAAGTCTTAAAACAAAAGTTTTTTTCTTTTATCGTAAATTAAACCTTTATGCCCTCAGCTGTTCTTACCTGTTTAGAAAGGTTGCTCATTCTAAGATTGTTTTCTCAAATGCTCTTTTGTTTTAAAAATGCATTGTTTCATTTAAAAACATTTAACTAATTTGGAATTCCTTTCTTCCTTTTTTTTAAAACTTTCTTCTGAGAGAGAGAGAGAGAGAGAGAGAGAGAGAGAGAGAGAGAGTGAGCGCACACTCAGAGGTTCTTAACACTGTGATTTATACCGAGCTTTAATCAGTCCTAGATTATGGGCACATGTATGTGCCTAGGATACTCAGAGAAGTCTTTGGTTGAAAACCTGGAACCCGCTGTTGGGGGTCAGCCCTGCAGGACAACCGGTGTGCCACTGTCTGGCTCCTGGAATTTATTTCTTGAGATTCTTTGATTCCAGATTTCTATTATTTTATAGTTCATCAAACATGAAGACAATTTCTTCAGATTTTATGAAGGTATTAAATGTACTATGAGTTTAGTATAAAAACATATTTCAAAATGATCTGTGTCTCATTTGTGGAAATCAAATTGGAAATGTAAAAATTCAGTCATCCAGTATGTTTTCTATACAATGTCAATATATGATGTTTTGATATCACTAGTCATAAGTATGTAGACATAGCCAAAGTCAGCAGACGCTCCTATTACTAAACTATCATCAGAAACATGACCTCGATGGGTAGTTAGGGAAAATTATCAAAAAAATCTTATATTTATTATTACAAGGACATATAGGTACTGCAAAGAATTATAAATCTTTCTTTCTCCCTAACAAATGAATATTTCAGGCCAGGAGGTTCATCTGTTTCACCTTCACAAGCATATGCATTTTGGTACTCTTGGGAGAATAAGGACTATTCCATATCCAATTATAGGGATAATATTTTCTTTTTTGTGTCATCTATATTTGAGAATATGTCATGAATTTGTATGTGTGAAATCTCACCTATAATTTGGGTTGGAAAAAAAGAAATTCATATGTTTTCCTGCTGATTTTTCTTAAGCAAGGTTATTTACATAATTTTGAGCAACACTTTGGTATTCATAATGTTGTTACTCTTAAGGTAGCGTATCTTTTGAAGAGTAAATTTAGTCTTCAGCCTTCGCTTACGAATGCACTTCCTGCATCTGATTATTTTTTAGGAAAGGAAAAATCTTGCTGTATGATTTTGATACCTAAAAGAATAATTGTAGACATTTCAGGCATTTTTTAGAAATTTGCATTTTTGTTGACTGTGTTTTCATTTTAAAGGTAGTGCCTCCAAATAATATTTTTAGACAGCTTGACCAAGAACCAATTATTTCCTGGAGTAATTTACCCCTTCACATAAAATCATAAGGGAATGATTTCCTCCATTTATTTTTTCAAACTGGGCCTTCCCTTCATGGTCTTATGTTTTATTTAGATTGTAAGATTTCTGCCCTCATGCATTCTTATGCTCACTAAAGCAAAGCTCACTTTCAATGAGTCATTTGAAATTGTACTTTCTTAGTTGTTCTTTGACTGTTTATGTGTATATTAATAGGCAGAATACATAGATATTAAAAATATTATGGGAGCTACTTAACCCAGTGTATTCCTAGAAGGAACCAGGGCTGAAGTTCTCTTTAGTTTGTTCTCGGCTCTGTGAGGTAACTGGTGATTTGGCCTTGGTCAAGTCACATACACTTTTTCATGTTTATACAAGCTCAGATTTGACCAAATCAGAGGAACAGAGAATCTGCATATTTCAATAGCCTTTCCTTTGCCTTTCATATGGAAGTAATTATATGCTCAGAGAAACTGATGGACAACTCCCATTTCCCTAAGTACTGTTGGTTTTTTTTTTTTTTTTTTTGTTTTTTTTTTGGAGAGGTTTTTGCTATAGGGCACGTGGGCTTGCCAGACAGACAGAGAGAGACAGAGAGATAGAAAGCGAGAAATCACCCCCCAGGGGGGATGGCCACACCACAATCCCTTCTCCTCCATTCTCCTCTTGGGATCTTGGGCACACAGGCACACGCGCCCGGCGTGAGTTTTAAGCCACCGGGTCCGGGACGCGAACCGCGGTTGACTACGTGGGAGTCCAGCAACATAGCCATTACACTAACTGCTGATCCCAGTACCATTGGTTTTGAAAGATTTGTTACCAGTATGTAGGCTATATTTAGTTTGTAAATCCCTGTCTCAAGGTGTGTGTAAGGATCCAGAAAGATGGGCTAGTCCCATAGCACAGTGGTTTGACACTGTGCAGAGGTGGCTACATCCCCATGACTGACTAAGGTGCAAATCCCAGCTCCAGAAGCTTAAAAAGCACAAAGCACGAGCATATGCATCCAGGATCCTGCTAGGATAGAGACCTGGAGGGAGAAAAAGATTGTGGAGTGCTCAGGCCCCATTGAAGGGTTCTCTGACTTTCTCTCTCTCCCTTTTGCATGGATGCACATGAGGCCCTGACATTTAAAATAAAAAAAAAAAGGAGGGGAGATCCAGATATACCACACATAAATGGTAGAGCCATATTTTTAAAAATAATTATTTATTTAATTTTACTCATTATTAGTATCTTTTAAATTTGTTGTAGGGCATGTGCACTCATTAAAAAGAGTGAGCGAGTGAGAGAGAGAGAGTGAAAGTGAGAAAGCAAGCAATTAGGGCTAGGACTCAAACTGTGATAGGCCATGTAGGAATACAACACCTTAACCGCCACACCACCTGCTGGCCCTGCAGAGCCATAATTTGAATCCAGGCTGACTTGAGAGTCTGTACTTTTGGGTGAGTTATTTAACCTCTCTTTCTCTCTTAATTCCCTCATTTGAGAATGTAACAATATACTCAGAGACCATCATGAGAATAAAAATAATACTAAATGAGAATAATAATGATATTTAGATCACAGGGCTGTTGTGTAAAGCAAGTGAGTTGATTCTTGGAAATGCTTAAAACAGTGCCTTAGAGCACAATAATTCTTAGTAAATATCATATTGTTGTTCTCTTCAGTAGTGCTGGAGAACCCTTATCTGGAAATAGCTCATAGACAGTGGCTATTTTAACAGAGGTAGAATTCCTAGCAGTGGCAGCTATTGTTGAAAGAATTAGAAGGTGTTTACACTACAGGATACTGAAGAGTCTTGTAAGTCAGGGTTCACAACATGTGTAGTCCCTGGACCAGCAGCATCAGCAGCATCTGAGAACTTTCTAGAAATATACACTTTCCAGCCTCTGCTGAATCAGAAACTTTGGGGCTGGGGCCAAGCAGTCTGTGTTTGACAAGCACTTCAGATAATTCTGATGGGTTGCAATGGTACAACTGGTAGCTCTCCTCTGCCTCCCGGGATTAGCTCACATTTCCTGATAAGACAATCTCTGTCCAGGTATGGCTATATCTAGTTCTATGGGTAATGGACTACTAATATGATAGGAAAAGTATATTTCGGCAGGTACTGAAATCAAACTTTTGAGTATCTTACACGTGTGAAATCTGTTTCATTTTTGATTTATTACATGGAGAGAGTCAGGGTTCAATTGCAGATGGATATATGATAAAATGTAAGTTTGGGGAATTCCAGAAAACATGTAAAATAATATAAGTAACCCAATACTACATAGTCTTTATATCTTTTTTATTTTGTTTAGAATGTCTTTACCCATCACCTCTACCTGGTAAGCCACTCTGCTCCATCCTTATCTTTGTCTGTGTGAGGATTTATCTGTTCTCCCCCACTGCTGCTCCCATGCATAATGCCACAGTGAACACTCACTTCACTCTACTGTCTGGTTGAACAACTGTAGTCTAAACTATGTGGATCCACTCATGCAGGTTTTTTTTTTTTTTTTTTTTTTTTTTTTTAAGAGGTTTTCGCTATAGGGCACGTGCGCTCGCCAGACAGACAGAGAGAGACATAGAGACAGAAAGCGAGAAATCACCCCCCCAAGGGGGATGGTCACGCCGCAATCCCTTCTCCTCCATTCTCCTCTCGGGATCTTGGGCACGTACACACACGCGCCCGGCATGAGTTTTAAGCCACCGGGTCCGGGACGCGAACCGCAGTCGACTACGTGGGAGTCCAGCGACATAGCCATTACGCTAACTGCTGGTTCCCTCATGCAGGTTTTTGCAATAAATACTTACATGTATTTTCTCTTCCTTATGATTTTCCTAAAAACATTTTCTTTTCTTCAACTTAATTTATTTTAAGAACAATATAATTTATTATATATCTTTATTCTAAGTATAAGGATTACATAATATACACAATATGTGTTAATTAACTGCTATTGGTAAGAATTCCAAAAAACAGTAAGCTTTTAGTAGTTAAAGTTTTGGGGAATTGAAAATTATACACAGATTTCTGGGACCAGCAGTTAGCGTAATGGCTATGTCGCTGGACTCCCATGTAGTCGACTGCGGTTCGCGTCCCAGACCCGGGGGCTTAAACTCACACCGGTGCGTGTGCGTGTGTGCCCAAGATCCCTAGAGGAGAATGGAGGAGAAGGGATTGCGGTGTGGCCATCCCCCTGGGACGTGATTTCTTGCTTTCTGTCTCTCTCTGTCTGTCTGGCGAGTGCACATGTCCTATAGCAAAAACCTCTCCAAAAAAAAGAAAAGAAAAAGAAAATTATACACAGATTTCTGACTGCACTGAGGGGAGTGGACATCACTTCTAACCCCTGAGACTGTTCGAGGTACAGAGTCTGTCTTTTAACTAGATGCATGTGTTTACAAGTCCCATAATACTTCAATTTCTTATCTGCCTTTGCATTTCCGCTGTTAGAGTGAGACTTCCTCGTTTGCCCTTCTGCCTAGCACAGCAATGGACATTTTCCAAGATCTCAAGCTAGAGTGCCACAGATGTTTCATTCAGCTGGTCTAGTTTAGGGGAAAAGAATGAGTATATTCAAGGATTGGATGCATCTCTTTCCCCCCACATTTCTCTCATATCTGCCTAGGTCCTGAACACTTTGAATTTTGAATTTGGGATACCTGTGGCTTGTACTCAGTGTTTATGAAATCGAAGTCACTGAACATAAATTTAAAGGGATAGTGTAATTTAAGAAAGTATAAACCTCTTTTTTAAAACTAATTAATTATTTATTTAAATTTATTTGTTAGTATTTTTTTCTTTAGAATTATTTTATTAAATCATAAATGTACAACAGCTTCTTTACACATGCACTTAAATTGTTTAAAGGGAAAACATTATGTCTTATTACACCATGATCCTGGCTAATAGCTTTTCAAAACTTTGAGAAAAATCTTACAAAAGGTTTCACATGTCAACTAAAGTTTACAGATTTACCATTATCAAAGAAGGAATGTTCCTACACTCTTAAAAAACCACTAGAAAAAAGATTTGAAAAGACTAAGAAACTGGGACCAGCAGTTGGTGTAATGGCTGTGTCAGTGGACTCCCATGTAGTCGACCATGGATCTAGTCCTGGACCCGGTGGCTTAAACTCACACAGGGCGCATGTGCTTGTGTACTCAAGATCCTGGAAGGAGAATGGAGGAGAAGGGATTGCAGCATGGCCATCCCCATGGGGGGTGATTTCTCGCTTTCTGTCTCTCTGTCTCTCTGTCTTTCTGGCAAGCACACATGCCCTATAGCAAAAAAACTCTCAAAAAACCCCATAAAACAAAACTAAGAAACTGTCTTAAAGGCATTTTTTTAAATAGTCCTTCCTTCACAGTAAGGTAATGTTATTAAATAATGTAGTCCATTCCCAAAATGGATCTCCGCATCTGCTCTGGTGTCTTCTGCCACATCACTGCACAGTTATGCATGACTGTGGTAAGAGTTTCCTTAACATTGTTATTTCGATAATCTGATGCTGTTCAGTTACCTCTGGGCACTCATCCTCTCCTGTTTATACAGTGAATCCCTTGGCAAAGAAGAAGCAGCTCAATATTGGTTCCTCCCACCATAACCCCCACTTTCTCCAGTGCCTCCTGGACCATAGTTTCCTCCACCATATGGTCCCCTCATGTTCCTGCTACCACCAAAGTTTCCACTGTTCATTGGACCACAGTTAGAAGCTTGCTGATTATGGTTTCCAAAATTGTAATTTCCATTTCCATAATTTCCTCCTCCATAATTGTCATAACCACCTCTGTAGCCCCCACCCTGGTTGCCATATCCAGGTCCTCTACTACCATACCCTCCTCTTACTCCTCCATAACCAGGGCTACCTCCAAAATTGCCACCTCCAGGTCCACCTCCATCCCCATTATAGCCATCCCCATTATAGCCATCCCCAAATCCATGTCCACTTCCATAACCATCAGATCCTCCTCTATAGTTACTTCCTGGTCCTGGTCTAAAATTTCCACCACCACCATGTGGATCTCTGAAATGGAAGTTGCCTCCTCTTCCAATCCTAGAATTTTAGAATTATTATTATTTTTAAAATTTGACCAGAGAGAGAGGGAAAGGGAAAGTAAGAAAGGAAGCCATCAGGTCTGGGACTCAAACTGCAGTTAGCCATGTGGGAGTCCAGCACCTTAACCATCACAGCACCTGCTGGACCTCAAAGTATGAACCTCTTAAATACCATCAGTGGTAAGACAAAGTATCTTGGGCTGTAAGTCAGGTAGATTGATTTCTAGTCCAGGGTTTTTTTTCTCTAATTAGTTGCATGATCATATTTCAGTCATGCAATTCTTATTGTCTCTTGGTCTTCTGTTCTGTAAAATGAAATGTTTGGAAAAGATGATCTCCCATGTCTTTGACAGATCAGACACTTTGCAATTCTATCAATTGACAATTATATTTGTTTCCATCTTTGAAAAATGTGAATTTTTCCTTTTAAACAAGGACATTTTTCCTTTATTACTGAACAAGGACACAATTGTAAAGGCAAACAGTACAATAACTTTTGCATTGAATTTGAAAACAGTAGTGAATTCCCCTCTCTTTTCAAGAGATATGCAGATTTTAGCCAGTTCTCAACACCTAGTCCAAGCTACTCTCCTTTTTGGTCTTTGGAAATAGCTTTCTTACTAGGCTCTTTATTTAAGGCTTTCCCTTCTGTCTCTTCTCTACAGAGCAGCCAGTGACCCAGTTAAAACAAAGTGAGATAAACTCCCTTCTCTGTTCATTCCCTTTCATTACACACCATTGAGGGTAAAAGCCACATTTCATACTATGGCCAATACAGTTTTATATAATCCCATCATTTACCTCCTGACTTAATCTTTTCTGCCTTTTCTCCTCATTTCTTCCACCCAGCTACGTTCCTGCCTCCAATCATTGGTACCTGCTGTTCCCCTCTTCCTGGAAGGTTTGTCTTCTAGATATCGAAATCTACTTTCTCATTTTCTTCATATCCTACTCTCAAGAAGCCCTTTTCTCAGGAGGACTTTCTTGGTTAATCTACATAAATTTTGATCTCTATAATCAACACTTCCTTCTCCCTTGGCTACTTGAATTTTGTATTTTTTCCCAGAACCCTTACCACTACCTTATATACTTAGTTATCTCTCTCTATAAGTGAAATGTTCCCGAGCTGTACTACACATTTTACTTATTCCATTCTTGCTTGTGTATTTTTTCCACTAATTATGCTAGCCTCTAAAAGCAAGATCAGTTGCCTTTTATTTTGACACTTTTCCTGATTTTCCTAACTGGAAGTCCTACTTTTTCTTCTGAACAAATTGTACATCTCTTAAGATACTTACATAGTTTGGGTGCTGGACAGTGTCACAGTGGTATAATGAGACACTCTGCAAAACTAACCCTTGTGGGTTCCTGTCTGGAAACCTGTCTGTGTAGGCCTGCTACATACATGCACCTGGTCCAGGACTGGCCGAGGTTGGGGGTGGATTGCAGCTTCAAAACTGTCAGAGGTGTTGTTTCTCTCTCTCTCTTTTCTCTCTGTCTTGCTCAGAGAAGAAATAAAATACAAAAAAAGAAATTTGTGCAGTTGTATCTGCATTTATTGTATATGTTTATTATTTATTTTCTTTAGGTTATAAGCTTCTTGAGGACATTGCCTATCCTGATTTTCCTCTGTGTTGGCCAGCAATAAGACCTTAATAATGCATATGGATAGGTTAATTTATAGTATGGCTAATACAGTCAGGTTACTACTTAAATATTAGGTTGTCAGAGAAGTCATGAAGTATTTTCATATTTTTCTATGTAAAAATGTGTCACGAGTTTTCTGACAACCCAATAGAAAGATGTAGTTAGAATGTAAACTCCAATAGGCCCAGGAGCTTTGTCTGCATTCTGCCCTACCTGTCATATATTAGGTATTCAATATTTGTTGAATAAATTAATGAATGTGATTTCACAGAATGACCCCATTAAAAATGAATATGATTTCGTGGGCTAACGCCCAGCTTGAAGGATTAATACAAATTGGATCTTGATTGCATTTTGTTTTAAGAATGACAGATAATTTAAGAGAACTCGAAAAATGGATAAGAAGTTATTCCATTAGAAATAGTAGGAAGATTCAGTGTGCTTAGTATGAAAAAGTGAGCTCTATAATAATAACAGTAAAAAAAGATACTCTTGCACGATGTTACATCTGTCTTCGAAGTATGTAAATGGTATATTTGCCATTAAGAGAGGAAATAATTGCTTTTATTATTCACCTAAGACCAGGAGTCTAAATTTAAGCTTATGTTGCAGAAAAATGTAAATAGACACTCAAGTGTTTAAAGAGTAGGAAAGTAAAATGTGGGTGGTTCTTGAAGGGGAACTAAGTATTACAGTTTTGGTGAATTAGAGATTATTACAACTCCTTTGTAATTTATTACCTGATTTCAAGGTTCTGAGATGAGACTAATTTGCTCAAGGTAGATTAAGTAGAACTCAGCCTAACTATACCCATAGCTGTTCCTTTCTGGATGAAAATTATTGCTTGAGAGGTTATGGATTTAGCCATTTTCTTAATTAATGACAGTAGAGTTTGTTATGGGTGGCAGTTTGATTAGGCATTCAGTCCATAACCACTAACCAGATAAGGAATAAATCATAAATGTGTACTCATGTGGTTTCGTATTATCCAGAGAATATTGCCCTGAAGTATAAAGGAAGAATTATGTATTTTCAATGAGGTATTTGAAAAAATAAAACGATCACTTTTATGCCAAGCAATTATTTCTTAACATATAAGAATATGGGGTATATAAGATAATAATAGCTAATGTTTAGTGAGCACTTTCTAAGTGTTTAATATAAGTGTGAAAATTTGATAAATTGAAGTCTTATTAAAGCACTATAAAACAGATACTTGTGCTCTTATTTTGAAGATGAGTAAAGTAAGGCACAGAAGGTTAAATAGTTAGCCCATAGTCCTAAAGATATTAAAGAATAGACCCAGCCCTATAGCAAAAAAAAAAACTCTCTCAAAAAAGAAAAAAAAATAGACCCAGGATTTGAACTCAGAGAATCTGGTTCCAGAGTTAATATCTTTACCCAGTCAAAACTATATCCCCAGTTTCTCTTTCCTTTCCAGTACATAATAAATATCCCTTTAAATCATACCTCTGCATTCTTCTGACATGTTTAAAAAGCATTAAGAATGGAATGTGGTTTACTTATAGAACATTAAGGTAGTTTACTTTAGATTTTGACTGTGTTAGAATTTTTCTTCAATATATTTGATGTATTTGAACTGTAGATTAAACATTTTTAGAAATAGTAAATCATTATATAATAATTTTAAGGATCTTAAATAATCTGCCTACTTTTTAATATCTGACTCAGAAACCTTGTGGTGTGTAGGATGTGTATGATTATTGTATTTGTGTGTGTGCGTGTGTGTCTGTGTGAATATATATATATATATATATATATATATATATATATATATATATGGACAGGCAAGTATAATAACAGTGATTTATTCTAGAGCATTGTTTAGCATACCTTACTGTGCATCAGAATCACCTGGAGAGCTTGTTAGTCTACTGATGGTCAGTCCCTACTCCTACGTATGTATATATAGTTCTGCAGCCTAAATGGAGTGGTATTGAGCAGGCATCCAACAAAGATCCCCTGAGGCTACAGTTAGTACATCTGCTTCCCCTGACATTGAGACAGAATGTACAACACACACCCATGTCAAAATACGGCTGTACAGCATTATTAAACCCAACCCAGAATATTATAATTGAATTTATAAAATGCCCTAAAGAAAGTTTCCCCTTGCTACTTCCTACTTCGGTATTAGAAGAGGACATTATTTTTACCATTTCCTTAGTAGGTACCAGGGTTCGGTTCCCATACTTAGGAAGCACTGCAGTGTTGCAAACAGCCCACAGGATTTTAGAGCATTATGGATGTTAATATCCAGTTTTTTGCTTACCAGTTGTGTAAACTTGGGCAATTCATTGAGCACTTTGAAACCATAGTTCTCATCTGCAAAATGAAGGTTATATATAAAAACTTGACATTTTTATCAAAGTTACCCTCATGGAAAGAAGTGCTTTGGAAAGTCTAAAGAGGAGAAGCGTGTGCTGACTGGAGTGTGATTGAGAGTAATTTCAGTGAAGATGGAGGACTTGAACAGAAGTTGGAACAGTTGTGTAAAAATTCTTTTTTGAACCACGTCTGCAGTTTCCCAATTCTTTGAGACCCTAGACTAACCTTTTCGTCTTTGGGAAAATTGATTAAAGTCTAACTTAGGTTTAAACGCTACTGCATTTAGAATTTTCTTCCCAAGGGATTAAAATATACATTATTCCATATGGCCTCTTCTTAGTCTTGGACATTTCTAACAATCTGAGCAGGAAAAGGCCTGCTAAAATGTAAGGGAAAACAGCTCACCTCCCCTCATACGTCCAAAGTCTTTAATGGCCTCCAAATGTTTGTGAATTAGAATCACCTGGGTAATTTTTAAAATTTCTGATGCCCAGATCTTACTGCAGAATAATAAAATCAAAATCTCTGAGGATCTAACTGAGGCATCAGTATTCTGTTAAAATAATCCAGATGATTCCAAAGTGCAGTCAAGTGTAAGAACAGTGATTTATTCTAGAACATGGTTTATCATACTTTATTGTGCAGAATCACCTGGAGAGCTTGCTAGTCTACTTGATTATTGGGTCCTACTCCAGTATTTCAGATTCAGTAGGTCTGGAGGAAGGGCAGAGAATCTGCATTTCTGACAAGTACCCAAGACCATATTTTGAGAACCATCTCTCTAAACTGTACTCAAATCTTAAGTGCATGGTCATCACCAGAGGATCCTGTTAAAATGCAGATTTTGATTCAGTAAGTCTTGGATGGAACCCGAGTTGTGCCTTTCTAACAAGGTCCAGGTGGTGCAATGCCTTCTGCACTTGGAGAACAAAGTTTGACCCACTGAGTTCTAAGGTTTGGTAGGTATCAACATCATGGAGGCTCTTATTAGAACTCCCCAAGATTATTGGGTATAAGATTGCCTTTCAAAAAGCTGCATATTAGAGTCAATTGAGAAGTTAAAAAAAAAAAAAAACAAAAAACTACTCCACAAAAAACTCCAATCCCAAAGATTTTAATTTAATTGTTATGAGTGTGGCTGGGCCATCAGAATTTAAAAAGACTCCCCTGAAGATTGTAATATGCAGCAACGTTTGTAAACACCTGAGTTAAATTATCTCTGGAGGTTTATTTATTTTTTTTTTTTTTTTCTCTTGATTTTTTTAAAGTTTCCATTCCAAATTTACAGTATTAAAACTGAGACAACTTATACAATAAGCTACTTATTTTAAAGGACAATGAACATCATTGCTGTTCTTTTCTGAAACGTTTTGTGATATTTTATTACAAAAGAAGGCTTTTTAGCTGGAAATGACAAATCAATGATATAAGTACCTCCTCCCGTGTCCACATGAGACATCACTAAGTTCCCACAGCATTCATTGTTGCCTGGCTTCAAATGTCATTTTAAGACCATTTCAGGTAGCTACGACCAAATGATTGAGTTTTCACATATGCCTGCCATGTGCATGCTTAATTTTCATTAAAACCAACATATTGAAGGCCAATTGCTTTCTAGTTACTGAGTGACAAAAATGAATCTGGTACAATTCCTGTCTTCTAGCTGTTCCCAGAAAGTAGAAGTTGGATTGGACTTTTATATAAAACAAAACTTAATGAAATAGTTCACTGGTACTATTAGAATCACGAGATTTCAGAGATCAGAGAGATCCCTAAAAGCTGCAGTGCTCAATGAAAGTTAGCTTTGAACTCAATCTTGAAGAATAGGAGCTGTATATGTAGGCTAGGATTAGGGGAATTGTGTTTCAGATAAGGAGAAATAGGAAAGCTCCTGACATGTGGGAAAATGAGCTGTCTGTTTGGCATGAAGCAAAGAGATTGTGTGGACTTGTCAAAGGTCCATAGTTTAGAATGCTTTAGTTGGCACTTAGGAGCTTAAATTTTATATTGTAGAAAATGAGAAGCCAATGAGAGTTATCAAGCAATTGTATTTGAGTGATGGGTGAAATATGGTTCTTTGAGGAAATTTTCTAACTAGAAATTATAGTAGGGATAAGTTGGATAAAATTTTAACATAGAGAATAGTAAGGAAAAATTATCTTAGTTTTTTCAAACACTTTTTAAAAATACTTCTACTTATAAAATAAATATCACATCACATTACCATATCATATTAATTTCTACCTATTTATTTAATACTTTTAGAAGGAGTCAGGTATAGTTTGGTCTTACATTGAAACTCTTTGGATGTACATCATATCTTAAACCAACTCAAATAAGTTGGTTTGTATTGTCAGTGTATGATTTTACCTAGAGGACCTAAAGGTTTTTTACCTTCTAGTTGAGATGCTTCCTTTTGGTTAAAAGTTCCCCTTAAGGCATCCAAATTTCTTTATTATGGTTCTGTTTTTCTCATTTTCTTCATAACTACTTGGATTGTGATTACTAGAATTTCTCTTTTTCTTTTTTCTTAAGAGCAATAGTATTTAATAGCCTTATAGCTACCCAAACCTAGGTTCACATTTTAGCTCTTCTAACTGGTTGACATGATCCTGGGAAAGCCACATCTTTGAGCATCATTTCACTGATCTGTAAAGATGTGAGTAAAATGTGTAGTGCACATGTAGAGTAGTTTGCTTTTTCTGTTTTAGACTTTAACCATTGTGATGGTATATACCATGTATGTCTTTTTCACAAGCGCCCGGCGCTATGTCTGGACATACATGGTGAAATAATGGGCTGTAGTATTAACTTCAGCAACATACTCTTTGATGGAAGATTTGGGGAAGATAGGGTTGTAAATGCTTCACAACACGCACGCTTGGGGGATGTTTTGGCCCATTGATCTTACGTACTGACACCTGGGGTCATTCTTTTTTTTTTTTTTTTTTTTTTTCTTTTTTTGGAGAGGTTTTTGCTATAGGGCGCGTGCGCTCGCCATAGAAAGCAGGAAATCACCCCCCAGGGGGGATGGCTCCCTTCTCCTCCACTCCTCTCGGGATCTCGGGCACGCACGCACACGCGCCCGGCGTGTGCTCCGGGACTCACGCGGTCGACTACGTGGGAGTCTAGCCATTACAACTGCTGGTCCCGGAATTCTTCAGACAGGCTGTGAGACAAGTCGTCTGTGTAAGTCAAATGGCTGCAGAGGATGAGGGAGACAGGATTTGCTCTCATTATGAGTAGTGATATGCTTTACTTTTCATCTTAAAGGAAGGAAAGGTTCACATCGAATTGACTCGTTAATTATGCAAGTTCTGAACCTCTCTGAAGTATTCTAGGAAAGGTTATATGATAGTATTAAGTTTAAAAGCCAATGAATGACAGGGCTTCTAGCAGAGCTAAAGCAAACATTTCTACTAGGTTTTGTCACAGAAAGGGATCACCATGTTGTGCATTTTCACTATGCTGAAAACCCATACTGTTTGCTGTTAGCCAATGCTTAACAGAACAATTTTAGTCTCTAAGCACCAAACCTGTAATCAGTTCCACCAGTAAGTAAATTCAGTGTGGAAAATAAATCAGTCAACTGGATTATTTGACCAACTATAAAACAGGATATCTCGCTAAAGAACTGAATCAACATTACATAAGTTATGTTGATTTTTACATTCGTTACATTGTTTTAAGTACATAGTCATTTTGCTTATACAGTCTTCAGCAACATAAAATACACTACTTTTTCCCTTTCATGATATTTTAAACTTAAGTTGAAATATGGGATAATAATCACAATCTCCCTGACCTCATGATGAAAGCTCTACATTTGGAGATACAAATAAAAAAAAAAAAAAAAACAACGAAAACCCCAACAAACAACAGCAATAATGATGCTTTGTGTCTTACTTTTATAGTTTAGAAAGTGGTTTGTTTTTATTTTATTATCTTAGTTGATCTTCATGACAAACCAATGAAGCATTTCAAACAAATAAATTTTTAGAGAGATTAAATTACTTGCAGTTATCGAGGTCACTGCACTGTTAAATTTTAGAACTGGGGTTCATCACCTAAAACTTTGTTTTTTGGAATTAAATTTAGCTCTCATTTCAGTCTTGCTTCAGATTTTTTGTCATTGTTGTTAAATAATTATTTTATTTAGCTTTATTTATTTACTTATTTTAATTTGACCAGAGAGGAATCTAGTGAGACAGAGAAAGAGAAAGAAAGTGAGAAAGCAAGCTGCCAGGTTTGGGATTCAAACCGCAGTCTGCCATGTGAGAGTCCAGCGCCTTTAATGACCATGCCACCTGCCAGCCCCATTGCTTCAGCTTTAAAAGGAATAAGGAAAATACTATTTTCCCCTTAATTTTTGTAAGAAAGGCTTTCTAATATAAAAAGTTAATTTTTAGGGACTAGCAGTTAGCGTAATGGCTATGTCGCTGGACTCCCACATAGCCAACCACAGTTCGAGTCCTGGACCCAGTAACCTGACTACAGGTTCAAATCGTGACCTCAGTTTGAAACACATCCTCGTTGTGGTGTGTGTGTATGTGTATGTGGCTCATGTCCCAACAGAACAGAACAATGGAAAGGAAGGAACTGTGATGTGATCATGTGTCACTGAGGAGCACTCTCTCCGTCTCTCCTTCTCTGTCTCTGGTCTGGTGAGTGCATGAGCACTTTGGCAATTAAAATCTTTTTTTTTTTTTTTTTTGAGAGGTTTTTGCTATAGGGCACGTGTGCTCGCCAGAAAGAGAGAGAGACAGAAAACGAGAAGTCACCCCGTGGGGGGATGGCCACATTGCAATCCCTTCTCCTCCATTCTCCTCTCAGGATCTTGGGCACGCATGCACATGCGCCTGGTGTGAGTTTAAGCCACTGGGTCCGGGACTGGAACCGTGGTCGACTACATGGGAGTCCAGTGATATAGTCATTACGCCAACTGCTGGTCCCAAGAAATGCTGTTTTAGAGAATTAAATTCACTAACAATTGTTTAAGCTTCTACTGCACAATGCACGCTGGATGCAAAAATAAATAAATAGATGAAATATATTTCATACTCTTGAGGGCTTCCTAGTTTCCAGTGAGACTAGGCAAACACATAAATATGAAGAAAGAGTATGGCAAGTGTTGTGTGTGGAATGCTACGGATTAGGATGAGGGAATAGGTACTAATTTGCTTAGGCAGACACCTCATTGTATCCTTTATATATAAACACTTGGATATTGGAAGCTTTCATTTGTCTTTCTTTTTTATTATTTAATTTATTTTATACATTCAATTACTATACATTATATCAGTTTGTAACATGAATTTAACCAACATGAATACATTTCCCACCAGTCCAGTTCTCATAGATCTTCTACTTTACTAAGTATTTAATAATAGCATTTTGCTATCAAGAATGGGTAAGGTGAAGAATTGACTTTAATAAATGATAAATAACAAACAAATATTAATTTCATGACTAATTTAGTGGCCTGCAAATATTATTATCATAAAATTATAATTATACATATTATCTGAGACTATAGAATTATAGGAGACAATAATCTGGTACCAATATATTTTAGTTAAAGATTTTGTAGAATATGCTATTATTTATACTCTTTTAAGATATCTTTGTTGAGAATAATTTTTTTTCTTTTTTTTTTTTTTTTGAGAGTTTTTTTTTTTTTTGCTATAGGGCGCATGCGCTCCCCAGACAGACAGACAGCGAGAAATCACCCCCCGGGGGGGATGGCCATGCCGCAATCCCTTCTCTTCCTTTTATTCTCCTCTAGGGATCTTGGGCACGCACGCACATGCACCCGGCGTGAGTTTTAAGCCACCTGGTCCGGGATGCGAACCGCGGTCGACTACATGGGAGTCCAGAGACATAGCCATTACGCTAACTGCTGGTCCCTGTTGAGAATATTGTGAGATATGGGAAATGATACTGAATTTTCAAGGGAATTTGACATTGACCGTGTGCAGATTATAAACCCCAATATCTAAATTCATTCTCTCTCAGTATCTTCTACTTGAGCTTTTAATGAGACATAAGATTAACTTTTTTATTGCCCAGTCTACAAAACCAACTTAAGATTTCAAAATACCCATCTACTCTTTTAAGCCTTTTTTTTTTTTCTCTTTTTTTGGAGCAGTTTTTGCTCTAGGGCGCATGCGCTTACCAGAAAGAGAGAGACAGAAAGCGAGAAATCACCCCCCAGGGGGGATGGCCACGCAGCAATCCCTTCTCCTCCATTCTCCTCTTGGGATCTTGGGTACACACACACACACACACACACACGCACGCACTCGCGCGCCTGGTGTGAGTTTAAGCCATTGGGTCCGCGACTTGAACCACGGTGAACTACATGGGAGTCCAGCGACATAGCCATTACGCTAACTGCTGGTCCATTCTTTTATGCCTTTTTATCATTATATGCAACAATGAGTCTGCCCTTAGAAGATACTTGGGGCAATATTGGATTTACATATTCCAAAGACAAATTTGTAATGAGCTTGTTTTTGTCTCCCTCCTTTCTGCCCGAATTCTCTTCCTAACTCTCTTCTCCATCTTTGTAACTTCGTTGGTTATTACATTAAGTGTTTTTTCTTGTGTTTTGGATTGATTATTACTTTTTCTTTGTTTCTGGAATAATCTGGTGTTGATAATAGGTAGAAATAAAGTTGAACAGAAAAAGAATGAAGTACCTCTTTCTGGTTCAATATCATTTTATAAGATATCTAATATCTTGGTTGTGACAGATTTCTCAAAATATTTCCTTCATTTTTATTCCCTTCAACCCTACATCATCCTGTCTGTGAATGCATACACACATGTATGCACACACACATGCACACACACATGCACAACAAGCTTCATGCATTTCATGCTTCTGCCATCTCAGACTTTGTGTCCTGTAGGTTTTCTGATTTTCTTTTAGATTCCATATTTGAATTTATTATATGTAATAAATATTATTTTCAATTTTTACATGCTTAATTATGAAAATACAAACCAAGCAAGCCTATGAATAAGGATGCTTAAAGACAAAAATACTATTGATTCATTCATTTATTCAGCAAATATTGAAAAATTGTATCAGTAACAGTATTCCATCCTAAATTTTTCATAGCATTTATAGTTGGAGAGCAAGCCCAATTGATGAATGCATCAGCACTGTGCAAATTAAATGTCACATATATATGAAGTATTGTATTTTAAAGCAGTAAGCTACTGAATATAAACTCTAAAAGTATTGCTGAAACAATATTTCAACTTTTAGATTAGCCCCATGGTAACACTAAATGATAAGCAGTCATTAATGACAGTTTTTACACAGGGAGAATACATCTATGTACATTAAACATTTTTCAAAAACATGTGTTTAGTTTTTCTTTAAGCTGTGGGGTAAGAATTATGGTGTCCATTTTGCAGGTAGGAAAATTAAGGCAGAGAGGTTAAATGAATGACTCTAAGTCATGTGACTGTAAGTGGTAAATTTATAAATTTTGTCTGCAAATCTTTCACACTCTTACCACCTGTGTTGTTGATGCAGTCTTTGTATGTTACACATCGTGTCCATTTGGTAAAATCTAAATCTCTAAGGTCAGACTAACAGACTCTAAGTAAATTATCCTTGCTATATTTACATGGTAGTATTCATCATTTCCCCACAGTATGAATTAAACTTCCAAACTGCCAGGCCAGCAGGTGGCATGGTGGTTAAGGTGCTGGATTCCATATGGCAGACTTTGTGGTTAGAGTCCCAGAAACCAGAAGCCTAAAAGAAGCATGCCAGGTGCATGTGTGTGCATGCCCAAAATCCCAAAAGAAGAATGGAGAAGGGATTGTGGAGTGGCCATCCCCCTGATGGGTCATTTCTCATTTTCCTTCTCATTCTATCTCACTCTGGTGAGTGGATGCGATCTATGGCAAAAAATCTAAAAATAACAACAAAAAACAAAAAAACAACAAAAAGAAACCTTCCAAACTTCAGATCCTTTCCTATATGTGCACATTACTCCTCAAATCCACCAAACTTTGTGCCCTACTAAAATTTCCTTCTTGGCTTATTCAACATCTGTCCCCCTTTTTTGGTTAGTTTTGCTATAAGGCATGTATGCTCACTGGTATACACACACACACACACACACACACACACATACATATACCTAATTATATATATGCTAAATATATAGCTCATATATATATACACACACACACACACACACACACACATACACCCAATTATATATATGCTAAATATATAGCATATACATACACAGTTGATATATTGAATGCATGTATTTCATTTAATTATAGAAGTGAATTATATACTTTTTCAGATTATTCCATATGTCTTAATTTTTTTCCTTTAAGTTCTTGTGTTTCATAAGTTATTTCAGTAGCACAAGAACAGTGGTAAGAATACAGGAAAAACTAAAACTAGTTCAGATCTAAATTGAGTTAACAATCCTTAACAACTACTAAGATCTAGTCTCAACTTTCATGACAAATCGGGAAACAGGTTCAAAAACTAAGGTACGGATTCAGTGTCAACAGTTAGGAATTGAATCCTGCTTTACTAAACTCATGGTCTAATGCTTGTTTCTTTTTTATTATTAGGGTTTTTTTTTTTTTTTGACAGGTTTTTGCTATAGGGCGCGTGCGCTCGCCAAACAGACAGAGAGAGACATAGAGACAGAAAGCAGGAAATCACCCCCCCAGGGGGGATGGCCACGCCGCAGTCCCTTCTCCTCCATTCTCCTCTCGGGATCTTGGGCACGCAGGCACACGCGCCTGGCGTGAGTTTAAGCCACCGGGTCCGGGACTCGAACCGCGGTCGACTACGTGGGAGTCCAGCGACATAGCCATTACGCTAACTGCTGGTCCCGTAATGCTTGTTTCTTTACAACTCTCAATAGATCAGTTGATTAGAAGCCAAATCATTTTTTTTAGAGAGTTTTTTTGGTTTTTTGTTTGTTTTTGCTATAGGATGCATGTGCGTGCCAGAATCCCCCCAGGTGGGTTTGCCATGCCACAGTCCCTTCCCCTTTATTTTTCTCTTGGAATTTTGGGCACATATGCACATGTACCTGATGTGATTTTCAAACTGCTGGTCTGGGAACTCAAACCATGGTTGGCCATGTGGGAATCTAATGACGTAACCATTACACCATCTGCTGGCCCCAATTAGAAACCAAATACTGTGTGTGTGTGTGTGTGTGTGTGTGTGTGTGTGTGTATCTTACTATCCCAGATTGAGAGAAACCCGGAAAAATAGAGACTTTCCTGATTAATGGCAGTCTTTGAGTTATTATATGTGTATACTACATTCAAAACTGAGAAGACCAGAACCAATAAGGATTTTATTAAAAAGAAGAATAAGAACTTTAAACCAAGTCAAGAAATTAAAATAAACCAGAAAGATTTCTCTTATGCATATAGTCATGAGACGAGATATTGAACTCATGTTTATCTTGTCATCCATGGAGCCTAATTATGTTTGCTTCCTTTACATGTGTGAAGTAAGTTTATTTTTCAGGGTGGTGCAAAGTTTTCTGCTTATGCTCATTTTGTAATCTCAAAAGTAACTGGAATATTGCCAGAAATACATAAATCATGGAAATACACTGTCAGAAGGAAAATAGGTTATCTTCTTCTTTATCTTTTTATTCTGGGGGTATGAATATCTTCTACAAGTAGACATATAGACCCTTCAGTATTTCAAGTGATGGGCAGTTCATATATTTGAAGTCGACAAACATGTTCCCATTTCATTTCAGGATGTTGAATTGAATTTTCCAAGTTAATTTTTAGTGTTTTGCACATATTTATTTGTTCCTAGTTATAGTATATATCCACTATAGCTTAGGCTAGCTATCAATCATCTATATCTCTGTTTATCCAGAGGTTAAAAGGTCCAAAATTTATATAATTTTGTGTATTTTGCTTCTATACAAAAAATTGAAATCAAGAGAATAGTTCAACCTCTAGTGTTAATACCAATGAGTTAGTTATTTTTGCATTCATTTTCTGTATTCAAGACAATGTTCAGGACAAGAGGGAAAAGATTGAAAACAAGAAGTTCTGGCATATGTATGAAAAGATCATAATGGGAACCAGCAGTTAGCATAATGGCTATGTCGCTGGACTCCCACGTAGTCGACCGCGGTTCGCGTCCCGGACCCGGTGGCTTAAAACTCACGCCAGGCGCGTGTGCGTGCATGCCCAAGATCCCGAGAGGAGAATGGAGGAGAAGGGATTGTGGCGTGGCCACCCCCCCTGAGGGGTGATTTCTCGCTTTCTGCCTCTATGTCTGCCTCTGTCTGTCCGGGGAGCGCACACGCCCTATAGCGAAAACCTCTCCAAGAAAAAAAAAAAAGGATCATATTCTATTATTACTTATGACTACAAATATGTTTCCTACTGTTGAGAATTTTTGGGGTTCAAATTATTTTTTGTTAGGAAAAACAACTTTATATTACACTGAGTATGTGTTCATTTTGAGGAAAAAGAATCTTGAACTCTCAGATACAGGTAGGGCTTTTAGAGACCTCATAATCTAATCCTTTTATTACAGATGAATTTATGTAACTTAAATGAAGTTATTTAGGTAATTAGTACTGGTGAAGAGACAAGAAGCCAGTTCTCATTCTTAGATCTCTCTGTAACTCTTTTACCCACCTATTTTAATGAACTCATTTTAATTCTCAATAAAGTTATTTCATAAAGCAAATGGATGTACTGACCTTTTCCTCTCTGTCTTCTTTCCTTGACCCTCTAGCCCTCTTCAATCTAATTCCCGTGGGCCTGCGTGTGGTGGCCATCCAGGGGGTGAAGGCCAGCCTCTATGTGGCCATGAATGGGGAAGGCTATCTTTACAGCTCAGTAAGTACCTGGCAATGCGTGTGCGTGTGTGTGCGCGTGCGCGTGTGCGCGGAAACTGGAGCTGAAATGTAATGGAGTAACCGTTACTTTGCGAAAGAAAACTGTAATTCGAAATCATTTTATATTTTCTGATCCAGGTTTTGTTTTGTTTTGGAATTTTTACGAGGATTTTATGGTTTAGAATGTTAAAGAGAGGTCTCACTGAATGAGAACCAGTTCCTCTCCGTGTGATATAAATTCTCTGTGTAGTCTAGGTTCCTCTTCTGGAGGATACTCATCTTTCGAATTTTACCCTTCTGTTTCATTCAAGGACTAAGATATTTTTCCTTTCTCTTGTTATCTCTTGTTCAAGCCCAGAAGATGGCTTGGAAAGGAAAATTCTTCAGTTTTTCTGAGTGTCTCCGTTGCCAGATTATGGAAGAAGAATTTTCAGTATGGGCTGTGGGTTTATTTTTAATATTTGATTAATCCGTGTGATAAATAATACCTCAAATTCTTGTAGTAACTTTGATTCCAAGACAGTGTGAATTTATGGATGAGCTCTGTGTTAGGGGCAAGACCATTTGGACTTCATTTGCATTTCAGTTACTATGTAGATTTTTTTTGGGTAAATCACCTGTCTTTGACTTAATTTCTGATCCTTTATAATGAAGGTGTTGGACACAGTGTTTTGTAACATCTTTTAATGGGTATGTTATCAGCAGACATAGTTTAAAGTAGTTAACACTATTTTGATGCCTGTTTCACTCTCAAGAGAATTATTTATGCATTGTAAAGTATGCACTGTATATACACATAAATAATTATATGTATATATACACACATAAATATGTATATTTATTTATGTATCTACAACATATATATAATATAATATATATATATGTATGTATGTATGTATATTTCTGCTTTCTCATAAGAAAGTTGCTTGCTTGTAAATTTTGTAAATGGTTTATGAAGCTAGGGGCCAGTTGGGTAGTGTGGAGGTTAAGCCAGCTGAATTCCACATGTCTTCTGTGCCAGTCTGCTAGTTAGTAAATTTTAGGTTTTATATATATATAAACTGCTGGATTATAAAAATATAACCCAGGTTATATTTTTATTTCACTAGTCATTACTCTTTTTCTTTTAAGCATGCATACACAATTTTACAGTTTGCTAAATATGTTTAATTTTTGTTTTCTTCTTTACAAACAGTTCATGAACCTTACGGTGTTCTCATCCCTAGTAAATGTCACCATCCTTCCCACCAATTTGGTTAGTTTTATTTTATAATAAAATCATCTGTAGGATTAGCTATTCTATAGCTAGTTATTACATTTATCAATTAAAGATAATGTCTGTGCTAATGGTTTTTGTGTGTGTTTCAAATTTGGACTTGGGACCAGCAGTTAGCTTAATGGCTATGTCGCTGGACTCCCACGTAGTCGGGTGAAGATGTTTTCTTTTCCCTTTCACACTTGAATTACAGTCCAGATAGTTAAAATTTCTGAATAGAGCAGTTATTTTCCCCAGCATTTGCAAAATAATATTGCATTGTGTTCTGGCATCTATTGTTGAAGATGAGTTTAATATTCTTCCCTTTGTAGGTAATCTGTGTGAAAATTGTTTAAGTTTTTTCTTTATATTTTCTGTTCTGCAAACTCACTGTAACATCTAGTTATGAATCCATTTTATCTTTTTAGGAATTTGGAATGCACATTTTGTGTTGTTTTTTGTTTGTTTGTTTATTTTTCTATAGGGCATGTGCACCTGCCAGAGACAGAGAGAAAGGGAAAGTGAGAAATTACCCTCTGGGTGACAGACCACACTGCAGACCCTTCTCTGTTCTCTTCCTGGGATTTTGGGCACACATGCACATATGCCTGGACTGTTTCTCAAGCTGCTGGGTCTGTGACTCAAACTGTAGAGTTGGCCATGTGATATCCAGCCCCTTAAACCTTCACACCACTTGCTGGGCAAGGAATTTGGAATGTGCTTTTAATTCAAAGAATTATATTTCTTCATTTCTGGAAAATTTTAACTCTTACTTCATATATTTTTTATTTTTCTATTATGCTTTCTAATCTCTTTTACTGACAATACTTATATGACTTACATTAGAAACTTTCAAATCCATCTAGTCTAGGATAAATGTCACTATTTTGTGATCTCAATAGCTATGTTTTTCATTTTCGAATGAAAATGGTTTCTTTGTAATATATACCAGTTCTTGCTTTATTTCTTTCTAATGTTACTGACTTTTTTTTTTTCTTGGTATAGAAAGTCATTAATTCATTTCTCTTTCTGAACATTCTTCTTAAAATTCTTTGTCAGACTTTCCTATATAGTTTCTTTTTTAGTGCAACTGTGTTTTCATCACTGATTTTGTTGGCAGCCATTTTAAGAACTCAGTTTAGATTATATCAGAATTTAGACCTCATTCTTCATGTGTTGGAATTTTGATGTACAGGCACATTTCTCTCTCTCTGTCTCTCTCTTTCCCTCTCTCTCCCTCTCTCCTTTGCCCTTCTCTGTTTGTTCCTCAGAGGTCTGCCCTCATTTTCTACCAACTTTTTGATTGCTTCTATCCAGCCTTCAATAGCCCTAGTTTAGAATGATTTTAAAAAAAAATCATTTTAAGAGTCCTTTTGTAGATTAGTATTGGGGTCAGGGCAGAGGGCCTATGTCAGGGTGTGCTTGGTTGAGGTACTCCTGTTCTGTGGTTGTGTCTGTGACTGAGCTTCCTTAAACGTGCTGGAAGCATTTTTTCCTTCAGCTTTCATAGAGTTGGAGCAGAAAACCTTACCCCAGCACCTGATATTAGCAGGTAGCCTGGCTCTGGTCCCTCATCTTGCATGCTTGCCTTTAATTCCTGCCTAGTGACTGGAGCCAGACTCTGATCCGCACCACCTCCTTTAGGATATGATGGTCTGCAGGGGCTGCAGCTGCAACCTGCTCAATGCTTTGTGTTTCTATTCCAGAGTGATGATTACCTTGTTTTAGTCCTGGCTTTGTCATTTAGGTCTTAAATATGTGTGTGTGTGTGTGTGTGTGTGTGTGTGTGTGTATGTGACAGAGAGATATTTTTGACAAAGTCTCGCAGTTACTGTTCTGTACCCCAGCCTTCCAATTCGCTAGGATGACAAGCACATGTTACTGCTCCTGGCCTATTCAGGTTGGTCTAGAATCTAAACCTGGGACTCCCATGTGACATAGTGCCTCCTCTCTGCTTGTGCTATATGGCTGAGCCTAGGCCCTACATTTGGTATTTTTATTCCTCATTGCTATCTGTTTGGACAGAGTGGGTACATCATAGTCTAAACTGACAGGACCTTTCTCTCTCTCTCTCTCTCTTTCTCTCTTTAATTGTAAAGATACATAATGTAAAAAATAACATTGTTAAGGTACATTACACTAGTGTTAGTGATATGCACATTGTTGTAGAACAAATCTTTACAACTTTTGATCTTGTAAAACTGAGATTCTGTACTCATTGAACAATAAATTGTTTTCCGACCCTTGGCAAACATTATTTTACTGCTGGTTTCTAAAGGTTTAACTACTTTAAACCTCACTAAATGGAATTACCCAGTATTTGTCTTTTTTGGTGACTGGACTTGTTCACTCACAGCAATTTTCTCAGCATTATCCATGTTATGGAATAAGATAGAATTTTCTCTCTCTCTTTTAATCTTTACAAAATTCCATGATATGTGCATCCCACATTTTCTTATCTATTTATCTCTCTATGGATGTTAAGTTTACTTCTACCTCTTGGCTAGATGATTAACACTGAAATAAACATGAGTGTACAAATATCTCTTTGAGATCCTGTTTTAATACTTTTGGATAGGAATACCCAGAAGTGGGATTGCTGGATTATGTGATGATTCTATTTTTAGTTTTTTTAAGGAATATCCACACCATTTTTCCTAGTGTTGGTACCATTTCACCTATGAGCAGTGCACAAAGGTTCCGGTTTCTCTCCACATCCTGGCCAACACTTTATTTTCTGCTGTGTGTGTGTGTGTGTGTGTGCGTGCGTGTGCGTGTGTGTGTGTGTGTGCATGTGTGTGTGTGTATGCATTTGATTGTGACCATTCTGACAACTGTGAGATGGTATCTCATCATTTTGATTTGCATTTCTCTAATGATTAGTGATGCTGAGTATCTTTTCATTTATCTATTAGTCATTGTATTTGATAATCTTTTCTAAAGATGTCTATTCAATCCCTTTCTCATTTTCTACATTGAATTTTTGTTGTTTTGAGTTGTAGAAATTCTTCATATATTCCCAATATTAACCCCTTATCAGATATCTAGTTTGCCAATATTTTCTCCCATTTTGTAGGTTACCTTTTCATTCTATTAGTTGTTTTTGCTACATATAATGCTTTAAGTTTGATGTAAACTCATGTCTATTTTTGCTTTTGTTGCCTTTGCTTTTACTGTCATATCTGAGAAATCTTTGCCAAATCCATTTACCTGTATAACACATTTATCTTACTATTTGGGGCAAATATTTCCTCTAATGACAGCATTAAGCGTATTCTCTAGTAAAGAAAAGTTTTCAATAAAGATTGTTGAATTTCACAGAATTGCCTGTTTTAAATATGGATGGAAAAAACCCACAAGTATTTGGACAATGAACTATGATTATATTGGCTAAAGGTTTGTTGGTGGTCTTACAAACTATTATACAAATACTTGTTTGTTCTCAATGTCAGTATAGTCAATCTAAAATTAATTTCACATATATTTATTGGAAGTGTGCCCCATGCCAGCACTATACTATATAATGAGCATACAAAGGTTGGTAATATAGACAAGATACTTAAGAGTTTGCACTTACCATCATAATTTGCTATTGCAAGGAGTTTGGGCAAAGAACGCAGTTATCAGGCCTAATTCTGAAGACCACACTTAATTGACACTAACTACAAGTTTTGGAAGGGGTTCACAAAATTCTCTATAATAACTTGCTAAGAGTCACAGTACCTATCTGCAAGGCAGGACCCCAAAATCTGTGAATGTTCACCAGTTCCCAAGAATGTACTTGGAGATCCAGCAGGGGAAGACGAGGGTTTATTTACTTACATAGACCAGAGCAGGATGGGATGTGCCGGTGATGATAAGTGATTCCACCTTACACCACAGAAAACTGTCTTCATTCTACTCAGTTCTGGTTTATTACAGTGGAAGGATACAGATTAAAATGAGCCAAAGAAAGAAATGCATAGGGCAGACTCCAGCAGAAGTAGCAAACACAGAGCTTCCATTGTCTTCTTGCTATAACGTCAGGTAGTGTTACTTCTCTGGTATCAGTGTGTGATAATACCCAGAGGATTTCTAACCAGGGAACCCACCCTTCTGTGTTAACAGATTTTATTGGGAATCCATTCTGTAGGAAGGATTGATTGCTTGAATGGATGATCTCAATATCCAGGTCCACTGATAGGAATGACCCACAGCCCCAAGTCTGAATCACATTATTATCTCACTAGCCCAAGGCCATTAGGCAAACAAGATTACCTTCTAGAAACCAAGGGCAAAGGTCATACTTCTTTTTGGGACAAGATTTAATTCTTTACATGTAACATACCCATACTATTAAAGTAAATGATGCTATATTCTATTAACATACCACTCCCACTTTGTCTTCAGTACTATCTCCTTACCTTCTTTCCTATCACTCCTTTTTGACACCAATTTGAAAGAAGGAAATGATGAAATAAGTTAAAGTTATAAGGGTAACATCTTATGCGTCAATATAGTCCATTCTAGAGAGTAGAAACATAATCCAGGATTATGTTTGAACATCTTGAGAGCTTTGACATTTGTGTCTTGGAAAAAGACAATTAAAATATTATAAATTGAATACTTTGAAACATGTCTTTAACTTGTAACTAGGCAAAAACTATTTGGTCTTTCTTTTTTTTTTTAAAGAATTATTTATTTACTTTTATCATTCATTCATTTTATTTTAATTTGACCAGAGAGATACACAGAGAGACAAAGAGGGAAAGTGAGTAAGCAAGCCACCAGGTCCAGGACTCGAACCATGGTCAGCCATGTGGGAGTGTCCAGCGCCTTAACCACCACGCCACCTGCTGGTCCCACTATTTGGTCTTTCTTAATGGATAGTTTGATGCCCTTGTCATATATGTAACTGGCATCTGAGTGATTAATAATGAAAGTATTTTTGAAGGTTTTTTTTTTTGGAGAGGTTTTTTTTCTGTCGCTACATAGAGACAGAAAGCGAGAAATTATTTATTTATCTTTATAAAGTTAAAATAGTTATAGCTTCGCAAATCTGAAAAGTATTTTTGGGTAATTTGTAAACTAATGAATTGGTAATTTGTAAACTAATGAGGTGTGTGTGTGTGTTTTAACTAAACGATAAACTGAAATCAAATTATATGAGTAAATATTTTTATTTGTATAGTCCTTAACTCTTACCAATTATATATGAAGCTAAATCAGTGATAACATCATTCCTTGTTCTAATAAATACTATTATAAGCTGACATGAGTGTAACAATGACAGTGACAGACATGTCAGCACTGTGAATGGCTGTGCTGTTATATACTTTATATATAAATAATGTACTTTGGTTTTTGTTGTTTCTAAATTTGTATTTAATTTTCACAGAAACTCTGTAAGAAAGGATAGGAACGAACCATTAGATATTGATGAAAAGCTGAGGCTTAGAGAGTTGATTTAAATAAGCCCATTCTAGTGAGTAATAGAAGCAGAGCTTAAATCTAGGTCTTAACTTTAAAAACCAAGAGCTTTTCATAATACTACACTGCCCTTGGCCTTATTCGTAATGAAAACTTTCTATTGTGGAATGTTCCTCATTCTTTTCTTTGTATTTTCATATAAACTGTCTCATTGCAATAACTCTGATATTAATATTATTATTATTGCTGAATGTGAAAAGACACCAGGGAAAAGGAGAGGTTAAGTGACTAAAATGAGATCACTCAGTATAGGTGAGGAAGGTTAAGAAAATGCTACTTCTAGTTCAATGTTCATTTATTTAATCCACACCGTTGCTCCTGTTTGCTGTTCCAATTAAGGATGTGCCACTCCATAATGATGCAAGGTAGTACAGAAAGCATACTTCTTTGAAAACCAGGACAGCCTGTCACCTTGTTTGTGGTGACTTCATTTAAAGACATCACTGGCAATCATAACCATGAAAAAAAATGAGGATTGCTTGATGGACGCATGTTATTTTGCACTATTTAGAACTCTGCACCTAGAGCCGGTGCTTCAATGAAAGTAGATAATGTTAGGAGGATGAGACAAAACTGGTATTGAAAAATGGAGTCAGTACTTACTGAGAAACACGTAAGGGCCTCCGAGGAAGAAGAAACAGAAAGGACACAGAAGGAGTTATAAGGAGAAGACTAGACTATGTTATTTCTACAACTTGGATGAAAGGAAAAGAACTTTTTGTTTTTCTTTTCTAATTTCTTTTACTTCCTCACCATCATTGAGAGCTAAGCTTTTTTATTATTTGAGACCCAACAAAAACTTTACCTGCCCAAAATCCCAAGAGGAGAATGGAGAAGGGATTGTGTGTGGCCATCCCCCTTCCCGGGAGAGTGATTTCTCACTTTCTCTCTCTCTGTGTCTGTCTCTATATCTCTCTTTTGTGAGCACACATGCCCTATGGCAAAATCCTATAATATTTTTTTTTCCAGTTTCTACGGTCAAAAATAACTTCCATGTTTTGTACTTTGATAGATATCTGTATATTGCCTTTTTTCCTCTTGTTTATTTTTATGCTTTATCAATCCCATCAGATACAAACTCCTTGATATTAAGGAACGTATCTTATGTAGAGTGATGCGCTCATAGCACTGGACGCTTCCTTCCCACTTAAAAGCGTCCGTTAAAACCTTGTTGAATCAGTCGGGAGAAGCATCATGAAGGTTAATTCTGGCAATACTTCATTGCCCATCTAGTCTTAATGGTCTTTGTAATAATTTTCCTGGTTTGACACTATACCCTTTCTAATTCAGTTCCTAGTTCCACTTTTTATTTTTTTTTAGAGGTATTTGCTGTAGGGCACGTGCGCTCGCCAGAAAGAGAGAGACAGAGAGACAGAAAGCGAGAAATCACCCCCCAGGAGGGATGGCCATGCCACAATCCCTTCTCCTCCATTCTCCTCTCGGGATCTTGGGCACACATGCACATGCGCCCGGCGTGAGTTTAAGCCACTGGGTCTGGGACTCGAACCACGGTTGACTGCATGGGAGTCCAATGACATAGCCATTACACCAACTGCTGGTCCCCCTAGTTCCACTTTTGAATAGGCTTTGATTGTTCAGCTGAAACCTGTTAAATTTGCTAGTGAAGTCTTACTGTTCATTCCTGCGGCTGTGTTGAGCCTAATCCTGTGTTAAGAACTGATGTTGCCATATACTGAATGCTGTTTAGAAAAGTGTGGGAGCAGACTAGATTACCCAAGGCATCCCTCTGGACAGCCACCTGGTCATTACGGTTCAACTTTCAGCAAATATTTTTGTTTTATCCTAGAAAGAAATGGCAGATTTTTTTTTTTTAAAAAACAAACATATGAATAGAGGTAAAAAATAGTTAACCACCCTGAAAGTTTAGTTTCCTTATCAGCTTATTACACATGGAATGTTCTGAGAGCTAGGCATAGTCAAAGCTCTGTCTCACAACAGGTGGTACTGCTGAAAAGTCAGAGAGAGAGAACAAGCAAACAGGAGCTAATAGGGCCAATGAATCACAGTTCTGAAGTTAATGGCACCCGGATAGAAAAGTCAAAGGCCGAACACAGAGGGTTTTTCAATAATTAGATTGTTAAATATTTAGTTTAGGTCATTTACATATGTTTTTGTCTTCTCATATATTTATGATTTCCTTCAATTTTGTTATGTTTCTTTGTCATCGTAGAGTAATTTTTGGACATAGCATCTACAAAAATAATGACCTAGTTTGCCAATTCTTTTTCAACCCCGTGTAAGTGAACTGAACTGGCATATTCTTTTCAACTAAATGTATGTCTATGGCAGATATTCAGATATGTGTATTTATATATAGAATCCTGTCAGCCCAAGAATCATTGCTCATAAACATGTGACGTGATTTTTGTGGTTTTGTTGGAATAAGGTTGCCTTTGTGTAGGACGAGTCGGCAGGGGCAAGGCAGTTGTGCGGTGGGAAACACAACACTGTGAGGCTGACCGCATGAGGAGGCTCAGGGTTTGCATCAGGAAAACTCTCTTGAGTACATTCGGCACACACGTGCTCATGGTTTGTGGGGAAAATGTCGTCTCTCTCCCTATCTCTTTATCTGTCTCTCTTACTTATGGAAGAAATAAATAATTAAACTTAAGAAGAATCAGCAGGTTATTAATTATACTCTCAGTAGAAACTGAATAATGGTAAGCATCCATTTGATTTTAAGTTGTTTTCAGGATTAAGTATTGTTGGTATTATATCAAGAGTTTATAACTTCTGAAAAGCTTAATAATTTTGCCTCAAGCTAACCTTAATAATGAAAATTAACATATGTGTTTTTCAATAAAAAAATTTTTAGGAGGGACCAGCAGTTGGAGTAATGGCTATGTCACTGGACTCCCATGTAGTTGACTGCAGTTTGAGTCCCAGACCCGGTAGCTTAAACTCACGCCGGACATGTGTGCATGCATGTCCAATTTGGGGCCAGCAGGTGGTGTAGTGGTTAACGCACTGGACTCCCATGTAGTCAACCTAGGTTCAAGTCCTGGTCCCCAGGGGCTTGAAACTCAAGCTCTTGTATGTGTGTGACCAGAATCCAGAGAGGAGAATGGGAAAGGGTTTGTGGTGTGTCCATCCCCCCTGTGTGGAGTGGTTTCTCTTTCTGTCTCTCTCTGTCTCTCTGGCGAGTGCACCCACCCTTCAGCAAAAATCTCAAAAAAAAAAAAAAAAAAAAAAGTGATACCATTTGTCCTTTCCATCTTGTCATTAAAAACATCCAGCCACCAGATAGTCATATTTCCCAAATTGCTACGTTGTGTTCCTGTGGTCATCGGTGAACTAGGCAGTATTAAGTAGTATTTAGGAATGCGAGCATTAGGAGCCAACCCATGGCATAGCGGTTATGTCGCCGGACTCTACATGGCCGACTGCGATTTGAGGCTAGGAACCCGTGGCTTGATAAAACACTCTGGGCGCGTGTGCGTGCATGCATGCCCAATATCCCCGGAGAATGGAGGAGAAGGAGTTACTGCATGGTCATCCCCTGGGAAGAGGAGGATTTCTCACTTTCCTTCTCACTGTCTCTGTCTCTCTCTGGCAAGCGCTTGCCCTAGGGGGGAAAAATACTTTAAAAAAAGAAAGAATGTGAGCTTTAGATAAAAACTGGATTTGAATCATTAATTCTGTAACTTATATATCGTTGTGTCAGAAATGTTTAAACTTTATGGGCTCAATGCTTTATATGTAAAATTGCGATAATAAAGATAACATGTGTTTTATAGGATTTTAGTAAGGATTAAATATAAAGATATTTGTAAAGCCCTAGCACAGTGTATAGTATATAATAAATGCTAAGTGTTAACCCTCGTAGTGGCAGTAATAGCAGTAGATATAGTAAAATTACTCAGTCCTTACCATCAACTCATATAGTTTGTGTGGCGTTAACCCCACTCTCAGTTTTAGCAGGATTACCCAAACCGGTATCTTCAGTCACTCTGTGCCGGGGACCAGCCTCGGCGGGGGTGGGTTATCTCGACGGAGGCGGCGCAGGTGAACAGAAGACACAGGCCTCGATGCCTTTTCACGCACGTCCTATGCCGGACACTCCCCAAAGATCGCTCTCTGAGGAGTGACAACTGCTAGGAATCATCGTGCCTTTTTATTGAAAATGTGTTACATGCAAGTAAATGGGAGAGGGGCTGCGTGCTTTCAATTATCAGCTCATAAAGGTTTTAACAAAAGAGAACATAGATTCTATTTAGGGTTGGATTAAGGGTGGGTGTCGGGCATTTCCGCAATTGTAGGTGGGTCTCCATAGAATGCAGTTTTGGGAAGGTGATTCCGGTAAGCAGCAGCACAGCAGCCATCTTGTGATTACTACGAATGGCTCTGAGAAAAGAAAATCTCAAGAATAGATATTAGTTCCTATGGATCTTAATAAAGAATGATACTTACATAGTTTTATAGGGATCTAAAGCTTGATTTGAGGAGTCCTAAAATATTTATCTATTTCACTTGGTGAAGGCAGGGGGGTGGTCCTGGGCCAGTTTTGGCCTAATCCTATTTTACATAAAGAAAGGATTAAGTTTACCTTAAATGTATTTTGAAGGGCCTTCCAAAGACCATTTTCGCCTAGATAGAACTTCAGCCCACCCTCTACTGTGACCATGGAGATAAAGCATTGTAATTAATAGTAGGTGATTATAGCAAAGGGGAGCGTCGGGGGAGTTCCTGGAAAATTTTATCATATACTCAGGATGTATAAGAGAGCTATGCAATTCTTTTATAGTAGTAAATTGGGGAGTCAGAGGGGGGTCGCTTCCCAGCAAGGCTACCAGTTTTCTGGAGCAAATAGCAAGCAGCCTTGCTGACATGCTAATTGACCCAAGCTTTTTTCCAAGGTCAGGGGGTGCACAACAGTGGCTTTGCCAGCATATTGATCTTGACCTGAAGGAGCTCAAAGGTCTGGGGGGCTCAGACAGATCCTGGGGCCTCGCTGGGTCGGACTCCTCCAACTCTGGTCACAGGGAATTAGCTGCAGGGTATTTGTCATCTCATTAGGTCCTCCTGGCCTCTTGATTTTATCTGTTGAAAGATAATTGTCTCTTTTGTTTTGTTTTAGCTAGATTTGAAGCTGAGAAGATAAAAAGGGTATAGTCATCCTAAAAGCCATAAGTATAGATTCTGTATGAGAATGACTCCAGAATCCAGAGGACGGGGTTCTGGGTAGGAGAAACGAGGCCTCGTGCAGACTCTTTGAAGTTGTACGTGGAAATAGCTGGAGACAGCCTCACCACTACAGTTTTTAGTTATGAGTCAAATGATTTCCCTTCTTGTGCAAATCTTATTTTTTTTTAAGAGATTTTTGCTCTAGGACTCATGCACTTGCCAGAAAGACAAAGACAGAGGGACAGAAAGTGAGAAATCATCCCCCAAGAGGGATGGCCAAACTATAATCCCTTCTCCATTCTCTTCTCAGAATTTTGGGCACTCACACATTCATGTCCAGCCTGAGTGTCAAGATGCTGGGTCTGGGACTCAAACTGCTGTTGATTCTGTTGGAGTCCAGCAGCGTAGCCATTATGCCATCTGCTGTTCCCAGGATGAACCTATTTAGAGTAGTAAGACTTTCTGAGAAAGGTGAAACTCCATGTACTCTATTTTGTTCTCGTTAGAGGATTACCCAATGACCTTCTGAAGCTATGACATTGATGTGGCTTTCTGGTCTATGTTTTCAACAGAGATTTCTTGTCCTTATTCATTCTGCCTTCCCTTACCCCATTTCTTGTCTGCTCTCCTCAACTCCTCCAAGTAATGTAAATTTAGCAGTTTTCATATTTGAATGGCAGGTTTTTTTTTTTGCAATTATAACAAGAAAATACTCAAAAAGTATTAATTAAGCATTCTTCCTCCCTTCTTTTCCCTGCATGAGAATTTGTCAAACTATTTAGGATTTTCCTCCTTGGAAATACCTCCTGCTATCATTCACTTGAAACAAAGTGTACTACATAAAGCAAGTCTATAGTTCATGACTTTCATAGACTTCAGGAAGAGGAAGGAGAAGGAAATTTTGAATGCCAAATGCAAAGACAAAATCCATGGCTTTTCAGTTGAGACTTGAGTCAAATAAAGATGTGGTAAATAAATAAATAAATAAGAGAAGTAGAAGCAAATCATTCTTGTGTTGATCTGTAGAGAAGTTGACTTTTTGATCAGGTAACAATGTGAAAAAGTACATTAAAAACAAAAGTGGGACTGTGATGGGGGTCAAGTAGTATACAGACAGACCACGGAGTGCCACAATCTGCACTCACAGCCTGTGTTTTCTGAAGTACCTCAGGTTTGTTTATGCATCCCTCCCTCAAATTAAAAACGACTAGTTAAGTTGAGAAAATGGATTAAGTTTGTAGAAATGTTAAGTGACATGTATTTTAACCAGCTCCAACTGGAAAGAAAGAACATTATTATGAGGCTCCTGAAAACATCAGTCTTCCCTTAACCAGACTATGTGTCCCGGTTTATCCGGAATAGTTGTGGTTTATGTCTCATGTTTTAGTGTAATTATTGATGGTACCAGTGTGACCTCCAATATAGTTCTTGATCAGGATTTGGGCAATAATTATGCAGTAGACTTCTACATGCCTTGCACATGATTCTACATATGACTCAGTAGCTGATTTGAGTTGTCACCATATGAAAACCTCACTGACTAATTTGAAAATTTCATTTCTGATTTTACTTCCCAAGATCAACTCTTAATGACAGATTTCTTAAATTTACTTTCCTGTTTCAATTCAGGAATTAAGTTTGGCTGTGAGTAGAAGATAAGCACATAATAATGCTTCAAAAGTATTAGAGATTTGGGGCCAGCAGGTAGCGTGATGGTTAAGGTGCTAAATTTTCACATGGCTGACTGCGGTTCCAGTTCTGGATCTGGTGGCATGATTCATGTTGCGCGTGTGTGCATACATGTATGCCCAAAATCCCAGGAAGAGAATGGGGGAGAAGGAATTGCATATGGCCATCCCCTCTGGGAAGTGATTTCTTATTTTCCCTCATTGGCAAGCACACATGCCCTACGACAGAAAACTTAATTTTCTTTTTTTAAAGTAGTAGAGGTTTAAGTTTCTTTATACAAACATAAGTCTAGAGATGCATAGTTACTGGTTGCTTCATTAACTGGCTTTTTAGGCCCATTAAAGCCAACCCCTCTACATCATAGGAGAAGAGCCTCCTATTTTCCTGCTAAAATGTGCACACTCCAGTCCCTTTAAAGGGCCAGAGAAGAAAAGTGGCGCCTTTATAGGAAAGCTGACACTTTTCCAGAAGTTTCAGCAGAGGTCCACTTATATCCTTGGATAAAACTTTATCAAATGGAAGAGTTTGTCACCTTTTCCTAGGTGGAAAGAGAATATGATAATGTCTGTTTTTGTTTCTGTTTTGTTTTTCTTTTTAATCTTAAACTACACACTTTGCCATCCTCAACAAAACCAGGATCATCTGTCAATTTTGGCTGCTATAACAAAGTATTTTAATTGGGTGGCTTAATAACAGACATTGATTTCTCATAGTCCTGGAGGCAAAGATGAATAGGCATTACTATTATATTTCAACTTTCATTCTATTTCACTGGATGGGAAAATGTTCTTTCTGCAGGAAACTGTGGGACTTAGAAAACTGAAAGTTACTATAAAGAAAGACCAAGACCAGAATTCCAGCATGCTCGGATTCTAGTGAAGAGTCTCTCCCTGATTTGTAGTGATCATTTTCTTTCAATGTCCTCATGATATGGAAAGCAGACAGAGAGGATATAAGTTCTCTCCTGGCTCTTCTTACAAGGGCACTAATCCCTTTCATGAGGGATCCATCCTCAGGAACCTAATAACCTTCCAAACTCTCTAACTTTAAATACCATTATGCTGCACATTAGACAGTTTGAAAACACTTGGCAAGATACCAAGTATCTCAATGTGTTGTATGTACATATTGCATATGAATTTTGGTGAAATACAAGCATTCAGTCCATAACAAAGATTTGCTAATAAGAAGGGAAGAATGGATATGGGAAGGCACTTGACAATTGCTACATCTTTCGAGACCCAAACTCTAACTGTATATAGTGTCAACTTTAGGACAGAAAAGAGTGGCAGAACAAATGAGCAGACAGAAGCATGCATATGCATATGTAGTCTCTTAATTAGGTTGCATAAGATCTTTCAATCCTCCATAAATATTGGTTGACAAGTTTATGACCTATTAGGATGCTAAATATTGAAATCCATAGACTACAGAGAGGAGAGATTACCTCTAATTTTATTCATGTCCAGATTAGAACTCACCTGAGATTTGGATGTAGAAGCTTTTAGCATGTAGAGTTTCCATGGCAGATTACTGGATATTTCCTTTGCAATTTCTTTCTGTAGCTGGGACACAGATGAATAAACGTTACTATTATTTCAACTTTCTGTATTCTATTTCACTAGGTGGGAAAATGTTCTTCCAGCAGGGAACTGTGGGACTTAGAAAACTGAAAGCTACTGTGAAGAAAGATATAGCAGTGAGTTTGTAAGGCATATTTGCCTATGGTTTCATTGTAACTGTTTCTGAAAATCCAGGGATTAGCAAGTTGTTCATGTTCCTGTTTATCTAGTCAGTTACTATTTATTTGAAGTGGTCATGTAGTACTCATCATGAATGTCTTCCTGTTATTTGTATCAGCTTTGTATTTTGATTCTTTTCCATAAATCCAAGGATAAGACATCTATTTTGCAAAAATTTGCATACTACTTTCATGCTTTCTTCATTATTAATATGCTTAGGAGATTTCTACTAACTTTCTAGTTACTTCAATTAAAAAAAAAAAACCTTCATTGGCATTATCTTACAACCTTAAGAAGTCTGATTATTAGCTTATTGTCAAAAAAATAACTTCCATTCTAAAGGTTGCTTTTTTACATTACACATGAAAAAGTAACTCATAATGGATCATCGACCTAAATGTAAGGGCTAAAACTATAAAAATCTTAGAAGAAACAAAGGGGTAAATTTTTGTAACCTTGTATTAAGCAGTGGTTTCACAGATGTGACAATAAAAGCACAACCATGTATTTCATCATAATTAAAAATTTTTTGTGCTTCAAAGAACACAGTCTTGAAAAGTCAATCCACAGAATGGGAGAAAATTTTGAAAACCACATATCTGATAAGAAACTTGTATCTAGAATATATTAAAAACTTTTACACCTTAATAATAAAAAGACAAAAAAGTTAAAAAAATGTGCCAAGGATCTAAGTAGACATTTTTCTGAATACACACACACACACACACACACACACACACACACACGTTCCATATAGTCAATAGCTACATGAAAAGATGCTCAACATTACTAGACATCAGAAAAATTCAAATTAAAATGAAAAGGAGATACCATATCACACCCACTAAAATGGTTATATTTAAAAAGACAGATAACAACACTTTTAGGCAAGAAACTGGTTTCTTCTCTAGGTTTGCATCCAGAGACTTCCTTGAGTATGATGGGCATGTGGGCATCTATGATCTGGGGCTGGATAGGCTGAGGGGGTGGATTTAGGTTTGAAGACCCTGTTGGGGATGCTGTCTACATCTCTCTGATTCTCTGTTCATTTCATTCATGGAAGAAATAAATAAAATAAACTTTTAAAAAACACTGGCACCCTTGTGCCCGCAGCTGGCATGAAGTTTTAGGCAGTTGGATCCCACATGGCCAACTATGCAAATAGTGTCCCGGACTTACTGACTTCAGAAACATGCCAGACGTACATATGTGCATGCCTAAATACCCAGAGGAGAATGCAGGAGAAAGGGGTTGTAGTGTGGCCATCCCTCCTCGGGGCTGCTTTCTCACTCTCCCCTTTCCAGACCCTCCTCCCACCTCTTCCTGTCTCTGGTGAACACATGTGCCCTATAGCAAAAATTAAAAACAAAAAAAATTGGGACCCTCATATACTGCTAGTGGGAATAAGAACAGTGTAGGCATTTTGGAAAACAGTCTGGCGTTTTATTAAAATATTAAGCATAGGACCCAACAATTTTAGTATTAGGTGTATACTCAAGAGAAATGAAAATATATATTCACACATAAACTCTTGTACATGAATAGTCACAGTAGCATTATTCATGATAACTGAAAAGTAGAAAAGACCAAGTGTCCATCAACTTTTGAATGGATACAATTTCATATAGTCAGACAATGGAATATTACTTAGCAATATAAAGGAGTGAAGTACTGATATATGCTGCAATATGGATAAACCATGGAAACAGGATGCTACATGAAAGTAGCTAGTCTTCTGTATTATGGAAATACAAAAAATATATTTATTATTTCATATATAATGTATGAAATGTCTAGAATAGACAAATCTATTGAGGCAGAAAGTGGATTAATAGTTAAATGGTACTGAATCGGGTGCAGACTGGGAGGGGTTCACTGCTAAAGGGCAAAGAATTGCTTTATGGGTTAATGAAAGTGTGTATTTTAAAACCATTAATTATGTACTTTGAATGGGTGAACTGTATGGTATGTGAAATTTATGTCAATATTACTTAAAAAACTAATTGTAAACATCATTTGAGATTAAAAAGTAACTAAAATCACTTCTCTTTATGTATTCTATATATGTTAATTGAATTGTATTTTTTTTGTTTGTTTAAAGTAACACAAAGGCATGAATCTCCTCACAATTGGAGAGGTGAGACAGAAATTTAACACCCTGGTATTGGAGCAAAAAGTGAAAAAGGAGAGGAAACAGAGTAGAATTTGTGTTCTTGTTGTAAAGCTTTGTCCTACAGCACAAATGGTTTTGAACACAGAATACTAACTGTGATGAAGAGTTTCTCAAAAATGAATAGTATTTCTAGGACTAGTCTTTAACTTTACTTACTCAGCTAGGGTTTTTAAAGTGCTATTGTCGGGACCAGCAGTTAGCGTAATGGCTATGTCGCTGGATTCCCACGTAGTCGACCGCGGTTCGAGTCCCGGACCTGGTGGCTTAAACTCACGCCGGGCGCGTGTGCGTGCGTGCCCAAGATCCCGAGAGGAGAATGGAGGAGAAGGGATTGCGGCGTGGCCATCCCCCCTGGGGGGTGATTTCCTGCTTTCTATCTCTCTGTCTCTCTCTGTCTGTCTGGCGAGCGCACGCGCCCTATAGCAAAAACCTCTCAAAAAAAAAAAAACAAAAAAAAAAGTGCTATTGTCATAACTTTAAAAACTTACACATATTTGTTTATGAGATGATACGTTTGGATGGATAGATACATGTTTAAATCAGAGAATATGTTTTGCTTTTACAAATCTTTAGCTCAACTCAGCTATGTATGGTGAGGTATCTTATACGATTTCATACCTTAAAATTGTACCTTGGAGCTACTTAATGAAAAATAGAGATAGAAATATATGTATCTATTTAGCAATGCACATTTAGTGCCTTACTGCAAAGCATGTTACTTCCTAATACACATTTGAAAATTTCTAATTGTGGTACAGTTTTAAATATAAGTATATTAACAGGCTTTAAATTGAAATTTGAAACTAATTAAAATATTTATAGACGGGTACAAAAAGGCATACATTTTTTAATTAAAATTTTATTTTGAGCCAGCTGGTGACATGGTGGTTAAAGTGGCTGGATCTGCGATGGCTGACTACACAGTTTGAACTCTGGATCTGGTGGCTTGAAAACCATGCCAGGTTGGGTTCATGGTGCCCTGAATTTTAAAAGGAGGGAGAAATGGAGAAGAATGGAGAAGAAAGGATTGTGGCATGACCGCTCCCCATGGTGGTGGTACTTTCTTTTTCTCTCTCTAGTGAGTGCATGCACCCTCTGACAAATTAAAAAAATATATATTAAAAGAAAGACTTATGTTTAGTTCATGTGTGTTATGATAGAATCACTTGAAGATCATCTCCAAGAAACCAAACTAGAGTGCGTCTGAGGGGCAGTGAAGCCAACGTGTGTCCTTTGCTCTGTGTGGTTTGTCTCACTTTCTCCATCGTTAGACATAACGAGCACATCTAAAGTCATAATAAAAGCCTATTTCCTGCAGCGTGGCTATTAATCCAGCTTTTATCTCATGCCATTGTGATAGTGATCTTACCATAACTCTTTTGTGTTCATTACAGTATTCATTATGTCTGTTACTCAAGGCCAGTGACTGGGTCAATCAATATCACTGTCACTGAGTGAATTGGGTAAGGTTTCAATCTCAAGAAATTTAACCTTGTGTAGTTTAATTTAGGACATCAGAAATAAATGCCCTAAAATAAATACTCAAAACACAGTTTTAAGGGAATTAAGAGTCTTTCAATATAGTTTAGCCTACACTAGCATATGACGATTGGTTCTCTGTAGAACCTTTTAGTCTCTGCCTGTACACCTTGAGGTCTGTAGGGGTGCACCACCCAAGGGCTTCTTCTGCCACAGTCCAGCATCTGGTACAGTGTAAAGAACAGTGTTTGGAAGTAGTCGCCAGGGTTGTAGTTTCACTTCTGTTGCTGCTTGGATTTGGATGATTTACTTAAATTCTCCGAGTTCCCCTTCATTATTTTTAAAGTGGATATATTATATCCATTTTATAAGTTTGTTAGAGGTATTTAGAAAGACAAAAATAATAGGTACTATACTCAGATCAGTAATAAATACCAAACAAAGTCTTTTCTTCCTACCCTCTATAATTGTCAAAACACTTGGCAAGATACCAAGTATCTCAATGTGTAGTATGTACAGGTTGCATGTGAAAAATTTCTTATTCATCTTATGTTGGTTAAGTGGAAATATACTGAATTTTCTGTCTATCCTCCCTCCTAACTTCCTTCATTACCTTTGTTCTTTTCCTTCCCCTGAGTCCCCACCCCTGCAAACTCTGAGAGGATGCATTATGTTGTAGCCACTGTTTATAATTCACCACCTTGAAGGTAAATGAGCTACTTAAAGCCTCTTAAGCTCTTCGATGAATTCTGGTAACTTAAACACTATAAAATCTGAAATTCTTTGGCCCTTCAAAACCTTTAACAGTTTGACCTCAACATGGCTCACTGGCTTTATCTCCATTTTCATTTGCCTTTATGATATGTCTTCCTTTATTTTTGAGTCCTTTTACACATTTCATCTCACCTTCCCGTGCACTCAGTCCTAACGTCTTTCCTGCCTCTTTTACTTATTAATATCCTGTTCCCACTTTACGACCAGTATACTCCCACCATCAAGTCGTCTCCATATTTCCTGTTGAAACTAAAGTCAGTTCTGCTTTTCTCCATCTTTCCCTGGCTTTTCCTTTGTATGCCTTAGGTTCAGTCTGTACTGAAGTCTGACTTGTCAGCATCTGAGAGGCAAAGCCAGTGCCTGATTTATCCCCTGAATTGCATCTACGGGTTTCCGCAAGTTCCCCTATCCCATCATCTTCTGAATGATATATCCACAGAGGTACAGCTTCGTTAGCTTCCATTGCTCTTTTTTTTTTTTGGAGAGGTTTTCACTATAGGGCACTTGCGCTTGCCAGACAGAGAGAGACAGAGAGACAGAAAGCGAGAAATCACCCCCCAGGGGGGATGGCCACGCCGCAATCCCTTCTCCTCCATTCTCCTCTCAGGATCTTGGGCACGCATGCACACGCGCCCGGCGTGAGTTCTAAGCCACCGGGTCCGGGATGCGAACCACGGTCGACTACGTGGGAGTCCAGCGACATAGCCATTACGCTAACTGCTGGTTCCCAGCTTCCATTGCTCTTGAAGCATATGGAAAAGCTTCATGGTTGACTTGTCACTCGTGAGAGCACCTTATTGGGCATTGGAGACTTTCATTTTAATGAGAGTGATAGAAACTATGGTTTCTGCTTTGGTTTTTACCTGTATGGCTTAGATCATAGAGGAGGCCGTTCCTTCTACTATCTACTGTATTGTGCTTTTCACTTTATTCTGAGTTTGTTCTCTACATATTATTTTTAATAGTCAATTTGTATAGTTATGGTTACACCACTGCATTGAAATGATGTGAAACAATTGGAGTTGGTCCTACTTGACAAATTGAGGATGGGTCTTTAATTTATAAAAAGCAAGTAGTATCTCTATAAATGCAACCTAACATTACATTTACAGAAATATTTACAGAAAGGTACATCCATCTAGCATTGCATTTGTTGTTTTACAAAGCATGTTTTTATTCACTATTTTATTTTATTTTTGCTTCTGTAAAGTAGTTGGCACAAGACCTTGAACTGCTTTTCCAATTCCCACCCACTCTTAGGCAATTTCTGTTGTATGTTTTTGGAATATTAAAAATTCTTATAATTTGACTTTTTTGCAATGATTTGTTTTCAGTCTCCCCTCCACCTCCTCCACCCCAGTTCCCCATCAAATAAAATTAGTTATAGCTTTGGTCATTTAAAGGACCTTATTTGGTGTGAATGTTTCTTTGATATTTTGTTTGTTTCCATTTATCTGCCAATGTCACTTACCCTCAATTTGATTTAATGTTATATTAAGTTTTGATATTTCTTGAATGCTTCAGTAATTTCTGAGGTAATAGGTAGTTGGGACAGTTGCAAATTTGTTTCTGGATTTTCTCTCAAGGTTTATTTGTGTGCTCTTTCAATGCCCCCCTTTTTTGTAGTTTTTTTTTTTTTTTTGCCTTAGGGCATGTGTACTTGCAGGGAGTGAGAGAGACAGAGATAGTAAGAGGGAAAGTGAGAAATAACTCCCCTGAGAGGATGGCCACACCACAGTCTCTTCTCCTTTATTCTCCTCATGAGATCTTGTGCATGCATGCTCATGCACCTGGGGTGATTTTCAAGCCTCCGGGTCTGGGACTCGAACCTTAGTCAGCCATGTGGGAGTTCAGCGATGTAACTACTACACCATCTGCTGGCCTCAATGCCCAATTTTTAACGTGGATATTGTTTGTGTGGTTTTTATTAAAACTTTTTAATGGTCTCTGCTAATTCACTATCTTGATAGTAATTTAGCATTATTATTGAAATCCCAGATGTAAGTGTGCAGTATATAATAGGTATCATTTAAGGAAGCATTTCTTCAGACTTCTGAAGTATGTTTCTTGGTCCTTATTCTCAAAACTATATTTACAAACAGACTGTAGTTTTGGCATTGTATTCTTTATACAATAAATAGACACATGGCAAGTCACCACTATCTTAGATGAATTGTTTGAAAATTTAAAATGGAGTTGTACAGCCCAAATTCTCACATGAAAAATGCCAAGGGAAGTAATTGGCTCCACTCCAAACTCTTTTGAGAGACTGATCCAGTTGTCCAAAATGGAAAATGAAGTTTCAGAAAAATCATTCCCCAAAGAGGCATGATTCATCTTGTGTGGCAATAAATAAACTCTTGGGACACTGTTATTTATTTGACCCCTTCACTAGAGTCCAAGTGAGCTTCTCTCTGTAAATTACCTTTCCAGAGAACTCTCAAAGCCCAACCTAAACGCTTCCTGTAACAATCAACTGTTGTTGTTTTTTCTTTTTGTCTTGTTAAATTCTGCTTGAGGTAGAGATCTTCCAAATCCACCAGTCCTGTCTCTGTTTCTATTAATAGCATTGTGCCCAGGTAGGCTTCATTTTTAAGACTCTCAGTTAATAACAATGTATGTAGAGGTCAACAAGACTCAATCAGTGGCTTTTTCTAGCAGTCACCAGAATTAGAATTCATTATTTGCTCATATCTCTAATATTGGGACCAGCAGTTAGTGTAATGGCTATGTCGCTGTACTCCTATGCAGTCGACCGCGATTTGAGTCCTGGACCCAGTGGCTTAAACTTACGCCGGTCACGTGAGCGTGTGTGCCCAGTATCCCGAGAGGAGAGTGGAGGAGAAGGGATTGCGGTGTGGCCATCCCCCCCGGGGGGTGATTTCTCGCTTTCTGTCTCTCTGTCTCTCTCTGTCTTTCTGGCGAGTGCACGCGCCCTATAGCAAAAACCTCTCCCCCTCCAAAATAAAATTTTCTAAAATTAAGAGCTTTGTTACCTGAAGTGTATGGTGTACACTGGGAATGCTTATTAGGATTATCTTTTTTTTTAAAATTGGATTGTGCCTTTTTTTGGTCCTGATTTTATATCTGGAGTCATGGAAAATACATGCTTAAATTGATTTAACACCTGCGTGGAAAACAATCTAAAACTATGGATTATTATGAGATTAAATGAGTTTTTCTCTAGCTCCATTCTGTTGGGTGGGTCAGAAAAGTCATGGTGTATTTTTTTTTTTTTTTTATGTTTTTCCGTGCAAACATGTGTCATGTCCCTTCCAATGACCCAGTATATCAATCTCGGTTGTTATCAACATTCATATCTATCTGTTTATTCTCCATCATGTAAAATAATGCTTGATACATAGTAAGGCCTTTAAAAGTGTTTGCAAAGGTTATTCTTTCCCATGTGACATATTTTCAGCTATTTGTTGAACACATTAAATACTATATGATGTGATTATGGTTTCCTGAGACTATTAACACAATCCAGCTGTTTCCCAAGTACTTTTTTCATTTTAAGTTAGTGAATATTTAAAATAAATAAATGAACAAGCAAACAATGGAATCATTAATTTTTGAAAGTAGAAGGAAATTTATAAATCATTTGGTTCAAGCACAACTTTTCCAAATTAGAAAATAGATACTTTAAGCTTGGACTTTTCTAATCCTTTCATATCCAGAGCTGACTCTCATATTTATACATATCACTCTTTTTTTTTTTCCCGAGAGGTTTTTGCTATAGGGCGTGTGCACTCACCAGAAAGACATAGAGAGACAGAGAGATAGAAAGCGAGAAATCACCCCCCTGGGGGGATGGCCACGCCACAATCCCTTCTCCTCCATTCTCCTCTTGGGATCTTGGGCACACATGCACACACGCCCAGCGTGTTTAAGCCACCCGGTCCAGGACTTGAACTGTGGTCGACTACATGGGAGTTCAGCGACATAGCTATTATGCTAACTGCTGGTCCCTATACATACCACTCTTAAAATGTATTATTACCTAATCTCAGCAAATGACATTTTATTAGGTTCTGCTTCAGGTTATCCCTTCTTGACTAATCCTTGTTTACTCTCTAGAGCCACCAGAAAACCATTCATGATCAATATATGGTTGTCAGCAATACAGATCTGGAAAAGTGAGAGTCATTCATTTACTTCTAAGAAATAAGATTGATCTTCAAGAAGTTAATGAAAAATGAACATTATGACAAAATAATGCATAGATTTCAGGTTTTTTTTTTTTTTTACCAAATAAATTCATACTTTAATTCCATTTTTCTGCTAACTTTTTAAAGACCCTGCATATACGTTTATGAAATTTTCTGAGTTTGATTTAGTTTTAAAGATTACTTAATATTACCCCTGAAGGCAATAGTTTTATAAGCATTCTAGCAGTCTGCAGTGTTAGTAATACATAATCCTCGTAATGTATTGTGTATGTGTGATACAGAATGAACCTAAAGAAATATACCTTCTGTTGACTTTATACTTGTCTAGGAGCAGTCTTGGTCTTTATGATGTTTCCATGGTTGGCTTGAACTGGATCCATGATAAACTGAATTCATGCTAAATATAACCATAATGTAGGCTAACCAAGTCGATGTTCCTGGCAGGATTCTCATTATATATGTCTTTACTTTCAATGGGAAGTAATTTCTGTAAGTCTAAAGGGAGTGTCATCCTGTTATAGAAGGGTTTTCCCCAGTTGATTTCCCCTCTTTAGGCCCTTGTTAGATGTGCATTTTGCTTCTTCTAATTCTTTTACCAGATTCTGGTCCAGCCTTCTTTCACTTTTTTACCTTGCTTCCTGTTATATCTCAGACAGATCCTTAATTTGGACTCTCACTTGCTACACTTAATCATAGACGCCTTCTGATAGCCTCAATCTACACCTCAATTTTCCTTCACATATCCACCAAAGGTCCTTTTCTAAGACTTCTCATCCTCAGGTGTACAGGTATTTCCTTGGCCCAATTTTTGGTAATTATTATAATGCCTCTCAGAAAAATGATGACCTTTTTTCCTTTCTTGCTGTATTCCATCATTGGAGAATTAGAATGTCTAACCCACCTGACCTAGGAGTTTAAGCATTTTTTTGCTTTAAAAATTCAAAATAAAATGTTACAGGGTGTGTACACTTGCCAGAGAGAGACAGAGTAAGAGAGAGAAGAAAAGTGAAAAATCACACCCCAGAAAGGCTGGTCACATCACAGTCCTTTCTCCTCCTTTCTCCTCTCGGGACTCTGAGCACACACGTGTGCCTGATATGTTTCTCAAGCCACCAAGTCTGGGACTTGATCTGTCAGTCAGCCACATGGAATCTAGCCACCTTAGCCACCACACCACTGGACCTTGAGGTTTATTTATATCTGGTAGAAGTGATGGGAATCAGTGGATTAGGACTTCCGTAATGGATGAATTCGTGTAGGGATTTCCAACTTCTTCTTTTCTCTCAATATATGATTGAGATCTAATATAAATGAAAGTTTGTATCCAGAAAATGTTTGTGTGATTTTATGTGCATTTTTTTATATTTAAGGAATTTTTATGTTTATGATGACATTGGATCCCCATCAGAACCCCTGAGAGGTTTTACGAGACCAGTCTAGTTATTGCTATATTAGAAATATGGTAAGTTACTCAAGGTGATAGAGTCACTAATATCAACGTGAGATCTGAGGGCTCCTCCCAACTCTAGATCTAGGAGTATTTTCACACCATTCATCATAAGATCTTCATATTCCTTTTTTTTTTTTTTTTTTTTCTGAGAGGTTTTTGCTATAGGGCGTGTGCGCTCGCCAGACAGAGGGAGACAGAGAGATAGAAAGCGAGAAATCACACCCCACGGGGGATGGCCACGCCGCAATCCCTTCTCCTCCATTCTCCTCTCGGGATCTTGGGCACGCACGCACATGCGCCCGGTGTGAGTTTTAAGCCACCAGGTCCAGGATGCGAACCGCGGTCGACTACGTGGGAGTCCAGCAACATAGCCATTACACTAACTGCTGGTCCCCATATTCCTTTTTTTTATAATTATTTATTTTATCTTATTTTTTGAGAGGTTTTTGCTATAGGGCGCATGCACTCACCAGAAACACGGAGAGAGACAGAGAGACAGAAAGCGAGAAACCACCCCCCGGGGGGGATGGCCACACCGCAATCCCTTCTCCTCCATTCTCCTCTCGGGGTCTTGGGCACGCACGCACACGTGCCCGGCATGAGTTTTAAGCCACTGGGTCTGGGACATGAACCGCGGTTGACTACATGGGAGTCCACGACATAGTCATTACGCTAACTACTGGTCCCTAATTATTTATTTTTAATTTTATTTATTCATTCATTTATTTTAATTTGACCAAAGAGAGACAGAGAAAGAGAAAGAGAGAGAGAGAGAGAAAGTGAAAAAGCAAGCCACCAGGTCTGGGACTTGAACCGTGATATGCCATGTGGGAGTGTCCAGTGCCTTAACCACCATGCCACCTGCTGGTCCCCAAGATCTTCATATTTCATACTTATTTCATACAAAATATTCTTGAAAAATATTTTTTGTTGTTCCAATGCCTTCATGAGTTTATTTGAGATTTTTATTTCTTTGTTTATTTTTAAGATGAGCTCAGGATATTGGCTGGCGTTTATGTCTGGAAGAGTGACAGTGCTTTGAAGATGTGAGAGCCGACCCTTTGAGTCTGACTGGGAGGTGGAGTAGGAGTGGGAGGCAGACAGCGAAAGGGCAACTCACACTATGTTTCTGGGAAGGAAAGTAAAACCACAAAGGAATTGTGTATATCTTTGCATAAAATTCGGCTTTTATTTTTAGCTTTTTGAGTTTGTAAGAAAATTAGCCTGTTAAAATTTCATTTCTCTTTGATACCCTATGTGGTGCCTAGCATCCTGAAGATTAAGAGATGGTATACAAGAATAGCCATAGGAAACAATGCTGTCGTCTGTCTAAAAAGCGACCCAGAGATTTTATTTAAAGTAGTCAAGTGCCCTTGGGATTTCTGTCCATGTGTCTATAACCTTTGTTTTTCTTCCTTCCGTTTTCATACTCCTTTTCTTCTTCCTCTCCTTCCTCTCTCTTTTCCTTTCTCTCTGTTTAACTTTCTTGTTTTCCCTACATCTCTCCATACCCTGATCCCTCTCTTCCTCCTTTTCATGCTTCCTTTTTTTTTTTTTAATAATACTGATTTACTAGACATTAATTAAGCATGTAAAATGAACTACATAGGTGAGATGCTTTGGCTGTGTTTAATACGATGAATGACACGAAACTTATGCTTTCAGAGCAACTTATAGTCCAGCAAGGTAAGTATATGGTACAACAATTAAGACATGTAGGGTGAGATCTGCCGAATTTTTGAGTATAGAACAAGCATTATGGAATGGAGATAATAGTTTAAAATGTTGGCTTCAAAGTATGATTCATGTCAGTAAGTCCTATTGATTTGGGTCTATGAAAAGCATTGGCCATTGTAACCTATTCTAAACTGTACAGCAGATTCCATTATCTTATCATACAAAGTATAGCATATGTGGTATATTCTATTATCATACATATGTGTGTGTGTGAGTATACCTTTTTCCATATTCAAAATTACCACAAATGGAGTTGAGTGAGAAATGAGAAACTTACATCCATTAATAAAAACTCCTGTTTCCTCCTTCCTATGTGGGAAAATAAACTGGTAGTAAAATTAAAAGAAGATAACTCTGTTTACAAAGATCTGGGAGGAAGGGTGTGTTTGGCAATCCTGCTTAATCAAACATACTGTGGGCTGTCCCAGATTCATATTTATGTGTGGAGCCAGAGGGTGGTAGTTTCAGGGAGTAATTGAGAGGTTACACAGGGAGGAGACAGTGAAGGGCAAGTCAATGCTTAATGCCCATCAGGGAAAGTAGAAAGCTTGGGGATAACCCAGCTTGGCAGGCATGAATGTGTCAAAAGCTGTGGAGAGTTAAGAGAATGTTATGCAAGATCCCTTGGATATATGTATTTTGGGTTCTGCAGCCATTGCTTTGGGATTTAGTCCTGTTGTATTATGGAATAATGACTGTATCCAGTTTATCAACTCAAGGTCTCACGGCACTAAATGGTAATATGACAATGATGATAATAACTACGTAATTAAGCATTATTGAGTCCTTACTATGTATTTGAATTTTATTTACTCATGTAATAAGTTTATTTATTTGATCTTCACAACAGCTACCTAAATTGTGTCGTAGCATAAACTCACTTGGGTAACTGAGGAAATAAAAAATAAAGTGACTTGGGACTAGCAGTTAGTGTAATGGCTGTGTTGCTGAATTCCCATGTGGCCTACCGTAGTTCGAGTCCCGGACCTGGTGGCTTGAACTCATGCCAGGCGTGTGTGCGTGCGTGTGTGCGTGCGTGCCCAAGATCCTGAGAGGAGAATGGAGGAGAAGGGATTGTGGCATGGACATACCCCCAGGGGGGTGATTTCTCGCTTTCTGTCTCTCTGTCTCTCTCTGTCTTTCTGGCGAGCTCACACACCCTATAACAAAAAACCTCTCCAAAAATAATAATAATAATAATAATAAAAGCGGCTTACCGAAAATTACTCAGATGGAAACTGAAACTATCAACTATATTGAATACTGTTTCTCACATTATAAGAAAATGCCAGTAAATATTTATTCATATGGTACATGGTAATTTCAGAGGGATTTGATATCTGCTAGGTCTTAGGATTAACACAACTCCCTTGTGACATATGTGATGTCAGGCGTATGCATTTATCTCTTTTTAAGAGATGAAAACTGTCAAGGCTCAGGGAAACAATCATGCATAGGAGGCCTGGGTCCTAGGTAAGACAACTAGCAGTCCCCTTCAAATCTAGTTATGCCCAAACCTAAGTACAGTGCACGGTGCTGAGATACCTAGTTGCATAGACTTATCTAATTTTAAGCAAATTTCCAATCAAGCTAAAATCTAAGTTTCTGGTGTTTGAGAATATAGATTTCAGTCTCTCAGTAATTATCTAAAGCATGATACAGTCTTTACTGGAGTTTCCAGATAAATGAGATGTCATTGCACTTAGCAGCAAGGGTCACCGCTGCAGGCTTTCCATTGGCTCCATCTGTTGCTAGGAGGAGTTGCTGTCTCTCTGCAGCTGCCGGCCAAGCAGGCGTTTCTGAGTAGAGCTGAGTCCAGGTTGACAGTAGCTAGAAAAGGAATGTGTCCCAACCTGGCAAGGACATCCTTCAAGTCGTCTTTTTTGTCAATTAGGCTGACAGAAATCTTGATTTTGATGCATTTCATTGCTTTTCTTGAAGCTCAGTTTTGCCTTTTTTTCCCCCTTTTTTTTCATACCGAAATTCGTTTCATTGCTGACAGACCACATTCATGCACCTTACAAAAGAATAAGTAAATTCCAATTAACATCTGAAATGCAAAATTTGGTTCCAGTTCTAGCAGGAAAGTGATATTTTGTTTGATTAAAAGAAATAAGGGCTATTTCTTCTAAATAAGGACTCTGGGCATACATCATTTTCCTGGCAATTACGAAAGAGATTTTTAAATGCTCCCTTTAGGATTTTGATGAAAGAATGAGAATTGTTCGATTTGGATGGCTTCCCATGTTTAAGATCCTATTTATCTGCAATGTGACTGAAATAGATGCTGGGGAAGGAAAAGCATTATGTGCATTCTTTCCCTTCTTGCCTTTCATATCATGATCTGTCTGCTGGAATTTTCTTCCCCCTGTTTGACTAACTCTTCTTCCTTCACTCCTTGAGATCAGGCTCACATGCAGGACTTAGGGCAAAACTTTCCATATGCATCTCTGCTACTAGGACTTACTTCCTTATTTCTTTCTCACTGTCCTCGGGAAATATTCCATTTATATTTCTCTTTGGGGACTTACAATAGTAAATTCTCGATATAGTCACTATTTTCTCCTTGGCCATTTTCGTTCCCAAGCTGTTGAATGTCTAAGTTCAAGGTCAGTATTTTATGCATTTTTGAATCCCTAGCATCCTATGCCACATCTGGCCCTATGATCCCCCTTAACACCAGCTTCGAGATGACTTACAAATTCGCAAGTACATATTAAGATATATATTGGGTCAATAGAAAAGTCATGATGTGTTTTTCTATGCAAAAATGCATCATGATTTTTCTGAAACCCGATCATCTCCAAACACTTCAATTCAGGTTCTGGAGTCTTCAAAGTCAGGGTTAAAAGAAAAACAAAAACTTACCACCAACAAAACTCTAATTATCTCTCTGGCTGTTGAAATATATTAACTGCCTATAATCATACCCACACTTGGAGATATTTGAACACTTGTTAATTATGGAGCCTGGAAAATGGAACACACAGTTTGTTTAACCTGAAAGGAACTTCAGGAAGTCAATTAGTCCACAAGCTCTTTGACTGATGTGAACAGAAGGCTCCCAGAAGAGACATGAACTGCGTAAAGCCACCCAGAGGCCTGGTGACTGAGCTCAGCTTCTTTCCCCACTGGGCATTCTATTAGATTTCTTTCCTTTTCACACAATTATTTTACAAAGCAAGTGTGCTTGCTTTTGTATTCTCCATAACACTTTCAGAGTCATACACCTCAGATAGTAAATATTGAAATGAAATAGAATTCCTCTTATTTTCTTCATCACGATTCTTTTTATTACAGAGGATATAAAAGACAAAAGGGGGCCGGTTGGCGGCATAGTGATGATGCAACTGGCTGTGTAAGAGAGAGATCCTAGGTTCCCATCCCTGGATTCCCTGAGCAGGCCAGCTGTGCGTGCTTGTGCCCATGAGCCAGGCTGAGGCTGGGACAGGGCACAGTGCGAAGACCCTGACGGGGATGCCTGTTTATTTCTCTCTCTCTCTTTCTCTCTCTCTCGGAAGAAACAAACGGATAAACTTACAAAGGGGGAGAGAATGCAGGTGGCATGTTGGTTAAAGTGCTGGACTCCCACATGGCCTACTGTGGTTGGAGTCTTAGAACTAGCCACTTAAGACCCTCCCCCTGGGGGAGGGGTGCTTTCTCACTTTCTCTGTCTCTCTGTTTCTGCCTCTCTTGGGCAAACCCACCTACCCTTTAGCAAATTTGAAAAACAGAATAAACAACAACAGTAACAACAACAAAAAATGCTGGGAGAGAAAAAGAGAGAAAATAGCTCTAATTTGGAGACTAAATAAAGGAAGAGGTTGCTTAGCCTCGAGTCCAAGAATTACAAAGCAAAAGTTTGCCTCTTCATCCTGTTTCTTTCCCTGCTCCTTTCCTTACCTGTTTTATACTCCCTTCTTCTCTTTTTCTCTTCTTAAGCTGGATGATCTACCCAATTTCTTCAGTGGGTTGAAAGTAAGGTAATAATTCAAACTACTCAACAGCACTGGTCTCTTCTGCCTGCTCGTCTCCCTCTGGAGCACTCTTCCTGTTAGTCTTCGTTCTAGACCACTCTTGCTCACCTTACACACTAACCTTCAATTTCACTGTCAGACTTCTTACGTCCTCTTTGCCATGGTTCTCTTTTCCTCCATAATGTTTAGAGTATTTTGTAATTTTCTGTGTGCTTATTCACTTACTTTCTCTCTCTCAAAGTAGACTGTAAGTTCTACAAGGTTAGAGACGATCTGAGATGTTGTACACCTTCAGATATCCATTACCTAGCAGTGATACCTGACACATATAAGGAGCTCAATAAACTTTTACTTAATAGGTGAATTGGTTAACTAATTAGGTAATAATTAATAGCTCTTTTGTCTCTTTGCCCAATTATATTTAGTGGGACTCTGTTCCTCTAAGACTCTACCTGCAAGATAGCAGGAGCCCTCACATTCCTGAGGCTTCCCCTGGAGTGCCTGAACCTATGCCCAGTGACTGATTTACCTTCACCTCTTCCTAATCACCCTCTTCCAGATTGTTACAAACTCCTTTCTGTTGTACAGTTTTTTCCCAGTAAAATTTTAGATCCATGTTTCTTTGGGCTTCCAACACTTCATTTTTTCTCACGTGCATTGAGTACTTGTGACCCAGTGCTGTTAGCATGCTCTCACAGGGACCAATTTCTGGACAACCGTTAGGAGTGCTTAACCTTTTAAACCATGCATCACCATGACAACCTTATGAAGCCTGTTAAACCTATGAGGAGTCCTTTCTCAGAATAATATATTTAATGTATAAAACAGAAAATGCATAAGTTTACAAAGAAGACGAACTATATGGAAAGGTAGTTATCTATGATTATACTCTCACTTCCCATGACCGTTTAGGGAAGGTGGCTCCTACCAGCCACTTCCAGGCTCTGGCCCAGGCCGTTGGCAGATAGTTGATTAGTTGTCCGGGCTTATGTCATTGCAAACCAATTTAGTTTTCTTTTCAGTAAAAAAAATAAGGTAAACTATAAGACTTCTCCCAAAGGACTCCATTGCTAAACTTTGAATAGCCTTAAAAACAAACAACACATTTAATAGACACAAAAGTGAAAACTTAGCTGCTGATGATAATGTGAATGGTAATAATGTCTTTGAGTTGACTAATATGCACTGAATTCATGCTGGAAAAAACCATGGTATACACTGCAAAGATATAGAGTAATTAAATGTAAATTTAAAAACAAAAACTTTTCTTTTTTTTTAGAGGTTTTAGACAGAGAGAGACAGACAGAAAGCAGGAAATCACCCCCCAGGGGGTGGGGGATGGCCATACTGCAATCCTTTCTCCTCCATTCTCCTCTCGGGATCTTGGGCATGCACTCCCGGTGTGAGTTTAAGTCACCGGATCTGGAACTCGAACCATGCTTGACTACATGGGAGTCCAGCGACATAGACATCACGCCAACCACTGGTCCCTAAAAATAAATAAATAAATAAATAAACTTTAAATAGCCGTTAATAATCAGCCAAAATGAGAGATACATGTTCTTGCAAATATCTATTATAAACTGTTTGTAACGTCAGTTATACCTGCATTGTTTATTGCTCTTTAAAGTGGATCCTTTTAATGTAGTGAGTACTGACTGGGGCAGGTGCTGGGAGGAGGACAGCCATGGGGTGGAGTGGGAAACATTTGCCAGCCCAGGCCCCCAGCGGCAGGTGTGTCACACGGCAGGTGTGTCACAGCAGTTGCAGTGTTATTCCTCCCCAGGCCCCCTGAGGGCAGAGGGGATTGCCTGTGCTCCCTGAGGCCTTGCTGGAGTTTCCATGGACTTTTATAGAGGAGGAACACAAACCATGGAGAAAATTAATCGCAGTGGGACAGGTGCCACATGAGCACATGGAAGAAAAACAAAAAACGTAAACACCTGAGGCAGCTTTGTGATTCCGATACTGATACTGAGTCTTTCTAATGAGAAAATATCCAATAGAATCAATGTATCTGTGGAGAGAATCTTCATTTTAGAGTTCTAAGACATGAATTTAAAAGGGACTCAGAGCTGGCACTATCTAAAGCTTCGTGGGACATTCTAGTCATTGCCCTCTGTCTGGAGTCTCCCTTTCTTTGCTCTTCAAATTGTGGTTTCATCAGGGAATTTTTATGTAACAAGAATCTATTCAGCATTTTTAGTGTCATCACTGTTAAGACATATTTTTTTAGGAACTACACAATATCCTGCATCATTTCTAGAACAAAATTGAGCATATCATGTGTATTTGAGGCTTTCCAGTAGACTTATTTTATGTTTCCATATAAGTAATTATGGTGTGCTATGTCTTGTCTTTCATCCTTAAATTCAAAAGAGACTTAACTTCTCCAATTTTTTTTTTGTACAATGTACATTAGGACAGCAAACAATTTTAGAAATATTTTTAAATATGTGAAAAAATAAGCTGTTATCCTCAAGTACTATAAAAGCACACATTTACATACAACCAATTTGTATGGTAATCACAAGCCATTCTCATCCAGAATTTTTCAGCAACGAATTGAATCTGAATTTGCAGAGTGTAGTCAAAAGTGATATAATTTCAGCTACAAATTTTCTCAAATTGGTGAGAGCAGGAAAGCTGTTCCTACATCTTGGCCTTCCCTCAATGTGTGTTATCCTTTTCCAATTTCTCCTGCCTATCAAAACCATGCTCCTTCAACACCCTAGTAAAAATGACATCTTTTGTCATGCGTTGTTTTCAATCCTTCCCACAAAAAAAATATTTTTTTCCTTCCTTCGTGCTCCCACCCCTCTACTGTTGTCTTTCATTATCATCATTTTTCATTTACCCGACTTTCTCTATTTAATTTGTAAAGTCTGTGAGATCAAGCGAGAGGTATCTGTTTTTTCTTCTTGCTAAATCATCCAGGACCTTGCTGTTTGCAGTCAAAAACATGGAGATGGAATGAATGAGTGAATAAATAAATAAATGAGCAAAGGTAAGAGAACATTCGTTCTTTATTCATTCAAGGCCTTTGGAATGGCTCCTAGCCACTGAGTGCCGTGCTTGGGTAGGTTGTGGTGCGGTGTGCCTGCCACCATCGTGCTAATGGTCTAGTATTTGAGCAACGGATACAAATGTCCTTTCAGTGTTAAGGAATGTACATGTACAGAGATGCAGGGATCCACTGTGTTTGAGAATGGAAAAATCTGTGTCACTTAAAAACTTAACACTCAGTAGAGTATAGAAGTGAGCTTTTGAGAAATATAGTGAGCATAAAGAAAACAGCATGATTCTCCCAGTGCCTAAAAAATATTAGACATGTGAACCACATCACAACATTGCTAAATTGGGGGAATGCTTCAGATTCTATTTTAGTCTCAAAACAGTGATTTCTTTTTGGTCTTATCCAAAGCACTTCTTGCTTCGAAATCTCAGCTTTTTAATCTATTACTCATTTCTCCCACAAATGAGTATGCTGAGGATTAATTACTGTAGAGCGTTTTGCAAATGAAAGGCCTATATAAATTCTAAGCAATGTTGTTATGCTGTGGGTGATGTGCTGGTGAAATATTGACAAAAGCCCCCCTTTGCTAAAGCCTGCATTGATGTATTAAACTCCTGCTGTAGAACAGTACCTCCGGGGAGCCTTATATATTCTTTTCTATAGATATGTGACTTGGCAATTAAAAATAATTATATTGTAGTCCTCCTTGTGATGTCAATCAAGAAATCTGCATTCAACTACTTGGACTGTAGTCTTTGAGTTTCAATTACCAAAGAGTGCACTTTTCTCTGCCCTCTCTTAAGAAAGTATTGCCTCTGAACCAGTCTAAATTATCAAAAAGATTTTTTTTTGTTTTATTTTCATTTTTCTTTATAGCATATTTGAAGAAACATGAATGAATCCGTTCCATTTCTGTGCCATGATTCAGACTGTAGGAAAATTCTAGTCAAATAGATTTCCTCTTATTTTACTTTTTAAAATTTAATTTAACATATAATAATGTTTATATTTGTGGGGATACAGTGATTTTTTTCAATGCATGAATACAGTGTATTATATAATAATTTAGTCAAGGTAATTAGCATACCTATCATTTCACCCATTTGTTATTTTTAAGAGCTTTTTTGTAATTTCTGATTTACATATAATATTTATATGTCTTTGTACGGTACAGTATAGTTTTTTAAAAGTATATATATGGCATGCAATTAACCAATTGAAGATATAAACATATTCACCACTTTCAACACATAAAATTACATTACATTGTGCACATTTGAAATTTGCCCTACTGGTTATTTTGGAAGCATATATTAAATTGTCAATGATGTTCTTTACTGTGAAATACAGTTCTAAAGAAAAACAAAGTAACAATCAGGCAGCAAAAAAATCTCATAAATTAATGAGAATGGATTTTTGAAAATAAAGGTAGTCATAACATGGTCAATGAAAAAGAATTTATAATTCCCATGTAGAGAATTGTGGGAGATAAGAGATTATAATCTGAGAAGGTCTGTGGTATCAATCAATCATTTGGTTGGTTAGAGATAGGTACACTTGTACATAACAATAGCTCATTAGAAGGAGATAGAAAAAGAAAACTCATTCCCTGTGATTTCTCATAAGATCACAGTATTGAACTGTGCTTAAATAAATCTTTGAAAAAGCCAAAACAAAAGTGAAATTGGATATAGATATTTAAAAGTGAAGACATGGTAAAAATCAGGGATTTGGTGATTTATAAGCTCTACAACGTTCTTAATTTTAGTCTTTTAATTTGTTCCGAAGAAAGACGGTTTCTTTCGTTTTGAAATTTTTATTTGAAGTGGACATACTTAAACGTTGAATCTAGTACTTTAATTTTCAGTTCTTTATAATATGTACTGGTAGTAGGGCTACTAAAGGATTAAGACATGTTTGCTGTGCCAAAAAAAAAAAAAAAAAAAAAAAAAAAAAAAAAAAAAACTACAATAATAAAACTTGTCCAAAAGCAGTTTGAAAAACGTTAGGTATCTCATTTTCAAGCATTCATCTGACTGCTTGAATTTTATTCTGCTTGTAAATCTGTACATAAGCCTGTGTTTTCTGGGTTTTGGACAAAAGATTAGTTAAGGTATAATGATATTCATACAAATGAGATAAGAAGATTAGCCTGTACAAAATCTATACTCCACTATATTCTCTTCTGAAATGTAAAGTTTGGACAATTAAATATTTTTTTTAAAAAATCAACAGTATCAAATTGGCATGACATTTTCTAAAGGGTTGTATATTTTTATATAAAATGATAAGTTGCTTATTGTCGGTGTCTGCCCCAGACTTAGTTCCATCTAAGAGGAAGCAGAAACAAAGAGACAAAGAGACAGAGTAGCAGCGGACACAGGCAGCCTGAGCCTCAGCAGCCCAAGCAACTTGTGCCACCCAGACTCACTGGGTGCCTTTATTTATAGGGCAAAGCAACACTACATACGTGTTTATTTCATGACATCCCATAGATGAGTTAGTATGTTACAGACAACAAGAAGCAGGTGATAAATCTATAAGGGCTTAGACATGCTGGGCCAGGGTATCTCTTGGCTACATCCATGTCAAAGAGAAATCCCAATAAACTTCTTATCTAGAGGAGAGAAGCCTGGCTGCAGGTGTGGGGAGGACACTTTCTTGCAAACATCAAGGGGTGTTGCTAAGGCTAAAGAGTCTTACAGAGGCAGAGCAGTGGTTGGAGTTTGCTGATTGGGGTCAGGGTGTTTCCTGAATTCCATCAGATGTACGTGTTGGAAGGCCCCTAGAAAATTCCACCCTTTGCTCTACTTATAGTAAGGGTCAAGGAAAGGACAAGCTGCAAAATTCTGTCAGAGCCGAAAGGGACAGGTGATGTTTGCTCAGAGCGCGTCCCCACATCCTCAGGGCCTCTCTCCGAACATGTCCCTACAGGTTATGTATGCTTAATTTATAAAAAGCAACTATTTTGTTATGAAAGCATAATAATGTTCTTTACAAAGAAATAAAGAGTCTATGAAACTAAAGAAGATAAATATTAACCTTATGAGAGTTTGTGTTTTCTTATTGAATCCTGGCAATTTTTTTTTTTTTTTTTGAGAGGTTTTTGCTATAGGGCGCATGCGCTCGCCAGATAGACAGAGAGAGACATAGAGACAGAAAGCGAGAAATCACCCCCCAGGGGGGATGGCCACGCCACAATCCCTTCTCCATTCTCCTCTCGGGATCTTGGGCACGTACGCACACGCGCCCAGCGTGTTTTAAGCCACCGGGCCCGGGACTCGAACCGCGGTCGACTACGTGGGAGTCCAGCGACATAGCCATTACGCTAACTGCTGGTTCCCAATCCTGGCAATTTTTGAGGACTGGATTTAAAAGTAAAATGAAATGTTTCTTTTGCAGTGTATAGAATAGCTGCCAACCATGGGGAGTGTCTGTGCTAAAAATAGTCTCTAGACAAACCCCTTCAACAAATATTTAAGGGAAGAAATAGTTTGATTTCATACAAGATTGATTATTTCTTTTTTTTTTTTTTTTTTTCTTTTTTTGGAGAGGTTTTTGCTATAGGGTGCGTGCGCTCGCCAGACAGACAGAGAGAGACAGAGAGATAGAAAGCAGGAAATCACCCCCCAGGGGGGATGGCCACGCCGCAATCCCTTCTCCTCCATTCTCCTCTCGGTATCTTGGGCACGCACGCACTCGCGCCAGGTGTGAGTTTAAGCCGCCGGGTCCGGGACTCGAACTGCGGTCGACTACGTGGGAGTCCAGCGACATAGCCATTACGCTAACTGCTGGTCCCTTCAAGATTGATTATTTCTTAACGAGCAAATCTAGACTTATCTTTTAAAATATTCCATCAAAACACCCATTCTAGTACGTACATTTTACTATATTTTCCTGTTGAAATGCTTCATTAGCCCTTAGTGGATAGTGTCCCTACTCTATGATTATATTCATCTCCTTCTTGTTGGACAAAAAATTAAGAGACAATTATAGACATAAATCTGATCCTTCTACACTTATTCTTTTTTTTAAGTTAAGGGGTTTTTTGTTTGTTTGTTTGTCTGTTCATTTTGCTATAGGGAGAGTGGGCTCATCAGAGAGATGGAGACGGAAAGTGAGAAAGCACTCCCCCAGGGCAGTCGCCACCCTGCAGTCCTTCTCCTCCATTCTGTTGGGATTGTTGAGTTTGCATACACAGGTAGCCCAGTGTGTTCTTCAAGCCGCCTGGTTTGGTACTCAAACTTCATGGTTGGCCAAGTGGAATTCAGCCACCTCAACCACCGCTCTACTTTCTGGTCCCGAATTTTTAAGTTTAGAGTTTTTGTATTGGATCTTTTATCTTGTCCAGTTCTCTGGGAGAGATGGCATCTAAAGTTCATACTACCCTATGTCAGTGATTATTTTAGTAGTTGGGTAAAGCCGGAGGAGACGCCTGGCTTACACTTGGTACCAGTGGTTATTCTCAGTCACGATGCCCTAGTAATGTAGCTATTGCCAGGATTACTACATTGTTTTCTACTGGACAGATAAGTGAACTGGGAGTGAGGAAATCCAGTTTCAAGTTCAAGCCCTGTCACTGATTCAGCCCAAAGAGTGCAGTGTGTTGCTAGAAAGCTCCGGGCATGGTTCTTGTGGATAAATCTGCCTTTGTAGCCAGGGAGAGTGGGGTAGAGAGAAGTGGGGTTGGGGATAAGAGCTAGAAAGAACAATAGACTGAGGTCAGGTCCATGCCACCTTTCCTCTGGATCACTCTGAGCCGTAATACACTTCCATATGCATAGGTTGATACCCTTCTTAGTTTTGTAGGATAACCCGCTCGCCAACATCTTGAAGGTCTGTGTTCCGAGAAACTCAGCCTTTTAATTACTTCTTTATTCTGTGCACCAAGAGGCATATTCTTGGTGATAAACAGTACAAGGAGAATTGAAAAGTTTGGAAAAAATTGGAATTAAAGTACAAGTTTATTTTGGTTCTTAAAGTTTTGAAATATGCACATATTCTTCATAAAATGCACTTTCCATGAACTTTTTGCAGACACCCTTATTTATCTTTATAAAAAGATATTATATTTTATCTATCAGTAGTTACCCAATCTGATAAAAGGTTATTTGATCTTATTCATTTAGAATGCTACTGTTGCTTGTCTCTCCCCCCTTTTTTTATTTCCATAGGGCACGTGCACTCACTGAAGAGAGACAGAGAGACAGCGAGAAGGAAAGTGAAAATTACCCCTCCCGGGATGGGGCGAGGGGTAGGCCACACTGCAATCTCTTCTCCATTTTCCTGCTGATTTTGGATATGCATGCACACGCACCTCGCGTGATATTCAGGCTGCCAGGTCCAGGACTCAAACCACGGTCGGCCATGTGGGAGTCCAGTGCCTCAACCATCGTGCCACTTGCTGTTCCCTGCCTACCTCATTTCTAAACTAAATAGTTGTGAAACATTTCCCCATCCAGCTATCACTCTCTCCGCACTAAGATGTGTTGTCAGAACAATAATAAAGCTAAAAAGTGTTCCAAACGTTCAGAAGAAACATTACAATGACTTTGTCTACATTCTCTTACACATTATTGTCACTGAAGAAATTATTCTGCTTTCATATGATCTAGACTATTTTGTTTCATCGCCTAAGGAGCCAGGAAGCTACACATAAAAAGGAGAGAGAACGAAGAATTAATAGCAGTGACAGGAAGTGATGCTACAGTTGGGAGGTTTGTGTTTTCTCGAAATACCTGTATTGGAATCCTGACCGTCAATGTGACGGTATTAGAAAGTGGAGACCTTGGGAAGCGATTGAGTCATGAGAGTTCCTGCGAACGGGATTAATGTCTTGTAAAGGAGATCCCAAAGAGCTAGCTAGCCCTTCCCATCTGTGGGGCCTCAGCTAGAAGTTGCCGTGTATGATCCAGAAGAGTAAGTGTTCCCGAGACACCATATCTGCCATCACCTTGATCCAGGACTCCCCAGACTCCAGAACTGTGAGAAACTGTGAGAAGTAGATTTCCATTATTTATAATCCATCCTGTTTAGTGTTTTTATTTTATTTTATTTTATTTTATTTTATTTTATTTTTATTTTATTTTTTTTTATTTCCAGCAGCCTCAACAGACCAAGCTAAGTGTGAATTAGGAGAAGCAACCCAGGATCAGAAGGCAAGGGAATGTTAAATACATAGTAGAGAAACTTCCACACACACAAAAGGAAAAGTGGGAAGGTACAGAATCTCCATATCGCTAATTAATCATACACAGCTGTCTAGTGTATTACATTTTGGAGAAATTAAGTTTACTGAGGTCTTACTTGAATTACTCTTTTCAAAATCTCACAAAAGTTGGCACTTCTTTTAGATACAGAAGATCTCAAACTAGTAGCAAATCAGAATATTAAAATAATTTCCAGATCAAATTGGCCATGAGGGTGCCAAGATGCAATGATGGAAAGATATTTTAAATTGAATTTAGAAAATCCTTTTGAAATTAGGTTTAATTTAGTTGTGGAAAGAGAATCAGAAATCCCCAGACATTTACACTTCATTTTCTCTTCTGTTCAAAATTGTAACAAGTAATTTTTCACATAATTTTTTTTTTAATATCCCTAGAGAAAATGTTTTTCTTCTTCCACACCCTGCTTTTTTTTTTTTTCGGAAAACATCACAAGGGTGTAGAATTAGATTAACCAGAGAAAACTTTGATGACTTAAATGAAATTTCTTTCCCCCACTTTCATCTCTCCTCATCTGTCTACGAAACAAATTTAAATGAAATTCTGAGAGAATACTTGATCAAAATCACCTCTTAAGTAGTACACATAACACACATATGCACATACACACACATGCACATGTGTATTTTTATATAGCGAGCTAGTTAGGGAGAGATTGATTCTACAAACCAAAAGGTTGTATAGACCTTTAAAATATTTTCCTTAATACTTATCTCAATACCTTAAGTGTGAAAGTGGTCGTACACATATTGAATAGTAAATTATTATTCTTTAATATCTTCCTATTATTTTGATTTTTCTGTAAGTGATGGCAATATAGAATGAGGAAAGACCCAGCTGCTTCTTTCATATGTTAAGGCTGGAACATAGCAATGATTAAAGAAATTTTAAAAGCAACCAAGGTTCCTTATGTAGAGCCCTATAATTCTAAAGTGAATCATCATTAATTCCCTTCACAAAAACTGGAAAAGAAGTCTGCTGACTTGATGGAACATATTGTCTTATGTCTGTGACTGTATGATGTCAAACAGCTCTGTGAACACAGAGGAAAAAAGGTGGATATTTTTGATACTATGCCCAATAAAATCTACTACACAGCTGAGAAGTGGCCACGTGGTTTGGCAATAGCTAGCTGGGTCAATATGTGAACAAAGCAAGCCCTCAGAAAGTCACTATCATGAACAAACTTTGATTCTGAGCAATGACAGTGAGTGGTTATAAATTTAGTGTGGCTATAATTAAAATTTGGTGTGTATTTTAACCATTTTTATCGTTTGTTTGGGTGTCAATGCACATATTTTGAGCTTTGACTGTGAAATCTTTATCCATTCCCTCTCTATTTCCATTTTACTGGCATTTTGAATTGCAATAGACACATAGTTCCAATGTTAATTTAATACCAATATTGTCAACCATAGCATGCTTTGCTTTTATGAAGACTTCGAGAAAATACTTTTTTTTCCTTTTAATTAAAAGACTCTCAATCTGTTGCTCTAGGAGTTTACTGTCAAAAGTTATATAATTTTAGTGTTTTACCTTAAAATGTAGAAATAGTGTATTTCTGTGAGTATTTCGTTTTCATGTATTTATTTTTGCCCACTCTTTACCATAAACTTCTACTATTTTTACTTAATAGTGTATACTTTTTGATCATTATTAGTAAGCCAGTACTTTCCAGGATGATTATTTGAGGAAAAAGTCAGATTTGTGAGGACATACCTTGTAAGACTCCTCTGGCTATGGTGCTAATTTTAAAGAAAGTTACACCCACAAGATTTTAAAACTCTTATGCTCATAAAATAATTAATACATAGGAGTGTTTTATAAGTGTGTGTGTATGTGTGTGTGTGTATCATATTTAAATATCCAGGAAGCTTTTGTTATCGATGGTGTTAAATCACCAGAAGACTATGAAAAAACCCCACTCATTTATGTACAAATAATGTACAGTCCATGAATAATTTAATTCTATTTCACAAACTTAGATAAGTAACAGTGTAAATGTAGATATATAGATATACACACATATGCATGTACATATATGTATATACATGCATCTCTATGCATCTCTCATGTATGATATATGTGTGCATATGTGTTATATACATAATTTTTATATACATGTACATTTTTTAAAGTAAATAACTTCAAGCTTACCAGACCATAACTGATTCTAAGGTCACCAACTTATTGTTATCATTATTACTTTAATTTTCCAGAAGGCATGTGTGCTCAACAGAGTGAGAAAGAGAAAGAGAGGGAGAGGGAAGTGTAAAAGCACCCGCCATGGCACATGGCTTATTGCAACCCCCATTTTTCTATTTCTTCCTTCTCTTGGGACCATGGGCATGCACACACATGTGTGTTTTCAAGCCACAAGGCCAGGGACTTGAACTGCACAGTCGGCCATGTGGGATTCAGGTGCTCTGACCACCAGGACACAGGTGGTCCCAACCATGTTATTAACAAGGACACCATCTGTACATAATTAGGTGGGGTATTTTTATTTTTTAACAATAAATCGCTTTAATGAAATACAGTATAAGAACCTTTTTTTTTCTGTACAGCAAGTGGAATTTTCCGACTTACCACATGGAGAAATGAGTACTGTGATGCGGTGGAGTACTGAGAGGTTGAGTCCTGGCCCTATAGCTTACTAGCAGTGGGACTCAGGCAAATCAATTCTTCATGAGCCTCTACTTTCTAGTCTATGAAACAGGAATTCTAATCCTTGCTGTGCCCTTTCATTAGCTTGTTGTGAGATACAAATGAGATAATGACTGCAAAAGAACCCTGGAAGCCATAAAATCCTACCATAGGGATATGGTAATACAGTTGTCAATTGTTCAAGTTTTCAATAACTTGTAAGTGTGTTTAAAAATCCTTAAAAATTTTGCAAGCTACTCAAATTTGAGGTCACAGAATGCCTATTTTGTCAAAAAGTTTTTGCTCATTATGAAGAAATGCTACCATAGGAATAGGGCTCAGCAGATGGCGTAGCAGCTGTGTCACTGGACTCCTACATGGCTGACCACGGTTTGAATCCTGGACCTGGTGGCTTGAAAATCACCGTGGGCATGTGTGCATGAGTGCTCAAGATCCTGGGAGGAGAATGGAGGAGAAAGGATTGTGGCATGGCCATACCCCTGAAGGGGTGATTTTTCACTTTCTCTCTCATTGTTTCTGTCTCTCTCTAAGGTGAGTGCATTCATCCTAAGGCAAAAACCTTTAAAGCAAACAAAGAATATTTGTAACTGGTCAGAAGGATCCCAGGATTAATATAGTGTGGACCCTACTGTATTAAATTGACCTTTTGAAATCCACTATGAGGCATCACCTAGCAAATGCCTCGTGGTGAGTTTCACCTGCCAGTCATGTACATGGAAAATCATGAGCAGCTCTCCTGTGTACAAGCCACCACACACAAGCCTAAATGGTGTTTGACTTGTCGTGTGTACTAATACATCTTAGTGCGAAAATTTTAAAAAATGAGGGCAGGGAACCAGCAGTTAGCGTAATGGCTATGTCGCTGGACTCCCACGTAGTCGACTGCGGTTTGTGTCCTGGACCCGGTGGCTTAAGACTCACGCCTGACGCGTGTGTGTGCGTGCCCAAGATCCCGAGAAGAGAATGGAGGAGAAGGGATTGTGGCGTGACCATCCCCCCTGGGGGGTGATTTCTCGCTTTCTGTCTCTTTGTCTCTCTCTGTCTGTCTGGCGAGCGCACGTGCCCTATAGCAAAAATCTCTCAAAAAAAAAAAAATGAGGACATTAGTTGGCTTGGATATATAGGCCTTCTTCATGAGTATCATATTACTTTGCATAAATAATAAATCATAATTTGATGATATTCTAAAGAGACATTCTTTTTTTAAGTTGACAGTTTTAAACTGATGAAATTTTTTAGCAATTGAGAAATGGCATTTTAATAATTGTATCTAGCAATTATTGAGCAATGAATATATATCAGGCAATGTGAGAGGTGTTTTACATGCCCTATCTTATTTAAGCTTTAGTACATTTTGGTGCAGTAAATCTTGTTATTAACTCCAAATGAGTATTAACATATGAAGAGCAGAATTGCTAAAAAGAAATTTATCTAGAATTGTGTGTCTAATAAATGGCATACTACAATGGGAGACTTATCTGGCTTTAGAAGGCTTCACCTATGGCCAGGAATTGTGTTCTGCAGATACCTATTGCCTGTACAACTTCTTCTTTCACTAGTTATAAAAGGCTCTGACCACTTTATCTAATGCCATTGATGATGTATTAATTTAGCATAACAGAATAATTAGTAGGCATTTCTGTGCAGCCAAAAGTTTTCGGATGAGATGAAGACCTGGGTCCAAATTTCAGCTGTGCACAAAGTAGTCCTCTTACAAATGTCATTAAATCTCTTGAGCTTCATTTTTCCCCTCTATAAAGGGAATGTTGAAACCTCTTCTGAGAGATTATTTTGTTTTCCTTGCCTCTGGGTCTAGGACTTGAACTACATGCTGAGTCCAGCTGCCCCAACCACCATGCCACTGGTTTACCTGAATGTTTCTTTTTAATCCTAGTAAGGTAAATTCTTATTCCCCTGGTGAGGAGAGGAGTGATACTTACTGAACAAAGGATGTAATTATTTACATTAGTTAACTGCAAATAAGAAGTCAGATGTTATTACCCCCACTCTGGAGTAAGTAAACAAATGTCTTAAACTGACTAACTGGGCCCAGCCACTATGACGCCATCGTAATGCAAGTGCCCTGCAAGGCTGGAAGCCCTATGACAGGCCATGGGTTCAGATCACTGTGTCTAGTCTGAAAATATGCTGGGCACACACGCCTGTGTCCAGGACCCTGAGAAGTGGAGGTCTAGGAAAAGGAATTGTGGTGTGAGGAGCCCCTGTGGGGGGGGTGCTTCTCTGTCTTTTTTCCTCGTTCTCATTTGTCTGTCTCTCTCATATGTACATGAGCTCTCCATCATAAAAAAGGAAATAGCAATACAAATAAGGAAGTAGCTAACTATCTCACGTAATGCAAGTAATAGGAGGCGGAGTTAACAATCTCATTCCGGACTCTGCACTTGGCCTGCAAGCTAGAGCAAGTACTCAGAGTAGAAAGATCCAGTCTGTTCTTCACACATGTCGACTTGGAATGGCCTTTATACTCGCCTGTTTGAATTCTCTGCTTTGCTTTGTTTTTCAGTATCTTCTAATGGTTGCTCCTAGTTATTCTTCTTACCGTTTTTGGCACAAAATCTGAGAGATGCTGTCCTGCCTCTCCTAGTCCCTGTTACATTACCTATTTTGTTTTCTTTATAGCACTTATCGCTGTCTGCAATTATTGCTGTGCCTATCTAGTTACGGACTAACTCCTCCAGGAGAATCTGAGCACCGTGAGGCCAGGAGCCTTGTAATCTTGGTTGTTTCTGCATCTCAACACTTAGAATGGGACCAGGCACAATCAATGCACCTGTTAAGTGAATAAATGGTATTCAACTCTCTCTCGAAAATCTGTTTTTTATGTAGACTGAGGCTGATCGAATCATTTAAAATGTAGCTGTCAGTTTTCTGAATGATGATCAGTGTTTTCTCTGAATTACCTGCAAAGATTTCTTGCTACTAATAGGCTTGACTATCGGTGTGATTTACATCTTTGTGAGGATGACAAGGACTCTCTGACACGGGGTATCTTTTTGGCATCAGGAATGATATGATGTAACATTAAGCATATAAGTCATGTACCCGTGAAAACTTAAAAAAAGTTTTGAAGCTACTTAAAATGCAAGGATACTGATCCAATTTACAGTCAGTCTTTAAAGTGCAATTACAAATAGAAAAATGAATTTATAAAAAAATGGTTCTGGGACCAGCAGTTAGCGTAATGACTGAGTTGCTGAACTCCCATGTAGCCAACCGTGGTTTGAATCCCGGACCTTGGGGCTTAAACTCACGCCATGCGCGTGTGCGCCCGTGTCCAAGATCCTGAGAGGAGAATGGAGAAGGGATTGCTGCATGACCATCCCCCCTGGGGGGTGATTTCTCACTTTCTATCTCTCTGTCTCTCTGTCTTTCTGGCTTGCGCACGTGCTCTATAGCAAAAAAACCTCTCCAAAAAAAAAAAAAAAATGGTTCTGTGTTCTTGGTAACCAACACAAGCCAATTCTGCCATAGACTGACCACAGATTTTGTCCACTTTATTTTTGAAAACTTCTTCTGAATAAAATTGGTTTGAATTTTATCCGCTTGAGTGCTTGTCATGGTCAGAATCCTAATTATGACTCACCAACTAAGATATAAGTATTATTTGGATTTTGAACATACATTAAATATGGATATCAGCTATAACTAAAAATCATATTATAATTTGGTGAAGTTTTAAAAATGTAATCATAGACAGGAATATAATTTTTGAAGGAATATTCATGAATCTCTCGGGAGAATAGATCCCATGTTTGGAGTGCCTCTTAAATGACACCCCGAAGGTTTATGTAATTGTGCCTTAGCATTGATAATCTTTCTGGATAACTAGTGTAATCTGCATTCATTACTATAAATTGCTTGGTTCCTTGCAGTGAAATATTTCTCTTCTGTTCGGTAGTTGTTCGTATTTCGTGAATGATGGAGCTTTGTCACACAGTGGTATTGCCATTTAGACTCTTGTCTTTCAGTACCCACATTTTTCTAGAAAATAGTCACTTCTCCCCAGAATTATCCCTATGACTAATATTCAAAATTCTGAAGCAATTTTGGAAAAATTTTGTTTCAAAGCCGCTTCTTTGACTTAAGTGCCTAATTAAACAATGACTAACAAGAACTACTTTTTCTTGATGATTGAGGTCATCAAAGAAAATTACTAGAACAGGAAATTCCTTTTGGCTTAGACTGGGTTAGGGAAATATCTTTTATCTGTGCATCTCTATCATCAATGCATTTATCACTTTGTCTTGAAATAGTATAATATTTATTTCCTAAAGATGGTTTCCCAAAAGCAAATGATGCAGATGCCATGCTAGCCCTTATAAATTCAGGATCTATTGCAGTTCTTGACACATTAAAAAAATATAAAATAAATAGTTGTTGAACTTGAAATCTAGATAAATACATTTTCCCCATGTACATTCTCAGAAACATTGAAGATTTTGTAGTTACTTGCCTTCCACTGTCTGACCCCTGTCTGTTTTGGAATTAGTGGTCTGACTGCCCTGACTAGCTTTTCCCATGTAATCTCTTCTCACATGCGTTTGTTTTCAGAGCTTTTCTCGTGGTTGCTTCTTCTAATCTGCTTTGATGCAACAGATCAGATAACTAAGCACATTAAGACAATAAGCTATATTTTACAGACTGTTAACTTCTAAACCATTTATGAAGAAAGCTATGTGCTTAGCATCGTGCAAGGCGTCTTGGTGGCACAAAGAAAATACGAGACAATTTCTCCTCAATTTATTGAGAGAGGCAGTAAGTAAAAAAGAACACAACCAGAGAATGAAATGATACATATTTGGTAGTGAATTTTGCAGTGCAGATGAGGGTAAAGAAAAGATAGGGGAATTTGGAAATCAAGGAAGACTTACATTTCCCTTGGCAGGTTATATGATTAGATTTAAGCCTTGAAAGTTAACCAAAGAGAAACAGACAGGATGATTGACATAATTGAAGTTATTTGGAACTAAAAGTCTGGTATAGACAATATTAGATTTTCCTTGTTTTAGTCCTGGGAGTTTCTCATTTCTTCTGGGTCATTCAAGAAATTCTATTTATTTGATCATTAATTTTCTATTTCAGCAGTTTTAAAATTAGATTACCACATCATCTTAGAATTGGATATAAAATAAATTCTAAAGAACATATTTTGAAAATTATGCAACAGAACTGATTCACAGACTGTAAGGGGTACGTCTCTGTAATAAGAGGTGACACTTCTGTACAGTGTGCGTGTCATGGCTCAGCAGCAGGTATGCAGTGTTTTAAATTTCCCCATAAGTGGTCAAAACCTTCCTCTGCTGTCATGAACAATTGTGTTATCTGATCACTTGTTGATAAAATGAAGATAATTCAATAAAAATAATTAAGTGCAGGAGATACTCAAAGCAACAATAAAACATTGGACTAAATGTTTGCAAAAATTAGGACAGCTAATAAGAGGAGTTTTTTCTTCATTTCGTCTTATGGATGAGTCCTCCATCTTCTGTTGTGTGTCTTTTTGGGAGATTATTTAAAAATTACTTGTTGAAAAGTTCTGTGTCGGGAACCAGCAGTTAGCATAATGGCTATGTCGCTGGACTCCCACGTAGTCTACTGCGGTTTGCGTCCCGGACCCGGTGTCTTAAAACTCATGCCGGTCGCGTGTGCGTGCGTGCCCAAGATCCTGAGAGGAGAATGGAGGAGAAGGGATTGTGGCATGACCATCCCCCCTGGGGGGTGATTTCTCGCTTTCTGTCTCTATGTCTCTCTCTGTCTGTCCAGTGAGCGCACGTGCCCTATAGCGAAAATCTCTAAAAAAAAAAAAGTTCTGTGTCTACTATTAGTATGCATTCCTAAAATAACCAAAAACTCTTATTCTAGAAATCAACCAATTCAGGTCGATGGCAGATTATTCTTTTTTTTTTTTTTTTTTTTTTTTTTTTTTTTTTTTTTTGAGAGGTTTTCGCTATAGGGCGCGTGCGCTCACTGGACAGACAGAGAGAGACATAGAGACAGAAAGCGAGAAATCACCCCCCCAGGGGGGATGGTCACACCACAATCCCTTCTCCTCCATTCTCCTCTCGGGATCTTGGGCACACATGCACATGTGCCCGGCATGAGTTTTAAGCCACCAGGTCCGGGACGCGAACCGCGGTCGACTACGTGGGAGTCCAGCGACATAGCCATTACGCCAACTGCTGGTTCCCCATGGCAGATTATTCTAATGACAAAGAAAAGATATCTGGGTGTCTAAAATTCTCCATAAACCAGTGAACCCACAGTAGTCAGCACTAGTAGCTATGAATGGAAATTTTCCATCAGTCCACCTTTGATGCATATATGACTGGGAGCGTTTCATGATTTGGCAAGAATTTTAGGGAGTCTTAAATACTGAAGAGAAAAAAAGAAAGAAAGAACTCTAGTAACTTCATCAGAATCTTCACCTCCTTCTTCTGGGTATCAGCAACGTATGTATAGAAAATTCAGTAAGATATCTGAGCACAAACTATTCAGAGCACTGGGGTAATTCTTTTCCTCCTTAGCTTTTCATATTGTAGCAAAAGCATCATTTTTTTTTTTCTATAGAAAGCATGAGCTTGCCACAGTGACAGAGAGAGACAGAAAGTGAAAAATCATCCCCCAGGAAGGATGGCTACACTACCATTCCTTCTCCTCCATTCTCCTCTCTGAATTCTGGGCACTCACACACATGTGCCTGGTGTGTTTCAAGCCTCCAGGTCTGGGACTTGAACCACAGTCAGCTATATGGGAGTCCAGCGACATGACCATTGCACCATTTGGTGGTCCCAGTGTCTGCAGCTTTAAAATTCTGATCAATCACCAAGTCCTTTTCAAAATTACCACTTGCTTCAGAATTAATGATTTTTCCTGCCTAAGCCAGTCATTCTGTACTTACATTACTAAAAAGTATACAGTTTTGTTTAATTGAATTTATGTCCATTTAGCCTAAACTGTGATCACCTCAGGACAGGTTCCAGGTTGTGGTTATTTTTATGTCTCCAGTACGTACATGCTAGATACTCAAACATTTGCTGTAAAAGTCAGTGAATGCTATTAGTTGACTTGATTATCTCTGGTTATTTCCACCAGAAAACAAGATAACCTTGAAATAATGAAGAATTGTACTTAAATGCTCTCACAACAGGATGTATTTGGAAAAGGTGGTATTTCATTTCCTTCATGCGAGGAATTTTAATTACTAAGGACAGCCATGAAAATAATTGCAAGTTAGTATGACCTAAAAGGTGTTTCACAGCTTGAATACCAAAAATAAAAGTATAATTGGGTTCTTGTATATTTGAATTTTATTAGAATGGGTTGGGAAATGAAGCTTTAGAAATTAAAAAAATTCAACTTATAAAGAGAAAATGACAGTAGCAAAATTAGCCTCATGATAGATTCTTAGAAAAAAGGCTTATTTATTCATATAGGCCATTTTTAATTAATTTTTTTAAAAAGGAGCAAATTGCATCAAATGATATTTTATTTACTCATTTTGCTTATACCGTATTATAAGCTGATATTCTTCATAACTCATTGATCTAGAAAATAAGTTCTTGACATAGAGAGATTTGTTTGAGACTGTAGTGAAATGAGCATGAGATATGAAGTCAGGAGGTTTGAATTTTAGTCTTGGCTAGCCTAGTATGGATTATGGCCAACTCCTTCCTCTATTTCTTTTTCTTTTTTTTATTTGAGAGGTTTTTGCTATAGGGAGCGTGTGCTCGCCAGAAAGAGAGAGACAGACAGAAAGCGAGAAATCACCCTCCCAGGGGGGATGGCCACGCTGCAATCCCTTCTCCTCCATTCTCCTCTCGGGATCCTGGGCACGCACGCACACGTGCCCAGCGTGAGTTTAAGCCAGTGGGTCCAGGATTCAAACCGCGGTCGACTACATGGGAGTCCAGTGACATAGCCATTACGCTAACTGCTGGTCCCTACTTCCTCTATTTCTTGAAGGCTTACATACTTCATCTGTAAAATGGAGATTATAATTCCAGTCTCACAGAAATTAATTGCTTATCAACCGCTAATGGCTAGAGGGATTAAATAGAGTGATTTATGTTATACTTTGTGTCATAGCGCACAATGATGTGATTTGAGAGCTGATCATATTCTTTTGTCAGGTCATAGTAAATCCAGAATTGTAACTAGTATAACAGATAGTTCAATGTCTCTTTGAATAAAAGATTACTTTCTCCACTCACACATTAGTGGAGCCTAACTGTTGTAGCTTGTAGGCAATTTTAAGGTTGTGGAGTGAAAGCCCCAGTAATGTACATAACTTCAGTGTAACCAACAATCTACTAAGAACCTAGTACTTTATGCATAATGCCAGCACCAACTGAGTTAACTCCCCAGTAGTTTTCTAAGTAGCTTTTAGAACTAATTTTAAGACTTCCTGCCAGATGATTCTGTGATTTTTATGAAAGTCAATATATTACAGTAGCATCTGTCCAGAGTTCATTATCTTTGGAGTTTGGGGGAACTTGAGATTCGGAATTTTTCTCTTCTTACTCTTTTACCTGTATCAGTCTACCTAAAGAGTCATGACAAACCTTATTTTCTCCCTGTGGAATGGTAGATAAAAGGCAGTTCTGCAGTGTGACTCTCCTCAAAAATCCAAATAGATCAATGTATTTTGTTCTTCTTTCTTTTCCGCCCTCATCTCCCTTTGAGTTCTCATCCCCTGCAGCTAGCTAGAGTTTCATATCTTTGGGAAACCAAATTGCAAAGTTAAAATATGTATATATTTTTATATATTATTAGTTATGTTGGGAACTTCTGGTGTAAACATTATTTGAAGGACAGGGTAGGTGACCGCTATAATTGCATCATCTATTAGCAGTTATCGCAAAGTGTTTGATGGACCAGATGTCCATCTGACAATATTAATTGAATGTCCATGACAGGCAGGGTGCTCTGTATCACCAAGGGTGAGAGGCCAGTACTACACACATCTCCTCGCTAAGAACTGTCCGCTTTGAAAAGGATGCTGAAGTTGAGCGTATTGATGCATTGACTATTAACTCTTCCAGGTTCTGACCAGTAGGTAATGGGGATAAGCGTATAAGTGGAGATGAAAGCACCAGTTTTATTATTAGTAACAAGTGTCTAGTGGCTCGAAAAGCTGCAATGCAGAATTCAGTGTTGACCTGAGACAATGTGTGGGGCTACTTCTGTCTCTAAATATCATAGACCTCAGAACCTACCTGTGGAGAGAGCTGTGTTTGTATATGCTTCCAAGTGTTGTACATTCAGCGACTTGGAGGTTCTCTGGAAGAGCAGGAAAGATGGAGAAAATGGCCGGCTTCTACTTGTGTCCTTGGTTGCAAAAACCTGGGCTTGGTTTCAGAAGTTCTGACCACATGGGAATAGAAGCTAAGGGAGGAGTTCCAATCTGTGAAACACAGCCTTGGGCCACAGGGCACATTTTCATGAGTTTTACCTTGAGAAGCGCTGCCTGGTTCTCAGGGTGAAGCCTAGAAGAAAATATCCTCTTACATGTGGCATGGGGAGGGAAAAAGTAACCACTTTGAAGTCCACCTATATCAAATGCCTGCTCATACAGGAAGCTATATTTCCAGAGCCTAACCAAAATGAACTTCACCAGAACCTAACCATCATGGCTTTTGCTAGAGATGAACCAAGATGGGGCGAGATAAATGCCCAACTTCAGCCCCGTCTAGCCTTCTCATCTCACGTAAGGGTGGTAGTAAGCAGAAAAGGTCCTGTGAAAGTTATATCCCAGGGACAGAGGCTCACTAAAAAAAACTTCAGACCTAATCCTACTACCATTGAACATTTTTAATCCTTCCATACCTTTCCACCACATTGACAAAGATTACAGATGAAAAGAAATACAAGGCTCAATATTTAAGAAGAAGCCTCTAGAGAAAACCAAAGACAATAGAAGAGACTAAAACAAAGACAAAGAAAATTTTTACTTCTGACATCTACAAATATAGCAAATAATAAAAATAGCCCAACTTCCAGCCTCATAAACATAAAACTTCACATTAAAGGCCTATATGTCTTAGTTCCTTTTACCCAACATATAATATCTGGCTTTCTACAAAAAAACGAGGTATGCTAAAAGGCAGAAAACATAGTCAGAAGAGGCAAACCAAGCATTAGAAACAGATTCAGATCGGGCATCCATTTGAGGATGGTCACACTAGGAATTTAACATAATTATGATGCATATCTTAAATATTCTAATGGAACAAAAGCATAGCATAAAGAATAAGTAGTAATATAACCAGAGATAGAAACTCCAAGGGAAAAAAAATCAAGAGATGTGTTAGAAATAAAGAATGCTAACAAAAATGTAGAATACCTTTGTTGGGCTCATTAGTAGACTGGGCATGGCTGAGAAAGAAGTTGAACATATATCAAGAGAAACTTTTTAAACCAAAATGCAAAGAGAAATAAAAAGAATAGAAAAAAAAAAGAATATCCAAAAACTGTGACACAATTATAAAGGTGTAACATATGTGAAATTGCAACACCAGAAGTAGAAGAAAGACAGAAAGGAACAGAAGTATTTGAAATAATGACTGAGAATCTCCCAAAATTAACTCCATTAATCAAACATAGATCTGGAAAGTTTAGAGAGCACCAAGTAAGATAAATGCCAAAAACAAAAGCAAAAGCTATACCAAGACATATCATGTTCAAACTGCAGAAAATAATAATAATAATAATAATTTCAAAAGAAGCCTGGTTGGGGGAACCAGCAGTTAGCATAATGGCTATGTCGCTGGACTCCCACGTAGTCGACCGCGGTTCGCGTCTCGGACCCGGTGGCTTACAACTCACGCCGGGCGCGTGTGCGTGCGTGCCCAAGATCCCGAGAGGAGAATGGAGGAGAAGGGATTGCGGCGTGACCATCCCCCCTGGGGGGTGATTTCTCGCTTTCTGTCTCTATGTCTCTCTCTGTCTGTCTGGCGAGCGCACGCGCCCTATAGTGAAAAACCTCTCAAAAAAAAAAAAAAAAAAAAAAAAAAAAAAAAAAAAAAAAAAAAAAGAAGCCTGGTTGGAGGGACACCTTAGCTACTGAGGAGCAAGTAAAGAATTATATCAGACTTATCTTCAGAATACATAAAAGCAAGAAGAGGAAAGAGTGGAATATTTGCAGTGCTGAACCAAAAAAACCCCACCAACCTCAAATTCTGTATCTAGAAAACTCCTTTTTTTTTTTTTTTTTCTTCTTGCTATAGGGCACGTGCGCTCGCCAGAAAGACAGAGACAGAGAGACAGAAAGCAAGAAATCACCCCCGGGGGGATGGCCATGCCACAATCCCTTCTCCTTCATTCTCCTCTCGGGGTCTTGGGCATGTTCGCACACGCGACCAACGTGAGTTTAAGTCACCGGGTCCGGGACTTGAACCATGGTCGACTACGTGGGAGTCCAGTGATACAGCCATTACACCTACTGCTCATCCCGAAAAATTATCTTTTAAAGTTGAAGAAGGAAAAACTCTCCTAGACAATAAAAATCATGGGAATTTGTTGCCGGTAGTTCTGCCTTGAAAGCAATATTTTAAAAAGTTCTTTGGAGAGAAGGAAGATTATACAGGACAGAGAGAAAAGAAAGAGTAGTAGAGAAGGAATAAATGGAGGTAGAATAAAATCTTGCAGCTTTCTTTCTTTTCTTCTTCTTCTTCTTCTTTTTTTTTTTCTTTTGACTAGAAGGTGCATGAACTCGCCAGAGAGAAAAACAGAGAGGGAGAGGAGAAAAAACCCTACTCCCCATGGGAAACATTACCACAATCCTTTTTATTTCATCTCTTCCTCCTTTCAGGATTTTGGGAATGCATGCACAAGAGCATGCGTGTGCACACACGCATACACCCCACCTGCTGTTTCTCCAGCCACCAGTTCCAGGTCTCAGAATGCATAGTTGGTCATGTGGGATCTGGCTACCTTAACCACCACGCTATGGAGCTAGCCTGTATTTTTCTCATTCTTAAGTGATCTAACAATTTGTTCAAATATCAGTAACCATGAATTCAATTACTATAGCTTGCAGGTAAGGGCAATCACATAAATGAATGATAGCAATGTTATAAGGGCTGGATGGTAGGGACTGGGAATACCATTTTATAAGGTACTTGCACTAACTGGGAAGCAGCATAATTTGTTTGAAAATGGACTTAGATTAGTCAGAAGTATACAGTGTGAACTCTAGGGCAACACCAATTTAAAAATAGGCGGAAGGTCTGAACATCAATCTCACCAATGAATACAAAGATGGCAAATAAGTGTATGTGAAGATTCTCAGCGTTATATGACCTTAGGAAATTACAGATTATAACATGAGCTATCACTGCACACCCCATTAGGATGGCTAAAATCCAGAACACTGACATCACCAAGTACGTGCAAGTATGTGGAGCACCTCCTAGGAACTCTCATTGGTGGTAAAAATGCAGTGTTAGAGCTATCGTGGAATACAATTTGGCAGTTTATTATAAGCCTAAACATAGTTGAACCTCTGATCCAGCAATTATGCTCATAGGTATTTGCCTGAATGAGCTGAGAACTTATGTCCACGCAAACATTTGCCATTGAGTGTTTCCGTAGGTTTCAGTCATACTTGTCCAAACTTGGAAGGAACAAAGAGGTCCTTCCACAGATGCATAGATAAATAAACTATGTTCTACTCAGACAAGGGATATTCTTCAGAAGGACGTGGAGGAAGCTTATTCTTTAGGTTCGTGTCTTGAGTAAAAGTAGCCAGTCTGAAAAGGCTACATACTGCATGATTTCAACTATATGGCATTTCAGAAAAGTTAGGCATATGCAGGCAGGGAAAGGATCAGTGTGCGCCAGAGGTTCAAAGGGAGAGAGGAAAGGAGGGATGAAGAGTTTGTGCACAGAACACTTTAGGGCAGTACCGCTATGATGTATGAGACCATAATGGTGGATACATGACATTATGCATTTTTCAAAACCTATAGAATTGTACAATACAAAAGTGAAACTTAATGAAAACTTTGGACCTTACTTAATTATAATACATCGATATCAGTTTATGATAAACATGCTAGTGCAAGATATAATAATACAGGAAACAATAATTGGGAGTGGGTATTTAGAAACTCTGTACTTTCTGTGGAATTTTTCTGTAAACTTAAAGAGTGAATTGCTTAGTGTGGGAGATAAGAGTGAAAAATAAATTTGGGGTCATATTGTAAAGAGCTATGTGAGAATTTGGTTCTTTTTAAAATTGCTTTACCTTATTCTACATGGATTTGACATGGCCCATGGAAGTTGACAATATGAAAGTGTACCAATCATAAATTAAAAAATCAAATCACAGAGAATAACAATTAAAATAGAAGGTTAATGAGGACCAGCAGCTGGCATGGTGGTTAAGGGGCTGGATTCCCCGATGACCAAATGCAACTTGAGTTCTGGATCTGGTGGCTTGAGAATCACACCGGGCACGTGTGCATGTGTCCCCAAAATCCTGAGAGGAGGATGGATTGTGGTGTGGCCATACTCTCTGGAGGTATTTCTCACATTTGCTTTCTCTCTCCCCCACCCCTGTGTCTCTCTATCTTTTTCTGACAAGCACACATTCCCTATAGCAAAAACCTAAAAAAAAAAAAAAAAAAATGAAGGTTAGTGCACACACACACACACACACACACACGCACACACACACACACACCAATCAGATACAGAGAGCCTGTAGGCATAAAGGCCTGTGAGGCTTCTATATTTGACAAAATGAGTCAAATAACTTGGAAGCCAATTTAAAAACAGAGATGTAGTCATTTAGAGAGTTGCTATTGTTTAATTTGTAGGCCTAGCAAACTTAGCCACTTCTTAAAGAAGAATTTTAAACCATACCCCAAAGTGGGAGTATTGAGGGATGAGAGAATCTACACTAAAATAATTCTTCTAGTATAAATCATTTTTGACACTATACAAAATGAAGAGAACATGCTGTAGATTAAAGAGTTTGATAATTTTGGACTCTCTTCTTTTTCATCTATATTTAGCTCAGCGATTCATTCATTTATTCATAAAATATGTGTTGAGCACCTGTTACGTACCAGGCATTTATACAGATATTGGAAATAAGTCTGAGAATAAGTTGAACTTATACTTTATGAAGTTGATCAGTTGTCCATAAGTATCAGCAATGGTAGGTTCAAAGTTATGTGTTGAAAATATATCCTTGATAATTTAAAATAAACACACCACTCATTTATTCTTTATTAAAAGCACCACATAACATATATTAATGTCTTTGAGGCAAATGAGGAAGTACTTATAGCGTATGAATAAGCAGAAATTTGTTCTATCTTGCCATTCAGATGAGTTTAGGTCAATTCTTGTTTTTAATTTATTCTATTATTGGAGATTTATGGAAACAGTTCTGCATGAAATCTTCTTGTAGACAGTCATTCCCCTGTCAACATCTACAGGGTAATCAGGGGCTTATTACAAAAGTATTGACACACTGAAACCTTTCCACCCTAGGATTGCCTAAAGACTATGGGGAAGAGATTTGGAAGGGCTGAAAACATGAATTTGCTATGGTTTGGGTGAGCACTAGGTATATTTTACTCAGAGGACTACCCCAATCCCTTGTCCAACTGCTCTGGGATTCCTGAAACCTGTTTTTCCTATGTTACTAAGTGTGCAAGGTAGTCACAGTGCTACCATTAGCAGGCCTGGGGACATCTGTGAAGTCATTCCACAGACGATGTGTTTGCTATAGGGATCTCAGAAGTGCTACTCAGTGCCAGCCTACTGCCAGGCCATGACACCATCACCCCCCTGAAATAGTTTGAATAATGTCCTCCAAATGCATGTCCAGATATAGCCACCATAGGGTGTGCTGGACATTATTGCTTGGCAGGCTAGGGTCACAGACGGGCATGCGTTCAATTCCCAGCCCACCCTGAAGACCTGGGCATGGTAGAATTCCCAAATGGTCTCAGCTCCTTGGGAGACTGAGGCAGGAGGATCCCCACACAGCAAAAACTTGTCTAAAAATAACAGCCCACACCCACCCACACACCTCACAGAAATATCATGTCCAGTTGAAACCTCAGAATGTGACCTCGTTTGGAAATAGAGCCTCTGAAATTAGTTAGGAATCTCAAGATGATACCGTATTTGATTTAGAGTGAGCCTTAAATCCGGCAGAGTCTGTGTTTTAACGATGTAGAAGAGATGCAGAGCAGCTTAGGCAAGGCCAGTGAAGCTGTGGGCAGACACAGCCACAAGCCAAAGAACCAAAGGTAGTCAGGAACCCTCCAAAGCTAGGGAAGATAGGAAAGGATTCTTTCCTTGAGAATTTGGAGGGAGGATGGCCCAGCGGACGTTTTGGTTTTGGAATTCTAGCGGCCAGAGCTGTGAGAGAATGAGTTTCTGTTGATTAAGCCACTCAGTCTACGGTTATTTTTCCTGCAGAAAATACAAGGAAAACACGCAACCAATTGCTGAGACCTCATCATTCAGTGCACTAAATAAATCGAAAATAAAATTTCTCTACAGACAAGATCTTACCCTTTTTTAATGTATATATAATGAAACAGAATGCAAAAATAAATAAATAAAACTATAACAGGCCTAAATTTTAGTTTTAAACAGATTTTCAGTGAAATTCATGTATCATATCACTTATAAGCATAAAATATTTGGACTAAATATTAGTATATTTCAGTATGTAGTATTCTTAAATAATGTACCTTATCAAGTATCTGGGTTCAGATCCTAGCTCTCCAACTATCTGATTAGCTTTCAGCAAGTTACTCTTTCCGCCTAAGTTTTTTCATTTGTCAAATGATAGTAATAGTTTTTAGTTACAGATTTGTTGTGAGGGTTAAATAACTCAGTAAAGAGCACTAAGAGTAATAGTTTACACATAAGAAAGGCCTAAAACATGTCAAATACAAGTTTCTGCTCAGCTACTTGAGATTTATTTTGAGAGGCAGTTGTACCCCAAATATTGATTTTTAAAATAGCAAAAGACAGAGAAAGGAAAGGAGATTTTGAACAATATTTTCTAATCATGGATGATATCATTAGAATAGATGGAGAAAAATTTAAAAATTGAGTTATTTTCTAATCTTAGAACTAGCAGGTATAAAGGCCAAATACCATGTTTCAAATTCTAAATTATGAATTGTTGTTACATTCTTATTTAATGTTGAGCCATGACAAGGAAATAAATGTGTTATCTGCTCCATTAACTAAAATTTGTTTGGAAAAAAAAAAAGCCCTCATTACATTTGCAAACTAGGATTCACAAAGCAAGCTGCCAAAAACAGCTGCAGTTCTAAAAATAATAATATTGAATCTAAGTATAACCCCATCACACTCTTAAAAATTACGTTTAGGATCTTAGATCTTTAAAATTGTCTTGGAGTTTCATCCAGTTGACATGCTACAAAAATATTTTTTACTGCTTGCTATGTTAAGATAGCATTTTTCCAAAGAGTATCTCTTATGTAAATGTAAATTTTAAAAGTGTTTCATCAGCTATACAATCAGAGGCGAAACTCAAATATTTGCATATTTTAATATGTATTACCTGCCCACCGCATATATACTCTTTTAGAGCTAGAAATCAAATCCAGGTCTGGAAGGGACCTCAGAGACTCTCCAGTTCATTTCTTTAATGTAATAGATGTGAAGATTCAAGCTCAGAGGAGGGAAGTTACCTAGCACATACCGCATGGTGAGAGAGTGGCAAGCCTGTTGTGCTCTCTTTCTCCCATTGTAGCTTTTGTTTTATTTTTATGTTACGGCTGTGTCTTTACTAATTGACAGAAAGGAAGTCCTGTTTTGGATGGCTGGTCAAATTATGGCTTTGTAGCTCACTCCATTTGTCACTCAAGCATTCTCTCTAGGCCTAGTGGTTATGGCTGTGGCTCTGGAGCCAGGCTGACGGGATGTGATTACTGAGAACTCTTTAGATGGCTCTGAATGTTAATATCTCCATCCCTTGTATGTGAAATGAGGACTGTAATAGTGACCACCTCAGTGTGGTTGTGAGATTACAGTAAGCAAATATATAGAATGCTTAGAATAGTGTAAAGCATGTAGTCATTCATTTAAAGTGAGCTATTAATAGTCTTACATGAACTTTCTTAGGCTCAATTTCCTTGGCTCTAAAATGAGAGACAGAAGCCAGCAGGTGGTGTAGTGGTTAAAGTGCTGGACTCTCATATGATCGACCACAGTTCAAGTCCTGGACCTGGCAGCTTGAAACTCATGCTGGGTGAATGTGTGTGCATGCCCAAAATCATGAGAGGAGAATGGAGGAGAAGAGACTGTGGCATGACCATCCACCCAGGGGGTGATTTTCCTCTTGCTGTCTCTTCTTCACTGTCTCTCCAGCAAGCACATGGGCCCTGTAAAAAAAAATATCTCAAAAAAAATGAGAGACGTATTTACTCACAGAGCGACTGCTAGGGCATATACATGATACATACACAGAAATATATGTGACTTTAAACATTAATGTGACATACATTAAACAAATCTGACTTCTAAAGTGAACTCAAAGTACAACTTGACTTTTTTTACACTGTCCTTTAAAAATTTATATACTGGGCAGAGTTTTTCCCATGTTCATGGATAAAACCTATCACTTTTCTTAAAGTTGTGAAATTCTTATTTATTTCATAAATGTAAATTTCCCCATCTAATATAACAAGATTTCCTTCTTTATTCCAGTGTGGCTCATGCCATACTTTTGCCCCTGAGCAAGCCCCAGCTGGAACATGCTGACAGAAAGGCCACCTAAATTTTCACTTATCCGTAGCGTCCGCACTCTGATTACTACGATCTATCCTTTCAGGGCTAGAGTATAAAGAGGGAGGAGCAAAAGGAAGGCAGAGAATACTTTCCTTTTAGAGACCCATTTGTTTCCCAACCTGTCCTCAGGTTTAAAATGACTCTAAGATGGCTTTTTTGTTTTTCTTTTTTTTTTTTTTTCTTTAAGAGAGATTTTTGTTATAGTGCGCATGCGCTCTCCAGAGAGACAAAAAGAAACAGAAAGTGAAAAATCACTCCCCGGGGGGATGGCCATGTCACGATTCCTTCTCGTCCATTCTCCTTTTGAGATTTTGGGCATGAGTGCGCATGGGCCTGGTGTGAGTTTTGTGTCACCAGGTCCGGGATTTGAACCACGGTCAACTATGTGGGAGTTCAGCTACGTAACCATTAAGCCATCTGCTGGTCCCAAGGATGGCTATTTTTACTATGTGGCCCAAACCTGCTCTTTTAGGAGCACTTAACCTTTGCCTTGACCAGCTTTGAGAGTGCATGTCAGTCACAGCCAGTCATCTGGTCAGCTGCTTGTCTGCTTTCTGACTTTCCCGGGTGGGTCTGTATTTTGACACTGACCTGCAGTGGTCCCAATGGGCTGGCAGTAAGAGGAAGGTCTCTAAATCTGCTACTGATGACTTTTCTCTAGGTTTGAGGTAAAGGGATTATTATCGGACCAACTCCACCCTCAAACTTTTTACATCTTCTTTATGGAATTTGAACCAGTATAAACAATTTCCACATTACTTAGTTTTAAATGTCCATATTTTTGTCACCACATTCTGAATAGTTATATCTATTATATCCTGAGACCTCGGTAGTTTTTTAAAAAATCCTGTTATACACAGTGTCTATTTAATCAATTTTCATTAACAAATAGATGATTTTAGTTTTGCAAGAACTGGTTAAGGTTCTGGAATATACTTCATAGATAAACTGAAGGGTTGGGGAGTGCATTAGACTCCAAAAGAAAAGTGTGTGTGTGTGTGTGTGTGTGTGTGTGTGTGTGAGTGAGAGAGAGAGAGAGAGAGAGAGAGAGAGAGAGAGAGAAAGGGCTGAGGGTACTGTGACAGCAATATCTCCGTAAAGATGGTGAACAGTGCACTCCACTGCTCTAAACAAATGTGAGGAGGGGAACATGTTTACTTCAGAAACCCTTGCAAACAGTAATGAGCACCATCACACAATCAGCTCCTGCAAATACCACTTTTAGTTTCCCAGTTAGAATCAGTAAAAGATCTACCTACCTCTTTTGAACCAAAAGCTTCAAGTGAATGTCTTAAAGGGCGTTGGCCAAATAGTTGCCCCCACTTCAGACCAAAGCGGTTCTCTTTTTGTTCTTGGAAGCTGTGTTTATCTTCTCTTGGTTTTGCAGTCACTGCCCCTCAGATGGGTGCAGATGGCCACAGAGCGCTTTCTCATTGAACTGAAGAAAAGCAGTAGGTAGTTGATGTCTACCCCTGAGGTCTGGCTCTTCCTGTCAGTTTAGGGCTTTTCCCTCTGGCCTGGGCTTATCCTACTACCTCTGAGTGAACGTGAAGCAGCATTCTCACTTAGAGAATCTGTCCTCTGATAGAAACAGCAGCAAACCATCTTTTAAATAAATGAGTTTACAACATTGTTATTTATTTATTTATTTTTGGAGAGGTTTTTGCTATAAGGCGTGTGTGCTTGCCAGAAAGACAGAGACAGCGAGACAGAAAGCGAGAAATTACCCCCCACCCCCAGGGGGATGGCCACGCCACATTCCCTTCTCCTCTATTCTCTCGGGATCTTGGGCACGCACGCACATGCACCCGGCGTGAGTTTAGGCCACAGATCCAGCACTTGAACTGTGGTTGACTGCATGAGAGTCCAGGGACATAGCCATTACGCTAACTGCTGGTCCCCAGCAATGTTATTAATATAAGAGTCACTCTTTGAGGGACAGGTGATGGCACACTGGTGATACAACTAGACCAACAAGGGAAAGGTTGTGGGTCCATGTTTCAGAGCCTCCCTGAGCATGGTGGACGTGTGTGCACCCTTGGTCCAGGTTGGCTGAGACTAGGGTGGGTCGTGGCATGAAGACCCTGTTGGGGATGCCCGTCTCTTTTGTCTATCAGTTTCTCTTTCTGTTTCTCTCATGGAAAATAATTAACTTACAAAAAATAAGGATTACTTTCCTGTAGCACATCTATGTTTTCATGTATATGTGCTTATAAATGTTCATGAATATATTAATGAAATATGCATATTATTTCTATATAATTTATATATGCATGTGCACATATATATGTACATATATAAAATAAATTCTGTATCCCTCTAACATCTCTGATGCCATGTACTGAATAAAGGAAATAATAGATACTAGTCATCTTTAATCTAATACATTAACCTCCAGCTTAATCACCGCATTATACGACAGATATGTTTTCACTTTGTAAGGATATATTTTCCCATAGGAACAATTGAAGGAACATGCCCTAAGTTCTGAAGGCATATTTTACAGAAACATCTAAACTGTGACTTAGTACTGATAGCGTCACTGGGAAAAAAAAAAGATAGGAAGCCTTCCGTGGCGACTAATGTGATAGAGAAGTTGCTTTGACAAAGGTCTATGTTTTAAGCAGCTTAATTTTTTAGGGTCATGCTATATCCCGTTATGTCCTTAAATGGACATCAGTCATGCCAATTTAAGCAAAAATGCTTACACATCCTTAAAGTACTCACACATTGCTGTCCTTGATCTCAGAGAAGTCCAACAATTAGGTAACAGGTGTAAGTGGAAACCAATTCTTCCATAATCTTTCTCCCTCTTTCTCTTCTCTCTCTCTCTCTTTTTTTTTTTTTACCAAGTTATTAAACCATTACCATCTTAACTAACATCACATGGTATTTATGATTTGCTACCAATATAAACACTTCCCTATTTTTATGACTAAACAGCTTCTCTCAAGTGAGTTAATAGGCATGCTTATTATGAGATATATAAGCAGTTGGCAGACAGGAAGTTTGTTGTGTAAGTGTTTTGCTGTTTTTTATTGTTGATATAGCTTACTGTACATATTTTATGTACTTATGTACTTGTCACTGAATTCCTCACTATAATATTTTGGTAAGTATGCATACTAAATGCATATGTTATTTTTCAAGTATTGTATTGTGGAATTTTTACCCTATTCTGCCTTACTAAGTTAAATTTTAAGAGGAAAATTTTCCCCATAATTTCAATATCTCTCTGGATAAAGTAACTTAATTTTTATTAACTCAATTTTCTTCTGTCTTTCCCAGGCTTACCTTTTAAAATAGAGTATGGAAGTGTTTCTAGAATGTCGCAAAAGGTAATTAGGATGTGTTAACCTTGAGACATCTATTTTAGGTTTTATGTTTGGCGCAATCTTCTTCAGCCTGTGTAATTATCTGACTGATGGTGATCAATCATTATGATGCTGATGACAGGTATTTTTCATTGTTTTCAGCTCAACTTTTTTTAATCACTTACCTGACATCTTGAAGACTCAAATCCTTGAATCAATCCACTGAGCAGGAAGGGCACAGGCAGCCAACAGACAACCGATATCCTATCTGACTGTCTCAAGGTTGTGCTCAGAGACTGAATCCCTCCCATCTATTTATTCCAGCATTTGTTAAAGAGAAAGTTTTATGGGAGTGGAGTAAGTTTTCCAACATCTTGATACTCTCCATGGCAGAAATCCGTTCATTCAGCACCAGCAGAGTGTGTATCTTCTATACAACCCTGACAAAGACCGCTCACTACCTTGAGAATGGTTTTCAGTCCAGGCAGAGACAGGACATGCAAGGAACGAGTAATGCCAGGAATGGCTCTTGACTCTGGGAGCTTAGGTATGAATGCAACTTGAGCTACCGGGCAGGTGTAACTCAAGACACTTGGCAGCTTGCCAGACTTCCTTCTAGGCTCCTGAGAACCTGCCTTCAACCTGGTTCGGTGCCAGAGCAGCTTGGTTCTTTTTGTTTAACTAGTTGGTATTTTGTGATGTGTCCTTCTTTCCTTACTATGCATCATAGTATCTTGTACATATTTTCTATTTCCTACTAGAGGAAAAGCTCTTCCATGGTACATACAGTGGTGTTTTAAGCTGGCCACATGTGTAAATTTGAAGGACCTAGTACAAATGTTTGAATGGATTTCTCCACATTTAGCACGTTTCTGAAATACCGTGAGTGGAGGGCAATGCTGCTTTTCTCTGCACAAAAGTGACAAAACTACCTTGCTATTAAATCTGTGGGATGTGTGGCCTGTGACTCCACCTACCCTCTTCCTGTCCTGAATCCAGTCTTGAGAAACTGCTTCTTAAAATGTATTCATGGCCTTCTCCTCATCTTTGAGGGTTCTGAAGAGGAGGTGAAGATTGAGATGGTTGATATTTTTCTCCTGAAACTGGACAGAAGTTTGTCTTTAAAACCAGATATGAAAATGCTGGTTTGCCGAAAGTGGCAAATTGCAAGTTAGAGGATAGGGGGGCCAGCAGTTACCATAATGGCTATGTTGCTGGACTCCCATGTAGCCGACCACGGTTCACATCCTGGACCCGGTGGCTTAAAACTCACACCGAGCACGTGTGCGTGCGTGCCTAAGATCCAGAGAGGAGAATGGAGAAGGGATTGCGGTGTGGCCATCCCCCCTGGGGGGTGATTCTCACTTTCTCTCTCTCTGTCTCTCTCCGTCTGTCCGGCGAGCGCACGCGCCCTGTAGCAAAAACCTCTTCAAAAAAAAAAAAAAAAAAGTTAGAGGATAGCAGACTGGGAAGGGGGCTTCCATTCTTACCCATGCCTGGGGTGACAGTGGCTGTACTCAGCCAGGCTATACTTGGACTCCCCCGTGATGGGGAGCTCCCTTTCATTCCATGTTCATTTTTATATGACACACAGGGAAAATCCAAGCACTCTGGAGCTTGGTAACAAATAACCCATAATTGCTTTGCCTTATCACTATGAAATTTCATCTGTTTTACTCAAATTGTTTAAAAGAGTAGCAAGCATTTCATAACACATGCGATCTCCTTTTACACTGTTGAGGATTTAAATCCATTCTGTGCAGTGGTTTGTAACTTTCTGCTAATCAGGTTCACATTCTGTCTGTCATCATGCAGCCAAGGTTCCTGGATTACATTTTGACACAGAAATTTCACAGAATCAGATGATGTGTGCATATAATCTCCTCCCTTCCTCCTTCCCTTTCCCTGTCTTCAAGGGTGCAATGATAGTCTTAAAATGAAATAAACTCTTCATAAAGTTTAGCTGACACAAAAAAAGAAATCCATTAAAAATTCCTGGAGTAATTGTGTTTGTGTGATTTTTTTTTTTTTTCATTTTGGATTTGTGTCTGAGTGATTATTTTGTTTTCAGATGGCTCCAAGGAACTTGGGCTATTAATATTTTTATACAACACTCTGCATTTTCCAGGACTCACCATCATTTTTATTAGTCATTCCTAACATCACTGGAAGAAAAGTCAATATTCTTTCCTCTCCTGTCCTTTCAATAAACCCTAGACACAAAGAAGAGAAGTAAGTAGGACCAGGTCAAATTCTAAGCCAGAATCAATCTCAGAAGTTCTATTTCTAAATGCCATTTTAAGGGATCTGAATAAATCAGCTAGTCAGATCATTGCCAGAGTAACTGATTCCTAGGGGTAAGTCTTCCTATAGATTCCCAATAACCGAGGTCCCCAGCTTCTGTATCTCTCCTTAGGACCCACTGAAAGTCTTTTAAACTCCTCCATTAAATTGCACCTATGTTTGTTTCTAAAGCATTCAAATGTTATAAGTGAGAGTGGACTGATAGAACTCGGGGGCATGAACTGGGAAACACTTCCTCACAGTAGCAGTGTTTGAGTTCATATCTCTAGGAAAAGTAGGAGTAAACTAGGTGACGATTGGAAGGCGCCATTTGTTGAGAGAGGGAAGGGAGAAGGTGATTAACAGGGAACTAGTGATGGGGAGTTAGTGGGGAATGCTAAGACAGGCTTTTTAGGTTAAATTTCTGGTATGGGTAAAATACCCAGATGTAAATTTATTTAGAACCTCAGGGCCAAATCAAGTTGGACCTTGCTATTGTAACTTTTCAGCCTTGCTGCTGTAACTCTCAGCAAATGCATGAAGATCAAGGTCATAGTTGTTCTGGTTGATTAAGTGATTATAGTATTCAGCAATGCATATATTGATGCAGGCTCCAGAGAAGTTCAATGGCAGAGCGATACAGAACACAGATGATTTGAACCTCTCAATTTATGTAAAGCCATCTCATCTCTTGGTTGTTAGCAAATATACTGGCACAAAGAAGGCCTGATAGTTTCCAACATGAGTCTTATTATTCTGTGGCAATCCATAACACTTATAAAGGGTCCATCATGTTTTGTGTCCAGAGTTAGTGATTTTTTTGAGATCTGTTGCAATGTCTGGTTGATCATTGTCCCGTTTTCTGTAGAACCATTTCCACAGCACAGAATGAGGTAGCCAGACAGTGCCAACAAACTCAGAGTGACCCAGAAACCCTGTTTATCAATTCAATTTGAATTGAATTTGAGGTGTGTTGAGTGCATTTCTAGCTTTCCATCAACACCAACTGTATCTCCCTGCTATTATTCCTTTTTAATTAGTGGGTTCTGTTCTTGCTTTTGCTGTTTTGTTAAATTTCAGCCTACCATTGTCCTTTCCTACTGTCTGAAAAAACATACAGATCACATAAGCATGGAACCTATTTGCCATTTGAGTTTACCTTTGCTGAAATTGTAGAGTGTATAAAGTGTCAGGTATATTAATTCTTATAGGCATTTTTGGTTTGGCTAATCCAGAATTTATTTTCAGCTCCCAGAATATGCTCATGTCTTTATTTCTCTCCCAGTACATTTAATGAGTCCAACTACGGGGTCCATTGGTAATTTAGATTACATTCTTTTGTTTCTTTTATTCTTAGCTCACTTTGCCAAATGATAGAAGGGGGGAGGTGGATTTTATGAAATGTTTATGTAATTGAATAGCCTGAGTGCAGAATTTGAAGAAAGTCTAGTTCTTTGCTCATGAATTGATTTAGCAGTTGCCAACTGAGGTGCAGGAAATTAAGTGCCATATTACATGTAGCCTGAGGCTCCTGGGAGGGAAGAAAAATGCTTTCACTTTTCATTGAGCTGTGGGAAATTGTTTCAAGACCATCAAGAAAAGCTTTATTTCTGTGAAAAGGAGCACTGTGGTCATTAGAGCAAAAGGACCTTGGTTTTACATTGTGAAAGGTTTCTACTGAATAAGCCACTAGATCTTGTTGCCATTAACCTTGGGATTCAAAAAGTTATCGAGGACAGAATTGAAATTTTAACCCCACAGAAGTTATTTTTTTTCAGTAATACTATAGTTTTGCAAATATTCTATGTTCATGAATAGAACATCTAGCCAATGTGAATGGATGTTATTTCTCTATATCATAGGACTCTGTGAAAATGTTTAAACTCTTTTACCCATTTATCCAACTCAGGAATTTGCCTTAATTGAATAATATTAAATGAAAAAAATCTGTATTCCTGAATATTTGTAATATTAGCTAAAATAGTAAAAGATTGAAGCAGTAGAAATACCCAATAGTATAGAAGTTGTTAAGTAAATTCAGATATACCGAGCTAAAGTTATTTTCTGTAGGGAGAAAACTATGAAACTGTACAAAATTGATTCCAATCTTGTGGTGCATAAGGGAAATGACTAGCTAGTCATAGTAAGTATAGGTAGAATTTATTTGGCCCTTTTAATGTGCCAAGCGTTTGAGCATTTTACATTTATTCAACCTTGCGTTAATTCTATAAGTACTACTATACTGAATTTACACATTAAAAATAATAATAGCAAGGTTGCAGAGTTAGTAATGTCTGGGTTTATGGTTCAAACTCACAGACTCTGTGTCCAAAGTTCATATTTAATCATCGCTCTGTATACAATCTGCAAACAAATGGCTGCATTTGCATTGCTTATACCTGGCAACAATCTGAGTGCACATGACGCAGAAGAGAACTTGTGCAAATAAAATTTAAAACTTGAAATTTAGAAGAGACACTTTTTTTTTTTTAACTTTCTTTAATGTTCTATCATATGGTTTTTACTTTTTAAAAACATGACTTAGTAATGCGAAACACTTGAGTACAAAGTTCAAACTTGATTAAAGTAGGGCATCCACATATTACAGAAGAGAGAGGTTATCCATTCCACATAGCCACGTACTGCATTTGAAAATAGATTCCTGGAGATCCTGTGTAGGTCTAGTGCTAGCGAAAGGTCACCAGAGAGCCGCAGGTGGTGGAAGAGTAGGTGCTTGAAAAAAGGAGCCCTTTGTGGAAAATTGGAAGCAGCAGAATTCACAAATATGTAGGTCAGAGAAGTGCAGCCTGGGTAATCTGTTCATAATCTTCTCAACTATCATACAGAGGTGACAAGGATAGTAGCTTTAACTTGCGTGAGAAAAAATTAAGTTAAATATGAGAAAGAACTTCCCAAATTTATTAATAAAGTGTTAGATTGTGTATTCATGTATTAAAATAAAGGATTTCTTTGTAAAACAGAGATATCCATCCTCGTGGAAGCAGAAATGCTCATATAGGGGTGGAAAGAATATTTACAAACACAAGAGGGAAGTGAATCACCTTGTGGAATCTAGAATACTGTATATAATTCAGAGAGAGAAATGTATTATATGTTAAATTTATTAAAAATACATAATGAGATATTTGTGATTGGGGTGCAAAATTATCTATAGTAGGTTTTTATTTCTTTGTTTGGTTTAAAGATGTGTGCTGTAGGGCACATGCCTTCGCTGGAGAGACAGAGAGACAGAAAGCGAGAAATCACCACCCAGGAGGGATTGACAAACTGCAGTTCCTTCTCCTCCACTCTCCTCCTGAGATTTTGGATGCACACACACACACACACACACACACACACACACACACACCCAACATGAGTTTAAGCCACAGGGTCTGGAACTCAGTCCACTAACTCAGTCCGCAGTCCACTACACACAATTCCAGTGAAGTAAACATTATGTCATCTGCTGGCCCCCCTGCAATGGCTTTTTATGAGTTTGAATAACATTAAAATTATATTTTACAATTAAAAATAGGCCTGTACAGTTTTCTTAATTGGGAGTCCATGAATACCTTTAGGTAAATTATACAGCAAATTTACATCTGTGCATATGATATTTTTATAGGGGAAACACCCATAGTTTTTATCAAATGTTCATAAATTTCTACAATGTCAAATTTAGTACTTCTCCAGTAATGTGTTATAGGACAGTGGACTCCAGGGACATTTTAAAGTTTACCAGGCGCTTTGCTGTAAGTTCCTAGGGCTGGACTTCTGGAATTTTGACCTCGTGTGTCCAGAAGTGGAGACTTGGTAACTGAGGATATTAGATATCAGAGATCTTCAAAGAGGTCTGCCTGACTTTAAAAGTTTTAAGAGTTTGATTATTATGACAATTCTGCTTAATAACCTGTAAAGTATGACCCTGGCAAGTTATCTTTCCTATTTATGTTCAGTTTCCTTTTCTGAAAAGTGGACTGATAATAGCTGCTTCCTTTGGATAATTCAAATATTAAATGAGATAATAAATCTTTTGGGTGTTTTTTAGTTTTTTTATTTTTTTTTTTAAAGGGAGATTTTTGCTATAGGGCATGTGCATTCACTGGAGAGACAGAGACAAACAGAAAGATAGAAAGCGAGAAATCACCCCCACCCCTGGGGGAATCACCACACCACAATCCTTTCTCTTCCATTCTCCTCTTGGGATTTTGAGCATGCATGTGCAAGCATCCAGTGTGAGTTTCAAGCTGCCAGGTCTGGGACTTGAACTGCCATTCTCCATGTGGGAGTTCAGTAACATAACCATTGCACCATCTGCTGGTCCCAAAATAATGAGTCACTTTAACCACCCTCTTTTTGAACTTTTGTTTTCCTTTTTGTCCATGAGAGAGTTAAAAATAGAATTCAAGTTTTTAATTTTTTTGATAAGTCTATTATGAATCTAAGTTTATTTGTTTATTTCTTAAGCCCTCTTAGATTCCATTGCACATTGAATTTGAATATGTCATCCTCTAGCTTTGTTTTCCCAGCACATGATAAAAAAATGTAGGATGAACCTAATTGTATTCTTTGTCTTTTAAGGAAAGGCTTTCTTCTTGAAAATCATTTTGTTAATAAGGCTAATTAACATAACAGATTGGTTTAGCTACTGTTAGTAGAATATCTACTCATTTTGCAGGTACCTGAATACTCATATAGTTATGGTGATTTATGAAAACAAATCTGAATACCCTATGCCAAATTCTCAGAGTTTTACTCACAATGAGATATTAGTTTACATGATGGGAGGATTGATTCAGTTGATTTTCCTTATGGAAATGCAGTGTTTCAGGCTTTGAAGATGAAATAGGACATTATTCTTCTTGAGTCTCAATAAGAATTTCTTTTAATTCTGCAGAACTTTGTTCTAAAGCTAATTTCCACTCTGCATCCCAATGCTGTTTTAGATTATTCTGTATCAAAGAAGAATAGGAATATCATACTTTGCTAGATCATGTTTAATGAGTGTTAAAGAGTATCTTACACTAACATGTCTCTCCATTTGACCTTAAAATCAGTAGGCTATTAAAGTAAGCTATTAACTAGGGCTTTCTTTCTGGGGTTCTTATATATTAGGAGTTTATTTCCACTGTTTTAATTTCAGTTTAAAACCTTGAAAACTCAATTTAAAATCTAACAAACTCAATTTCTTTTACTTCAATTAAAAAAAAAAAAATCCCAGCATAGCCAGTGTTCTATTTCTTTGTTTGGTTTAAACTAGTGCTGTTGAACTTGGCTGCACCTGAGACTACACAGACCCTTAAAAAAGGTGTCCCATTCTGGACTCATGCCTATTTAATTGGTTTGGATTGTGGCCCTGGCATAGGGTTGTTGTTTTTGTTTGTTTCCTATTTAATTTCCATTTTTAGTATTTTAAAACATCTCCAGATGAATTTGCCATGTAGGTTGGTTAAAAACTAGTGGTATGTAGAACTTCTCACATTTTTGTGCACACAGAAACCACCTGGAGACTTTGTTACAAGGTAGATTGTGATTCTGCTGTAGGTCTGGGGAGAGGCGTTGATGAGGTCTGTGCTGCTGATTCAAGGACCAGCTTTGCCGTAGGAAAGGCCGAAGTTAAGGCCCAATTTAGTTAGAAAACATTTTTATCCATGAATACTTTGATTAAACAATTGTCTGTGCAATAATTCATTTCATTTAGTTACTTAAAATGATCTCGTACACCTAAAAAAAATGGACCCTTTTGGCACATGTGCATGCATGCTCAAAATCCCAAGAGGAGGGATTGCAGCGTGGTGATTTTTCACTTTGTCTCTCCATTGAGTGCCTTTTCTTTATCACAAAAATCTCCAAAATAAATAAATAAACGGACCCTTTTTACTGTCCTGTTGCTTAATTCACTCTTACATTTCCTGAGCACCTATCACATGCTCTCTGCTAGGCTGACAGGGAACTTAGAGTAGAAAAACACAAATCCTCTGTTTAGTTCAGAGAAGAGTCGAGGATTTATGCTAATGACTATAATTAAAAGTGAAAAGCTTATCAGAGGAGTAGCATTTTTGATTTCACAGTTCTTTTTGTGGCATTATGCCTTATTGTCAGAGTCATTTCTGAAGTCTTGGAAATTCTTATAATAGAAAGTTTTCGGGTTTTTTTTTTGTTTGTTTTTTGTTTTGTTTTTCAATTGGAGGATGTTCATGTGTAGGGGGAAGTGGTTCTAAGGATTTTTTATCTGTTTTGTTGAGGGATATGTCCAAAGTACTTAGAACATTACTTTACTGAAAAGAAAATTTGCAAAGTATCTGTGGGATGAAGGGTTGGTAACACACATCTGCCAGCTAATATTTGGAAGCAGTGACTTTTGAAACAGACACTGCGCCAGGAAATCAATAGTAAAGATAAAGAAGCCTGATAACCATGTCAAACTGAGGGGGATTTCATAATAGAAAAAGTAGAGAAACAATGAAAGGAGGGGGATATTTGCGAAGTGCTGACTATAGGTCAAACATTTCAACACCATGCAGAGAAGTCCGTATCCCTCTGCCCATTTTACATATCAGGTAGCCAAGTCTTGTAAAGTTGCTGGAAACTATTTACAACAATGATTTGTTTAAATATTTCTAAGCTGTATGACTGAAACCCTCAGTCTTTTTGCTGAAATCTTTCTATCACAAATAGAAGATCATGCTATTTTGTGAACAGTTTATAAAATTACATGCTGCCATTGATGACAATGTTCTTTAAATTTAAGAAGACCTTTCCTTCTAACTTATTACCTATTTTTTAATAAGTCAACGGTTTCCACTTTGAGTTCTTTTAATGATCAAAAGCAAATATTAATACTTACTCCCTAATATACTTTTAAGATTTAGGGAGTCTTTGGGACCAGCAGTTAGCGTAATGACTATGTTGCTGGACTCCCATGTAGTCGACCGCGGTTCGAGTCCTGGGCCCGGTGGCTTAAAACTCACGCTGGGTACGTGTGTGTGCATTCCCAAGATCCCGAGAGGAGAATGGAGGAGAAGGGATTGTGGCGTGACCATCCCCCCTGGGGGGTGATTTCTCGCTTTCTTTCTCTCTGTCTCTCTCTGTCTGTCTGGCAAGTGCACGTGCCCTATAGAAAAAAACTCTCAAAAAAAAAAAAAAATTAAAAAAAAGATTTAAGGAGTCCAGTAAATAATAAGATTTTATTACTTGATGAAAAGTAAATATGACTTATTTTACATTTTATGTATTATGTGACACATAATTATATACTATAATTACATAAATATTGTCTATTATACTTAATAGCTCTAGATCTAAAAACTGTTGTGAAAATACCCTATAATAGTATAAATTTTAGTGCTTAACATTTGCACTTGAAGGCATTGTGTTAATCACTTTGTTTCCAAAAAAGAGTTTTTTTACACATCTTTCAAGAAATTAACCAAGTGATCACCTGTTCAGTTGCCAAGGGATAAAGAGCAAAGTTTAAGCTCCCCCATGCCAGCTTCCTTACACAAAACAAATGTCAAAAGTAGCACTTGGCACTTGTAATGGTTTAATTTACATGGATGGAGTCAGCACAAAATTAATAGCAGTCTGTCACCAAGGTTTGTTAGCTAATTGCTGGATTTAAATGTTAAGCAAATGAGTGTGAATTTTAACAACACTGCGTAAAAGTCTCCTTGGGAGCCAGTTGTCTCTTGCTCTTAGCACGCCCCAGGTTTCAAGCCATTTCCTGAACACACTTTGTAATTCTTCAAGTGGGTGGCAGCTTCTGTCTTTGGCAGTTGACCCCCTTCCTAATAAAACTAACTAGACATTGTTTCAGGAAAGCAGGGCGAAAGCAGCATTTCCATGAGCCACTGCCACAAGTTTTCTTCTTCCCTATAGAGAAAAAACAATCCAGGTTGTCAGAGAAATGATGGATTGCATTCCCCAGAGTTTGCGCCTATAAACAATTACTATAGGAAGAATTTGTTTTAGTTGAAATTATTTAGCAAACTAATCTCACCAGTGTGCTAAAAAACATATGCTATAAACAGGAAATAAGTTTTTTGCTTCCACCTGTCTCCTCTTCCATTGTATTTGGTGGGGCACAATTTTCATCTGTTTGTGGGTGTGACCTCTGTCAGGGTCATGGCATCTCTACAGCCCTACAAATAGTTTTAGTCACAAAGAGTCAATTTGGTAATCAGAGTTGAGTCTAAGGCATTAATTCAAACTTCAGGAATTTGATTTATCAATAGTTAAACTGATTTCCAGGTTACGTTTTGTTGTAAGGTGAAAATCTACAGTGGAAAATAGATGCTCAGGGTTCGCTCCTCCTTCTTAGTCTTCGTCTCTTACTTTCCCAGAAGCTGTATTAGCGCCACCAGGGCCAACCTGTTGTGTAGAGGGAAGAGGGATGTAAAAATAGTAGACTTCTTATTTGTGTAAGTGGTATCGTGAACCCTGAACCTTGGCACATGGCTTAAGTTTTGATCTTTGGTCAATATAAAAGCTATCTTTTTCATGCATGTGTTTATTTTTATTCATTCATTATTTTTTCACAGAATCTTTAAAGAGTCTTTCTGGATTCTATCACCTGCAGTTCCCTTAACTGGCACTTCCTTGTTAGGTGGTTCCCTTGTAGCTTCTTCCTGAGCCCCTGTGTACCCTGTGGTAGTGGGTCAGTATCTTCATAGTGAGGTCCTTCTCCCCCTGTACCCCCATTTAGCCTATCCAGAGTGACTCTTCTCTCTCTGTCTTGGCCTATATCTTGTCCACATATTACCCTGTACAGCCCTTGCTCTAGTTGTGTTGTACCTGGTAACATTTAACTTTCCGAGATGTGAGTTAAGCCACCGATCTCTGTGTCTCTCCACTACAGAGAGATAGCACCCTGAACTTTTCTTCTATAGGCCTTCAGGGAGAGGGAGTTACAGCACAGAAGCAGCTTTCTCTGGAGATATTCAATAACCGATTTTCTCCAAAATCTGATTTCCACCTGCTGGACCCTTCATTTAGACCTTGTGCTAGCTGAGACATCCAAGCGTGAGGGAACGTAGTCTTCCCATCACATGTGTAGGCCCTCCGCACCATCACTGTACTCATTCCACAGTCAAACCGGAGGATCTGCTAAGGAGACAGGTTGAGTATGGGGACAATTCAATTCAGCGTGATTTCATAACCATTCAGTAAGTACTATTTATTAGGCACAACAAGAATTCCGTGGGGGAGCAAATATATAGTAAAAATATAGTATTTCTCAACCTAAAAGGAAAAAAAAAAAGTTTAAGGCAAAGTAAGTAAAGCAAGAGATTCTGTTTAGACCAGGCTTAGGACACTTGCCTCCAGGACACCACGAAATCCAAGCTGCCTAGCTAGTGTGCTCTGCCTGCTACAGATTTTAGGATGATCTTAGAGGCAGAAGTTGTAAATGAGAAGGGGGCGTAGCGAGGGGTCATTTCCAGTGGCTGACTGAATTCCGTGGTAGAGGGAGCAAGCAGGATCGTGAGGATAGCCTAATGATCACCTACAGTTGCTTTGCTTAAGCACAACATGGAGACGGTGAGTCTGAAAGGTAAAAGAGGGATGCATTTGGGCAATATGGATGTTCACACAACAAAAAGTCCAATGCGTTTAGGTAGCATCTTGAGCTATTTCAGTTACACATTCCAAAGACAGACACAAGATGTGCTTACGTTTTATTTCTGTATGGCATTAACTCATATAACCTGGACTTTCTTGTTTTCAGGAAAAACTGTTCTGTTTGGGGGTTCTGTGAACATCCTTCAAGTTTCAGTCTGATGATGTGAGATTTTAGCATGAGTGACTCCATTTTGGTCTGGTCGTTGAGGCCTTAGAGCAGGAGCTTAGTGCAAAACAATGGCCTCCTCTCATTTTATATAGCATGTCTGCCGTCAGGGGCATTCAGCCTCATCGGGAAAGCCAGATGTGAGGTAAAAGCTCAGTATGGATGCATATACTTGTGAAATAGTTCAGCAAACTGCACTGAGACAGTATTTTGTAGTTTGGCCATCCAGATGGTTTGGTCCTTGGCAAGAGTAAACTTGCCTAGTGTGCTAGGCATCGGGACATTTCGGCATGATAATTTTGGTTTGTGTCTTGGTAAGGCTGTTGTCCATGATCACAGAGATGCTTTATGTAAGGGAAGATTGGGTGTGAGGAAGAAAAATTCTAACAGCAAATTAACTCAGACTACATTATTATTTATATGATACATTTACACTGGGTCTACATGTGTTACTTAGTAAAGTCTGTCTGCAAAACACACCCAGAGGGAAACCAGTCAAGCATTAAAGTCACGTGTGAAAGTATCACATACTAGATGGGCTAGTAATTAAGAATTCTGTCATGAGACCCCAAGTCTTAGTCTGAATCCTTGATTATGAGACCCAAACTTAGTTTATGTTCATTGCTGTATCTTATGTTTCAGAAAACTTTCCCCTTAATTATGACCTAAACTTAAACCATTTTCACTATTTTATTTATTTATTTATTTATTTTTTGGAGAGGTTTTTGCTATAGGGCATGTGTGCTCATCAGACAGATAGAGAGAGACAGAGAGATAGAAAGCGAGAAATCACCCCCCAGGGGGAATGGCCACGCCACAATCCCTTCTCCTCCATTCTCCTCTTGGGATTTTGGGCACACACGCACACGCGCCCAGTGTGAGTTTAAGCCACCGGGTCCGGGACTCGAACCGCGGTCGACTACGTGGGAGCCCGGTGACATAGCCATTACGCTAACTGCTGGTCCCAACCATTTTCACTATTTTGTGGCAAGGAAAGATTCATCTTATATTTTATCTGGAAAAGAAGGAATATTTTATTGTTTTTCCTTTAAGGAAATATTGTTAAACTCTTCTTGATTTACGTATTTCTTTAAAGAAGAAAGTATAAATCACACTTCCTCACACACACACACACACACACACACACACACACCTCAAACATTTCCTTACATTTTATTTTTCTCTTGTGAGAAAAATAATTCCTATACATATTCATACATAGCATATCAGGGACCCATTTCATTTTACCCATACATTAAGAATTTCCTCGTTCCAATCGAATGCCTTCGGAGTTTTGTAATAACACGATTGTGTTCAGCTCGCTTGGTTCTTTTCTCTCGCCTCTGTTTTATGGCTATATTGACAGCTGAATTTTCTATATAGAAAGTTGCCTTACAATCTTTTAACCATAGCCTCAATACCTATTTTTGTTATAGTTCATATTCATCACCCCAAAATACTTTTTTAAGTTATAATGCAGTTTTTATCTTATTATGCAGTGTTTTCACTGTAAACATTTCCCTTACTCACTTTCCTAGCAAAACCTTCCCTGATACGCGACCAGTATTTTCCACTTCTGATTCTGTTTCGCAGTCTTATTAATCAAGCTCAACTCGATGACCTTGAAAAGGGGACTAAATAGAGGAATTGCCCTTGGGTATAATAAATTGACACAAGAAAAGCTACTCTGGTTGGATCTTAAATGCAACCAAGTAATTTGCTTAGATTCTCAAGAGAATGATTTTATGTTCTCTCTTAGGATGTGTGCAGTTGAATAACTGCAGTTACATAAGTAATACTGACAGCAGTGCAGATGAGGGGGATAAATATGCATGCAGACGCACACATCACACATCTGACAAAATCTGATTCATCGGTGACATATATCTTTCTTGAGTTGCTAAGCATTGAAGATACATTACAATAGTCAAAGAATTTAAAGAAAAAAAGATTTTTTAAAAGTTTTTCTGATCACTTCTTTTTTCTTCTATGGAACAAGAATTTTTTTCATATATCATGGCTAGAGGAACTCTCAGTTAGCTGTCAATTTTTGCTAATCCGATATTGAATCATGCAGGTATTTTTATACTTTTTTTAATGGTATAAAACTAAAATATTTCAAATATGGTTGAGTCTTCAGATGAATTGCTACAGAGCGAAAGACTAAGGTACTCAGGATGTCTGTCTTTCAGACAATTTTAAAAACATGGATCACCTCCATATTCCTTATGATTTTTAGTGCATATTTATTCTAAACAAAATACAGTGAGTAAATCAATTATACTAATTGCCATTATTTATTGTTCATTATATTTATGATCATGTTTTGTATTTTCTTCATGGAAAATTTTTCTTCCTCCTCCAAGAAAAGTAACTTTCACCAAAGTTAACTTGTAGTGCTTATATTCGTTTTGCTGTTATTTTACAACTGTTTTACCACAATGGAAACTGCAGTGGTCTTGAATCACACAGGTAAGGATTAACATACGGGAGTTTGATTCTTAAACATTTGGGGCAGTGTCGTCAAGCCCAAAGGCAAGAATAGAATACTTAATATCATTTAGAATTTACCCCAATCGTGTATATAGCATGAGTTGGTAGTTCTTGTTGAGATGTAGAGTGCCATGGACTGGATGTCCCCACCAAAACGAATACTGTGATTTGATACCCTAGGTGGAAGAGTTGAGACGTAGCATCTAAGGGGAGGTTTGGGGTCAATCTTTTATGAATAGATTTAAGCAAGGAGTTCCCACTAACTAGATCCCCAGAGGCCAGTTATTTTAAAGCAAGGTGGCCACTGGCCTGGCTCTGTCTTTGCACACACCTGCTGCCCTGTCCGCTTTGGAGCACCAGAAGCCAGCCAGTTGTTGGTTGTACTTGCCAGCCCCCAGAATCCTGAGCTAAACAACTTCCTTTCCTTATGATTCACCCAGTCGTAGGTATGTTGTTATATCAACTCAGGAACTGAGTAGGATAGAGAGACACCTAGTGTTTGCTGTGACCACTGAGACACTGCTTTAAACGAGACTGCTTCGTAGAGTAGCATTTTCTTGCTTAAAAGTAAAAAAGAAATTCTTTTTTAAATGACTAGAACATTTGGGGAACCCAACCAGTCACCACTTCACCACCAAATTTTCTTTTCTTTGGCCGGGGGGGGGGGGGGTGTTTGCCTTAGAGAGACACACACAGTGAAAGGGAAAGTGAGAAAATACCCTTTCGGGGGGATGGCCACACCGCAATCCCTTCTCCTCCATTCTCCTCCCTGGGCACACAACCACACGCAGCTGGTGTGACTTTCAAGCCACTGGGTCCAGTACTTGAACTGCAATGGGCCCTGTGGGAGTCCAGAGACGTAACCACTACACTACCTGCTGGTCAAACCACAAAATATTTTTTCATGATTGAGATGACCTACATTTAATCATCACTGAACCAAAAGTCAGGATGGCTCAGATACAAAGGAAATAGAGAAAAATACTCTTTGAGAATGAAAACTTTTAAAGTCAAAAACTGTAAAAATTATTAAGGATTTGAGAGAAATTACTCAGACATCACTTGGGATGCACATGGTGATAAGAAATACGTGTGCATCTGCTATGGGCATTAGTGTACTATCCTCTTCACCTCTCTGATATTGATGAAGAGATCATTTAGGTAATAGACTGGTTTTGGTTGCATGGAAAGCTGGTTCTAAACAGAGTTGCACAACTGTAGCATAAATTGAAATTCCTGGTTCCATGGACAAATGCTAATACTGACTGTGACAAGACTTTGAACACCAATAAATTACCACAAGAGGTTGCGGGATGGTAGTTATTTAATCTAATAAAACTCAGAAATAGAAAAGTCATATAGCAATAATAGTACTGCTTTCATATTTTTAAAAACAAGCTGAATTATATTAACTTTGCATAGTGCCTTATGGTTTAACAAGAACCAAGCACAAGTAGAATCATGTCTCTGTGTGTGGATATAAATGTATATATATATATATGTATATTATATATACACACACATATATATGTGTGTGTGTGTGTGTGTGTATTTAGGTTTTTAACCATAGGACATGTGCTCTCAACAGAGACATGCAAGGGAAAGTAAGAAAAGTGAGAAATCACCCCTAGTGGGGATGGTCATACCACAATCCCTTCTCTTCTTTTCTCTATCTAGGATTTTGGGCACACATGCAAACACACCTGGCATTATTTTCAATCCACCAGGTCCGAGACTCAAACTGTGGTCATCCATGTGGGAGTCCAGCCCCTTAAGCACCATACCACTGCCCCAATAATTTTATATTTCAATCTGTCAGTGCATAGTTACAGTTTACAAAGTTATGGAAAAACAGCTATTGAAGTATGAGATTTTCTGAGAAGCATAGTTCTTGAATTCCAAATGTGGAAATTATAGAGTTGGTAAAAACTAATATTAACTTCTTTATAGACACTAACTAAATACAAGCTAATTAAATCAAAATCCAAAGCTCAAGGTACCTCAGTTCAAATTGCATGAGTTCCGGAATGCTCATTATTCATATATTCTACCATCTATCTATCTATACATAATTATATCAAAAACATCATAAATGAAATTATTCTCCAATAATTTTTTTTTGTAGGAATACATTTTTTGCTATAGGGTGTGTGCACTTGCTGGAAAGACAGTAAAAGACAAAAAGACAAAAAGCTAGAATTTACCCTCCAGAAGGGAATGACCATATCACAACCCCTTCTCCTACATTCTGGGATTTTGGGCACGCATGCACATGTGACCAGAATGAGTTTTAAGCCACAGGTCCAGGACTCGAACCACAGTAGACTACATGGAGTCCAGTGATGTAACCATTATGTCAACTGTTGGTCCCTTCAATAAGATTTTTAGAATCTACTATTTTTATGCACAACAATCTCTTTTATTTTGGTCTAATTAATGTTCAGATATAGAGCATTTTAAGGGAAGAAATAAACTTAAGAGATTGAAAAAAATATTTTGACACAAAATGTCTTAAATACATGTCATATATCATACACAATGTCATACAAATTGGTATACATCACTTTAAAATAAAGAAGCATGATATGTGTGCATAATTTATTCATGTAAAAGTATATAAATGTAGGGCCAGCAGATGACATGGTGGTTAAGGCACCGGACTTCCACATGGTTGACTGTGGTTCAGGTCCTGGACCTGGTGGCTTGCTTTCTCACTTCCCTTTTCTCTCTCTGGCCAAATTAAAAAATAGTAAATTGAAATAAATAATTTTAAATATATATATAAATGTAGGGGCCAGTAGGTGGTGTAGTGTAATGTTTAAGGCACTAGACTTCTATGTGGCCAACTTAGGTTTGAGTCCCAGACCTGGTGGCTTGGAACTCATGCTGGACATATATGCGTGTGTTCCCAGAATCCTGAGGGGAGAATGGAGGAGAAGGAATTGAGGCATGGCCACCCCCCCAGGGGTGATTTCTTGCTTTCTGTCTCTCTGTCTCTTTTCCCAGTGAGTACACACACCCTATAGCAAAAAATCTCTCAAAAAATCCCTGTATCTTAAAAAATATATATAAAGGTATAAAAATTTGTAGGTAATGATATAAGTAAATATAAAATATATAAATATCTATAAGTCTTTCCGTTTAAGGAGATGTGTTTGTGTGAGTTTCTGTATGAGTAATGCATCAGTATATTGTAATACAAGTACAAATCAATAAGAGGATAAATGATTGCAAAAACATCTAAAGTTTTATCCTCCTTATGAATACTCTCAATTTAAAGGGAAAAAAGAGCAATATATATTTGTTTATATGAAAGTTTCAATGATTTAACGATCTTAACTTTATGCAAATATCTAAATCAAACCTGAAAATCAAAACAAATGACTCAGTTATATGAGAAGTGAGACTGTGCTTCATTGTAACCAAGTGTAACTATGATAGGAGATGAGGACAGGACAGGAGATGAGCTCTCTATTCTTAGGTGTGAACTTGAACATGTATGACAAAGAATTCATCAACTAGAATAGCTCAACAAGACAAGCCATAATAGAAGTGACTTGCAGTTTCCTTCCTCACCAGAAATGGTATCACGGAGCTCTATAAATCTAATTTAAGGGGTGTGTTACCTCATCATTGTGAAATACCAACCTGATTCCTCCCAAGTGGGTATATTCCTTAGATGCTACATAACCCCAGTTAGGATATTAATGGTCACTGGAGATGTTCCACAGGCTTAAACACACACACATGTCTAGGAAAGTGTATTTCCATGCTTTGTTTAGAAAAAACTTAATAAATGTCTGTTTTTCATTTTGAAAAACCAATATAATTTTTAAAGTTTGTTGTTGTCGTTGTTGAGATTTTTGCTATAGGACACGTGTACTTGCCAGAGAGAGAAGGACAAAGTGAAAAATCACTCCCTGGGAGGTGGTCACACCACAGTCCATTCTCCTCTTGGTATTTTGGGCATGCATGCACATGTGCCTGGCATGAGTTTTAAGCCACCAGGTCTGGGACTTGAACCATAGTCGACTATGTGGGAGTGCAGCGATGGTAGCCATTATGTCATTTGCTAGTTCCTTAAAGTTGATTTTAAACAATAAAGTTAGATAACCCTGATAATTCATCAGATTTCCAAGTAGCAGAAGATCTAATGGTGTTATATTTGATATGTGAAACACAATTGGGTTTGAATCTAAATTTCTTATCACACCAAATGTGAATTATAATTCGCTGTAAAAATGTACGCTGTGATATGCACAGCAATGTGATGCCTACAGGGTAGGGATGACCCCAACTTTCCTAGGTACTGTAACACTTTTCCCCTACAGATCCAGCTACTCAGAATGCACGTAATACAATAAAACTAGGAAATAATTTATCTCCCTGGATAGACCCTAATTATAATATGTATACCTCATTCTGAGACCTTCTTATTGGCCTATGCTGGAAAGATTATAATGGGAAAAGTTTATAGTGTTTATCATTTAAGCTTTTCTATTACTTTAATAAAAACAAACAAACAAAAAAAACCACGCTGTCCTTTATTGAGGTCTAGTCCAGCAGTGTGATAAATGCTTTGTCTTCAGCATTTATATTAATCCTGACCAAAGCCTTTTATGGGTGAGATGTGTCATTAACTTCCATTTACAAATAAGAAAACCAAGGCATCAGCAGATGAAGTGTTGTTACCCAGCACTCACGTATAGTAGCAGCGAAATCACAAATCATGGCCTGGTCAGCGCGCCTCCTGAGTTCAGGCCTTTCCTAATTCACAGCAGCGCTGCCCATCTGTCTTAGCTTGTGGCACGATATCCAATCACAGAAGGAACATTTTGGCCTTATGAAAAATTGTGCACTGTTACTTGCTTTTTCAAATCACTGGGAGGAGTTTTTATATGTGTTCATTATAAATGAAATCATAGCAAGAATTTATTTCTTGGCACCGCCGTTCTAGTGTACGCTGGTAGACACTGCTTCTTCAGGCTGAGGCCACATGGAGGCCCAGGTGCATTCCCGGCCCACCTAACAGGCTCGGGCAGTGGCGCTCACCTGTACTTCCAGTTACTGAGGAGGTTGAGGCAGGAGGATTGTGACGTAGAGAGGCCTTGTCTTAAAATATATAAATATTGGAACCAGCAGTTAGCGTAATGGCTATGTCGCTGGACTCCCATGTAGTCGACTGCAGTTTGAGTCCCGGACCTGGTGGCTTAAAACTCACTCCGGGTGCGTGTGCGTGCGTGCCCAAGATCCCGAGAGGAGAATGGAGGAGAAGGGATTGCAGCATGGCCATCCCCCCTGGGAGGTGATTTCTCGCTTTCTGTCTCTCTGTCTCTCTCTGTCTGCCTGGCGAGCGCACGTTCCCTATAGCAAAAACCTCTCCAAAAAAAAAAAAAAAACAATATATATATATATATATATATATATATATATATATATTAAGTAAACACTGTTTAACTTGTTTTGATTAAATAACTCCTTTGATTAAATCACTGAGCATTTTATGGTGAAAACTTTCAGAGTAGTTTAACTGATCGTTTTAATGTAAAGAGTAGCTTTTTTCTAATTTCATCTTTTTAATGTTTTCATATCAGCTTGAGCACCTTGGCTTTTGCGTATTATAGAATGAGGTATTTTGAGTTTAATCATAAATTATGAATTATCACTAGGTCAGTATCACATCCAATGCAGTTGTCTTCTGTATGTGTTCCCTAAATAGTCCCCTTTATTATCTTCATGATAAATCTATTAAATATCCTATACTGTTACTGTATTGAAAATAGCTATAGCATACACATGAAATTGGAAACATATTATTCCATTGGTTAAAAGGCATCATAATACTAAGATCACCCTCAGTGGATAAATAGATAAGGAAAATGTGGCAAATGTACCCAAGGAATACTATTCAGCCTTAAAAAGAAGGAAGTATTGTCAGTTTCAACCACAGATGAACCTGGAAGTGAAATAAGCTCACACAGAAAGACAAATACGGCATGATCCCACCATCAGGGAATCTGAAACTTGAAAACTCACAGCAGGCTGGGAGAGTGGTGGTTGTGAAGGCCTGGGAGGGGAGGGTAGAAGGTTAGGGAGATACTGGTCAAAGGGTACCAAATTCACGTTTGATAGGAGGGATAAGCTCAACACATCTACTGTACACATGATGACTAGAGTATGTAATAGTGTATTGTATTCTTGAAAATTGCTAAAGGAGTAGATTTTAAGTGTCCTCACCACAAAAATGTTAAGTGTATGAGGTAATGCATATGTCAACTGGCTGTTCTTAGCTTTTGCACAATGTACTCAATTCCGATAAATACAATTTTTATTTGTCAATTACAATTTTTCATTTTATTTTGTTAATTTGAAATAAGTCTCTTTACAAAGCTAATAATTCTCATAGACTAAGTCTTTTTTTTTTTTAAATATCCTGTATTTTTTATGCTGAGAGTCTCAGGAATATGTTAAACTTTCTCTGGATTAATACAAGAAGGCAGGATTAAATAAATAAACAAACAAACAAACAAACAAATAAAAGAAAACAGGGCCAGGCCAATACATGGTGGTTAAGACAGATGGATCCCACATGGATGACCTTGCAGTTAGAATCCTTGGCCAAGCAGCTTGAAAACCTCTCCGGACATGTGTGCATGCATCCCCCAAATACCGAAAGGAAAGGGAAGTGAAGGAAAATGGATTACAACATGACCATTCCTCTCGAGGGTGTTTTCTCACTTTCTCTCTCCCTCTCTCTCTCCCTGGTGAACTCACGTGCCCTCTGGCAAAAATTTTTTAAAAAGAAAAAAAAAATTATTCAACACCAATTTCCCTCCCAAACCACAGGCTTTAGTTACATCCAATCTCTCCCCAACCCCCCCACCCCCAACTCTTTAAAGTAATTCCTATATTGAGTTTAATTTGTATTTCTGGACACGTTTTACTGAAAATCAAGAAAATATCCTCAGAGTCTTGGTTTCCTACTGTTACCCAGTTGAATGAACTAATTCCTCCCCTCCTCTGTTCCTTTGTTCCTCTCGCACCTCTTTTTCTGTTGCCACATTTTTTATTAAGTTCTTACGTAATAAACATTATGCTTGCCAGGATTCATGATTTCTCAATATCATCTTATTTCTTCTTCCCCTTTCCCTCTTTTTTAATAAGATTAGTTTCATGTCTAGGAGCAAAAGTCCAAGATCAAAAAATGGTCTCTCTGCTCTGAGGAAATATTATCTCCTGGAGGTTGAAAGGAGGTGATGGAACACTTCTGTAAAGTATGTAACTGAGAGGGAGATTTCAGATGCCAGTTTCCTGGGAAATCAGATGGTATCTCTTCATTCAAGCCAGGGTAAATTCCTTCAGTGCAACAGGAGGAAGATAAAGATGATTTTTGGGTATGTTTTATATGCCCTTGGTCCAAAATGATCTCTGAATCCATCCATCAATTCATAAACAAATTATCAAGGGAATGAATTTTATACTACTAAAATATTTTACTAAACAACTAACTGATTAATAGGATTTAGTTTCTTTTTGTTGATTTCTCTATTATCAAGATGAAATCAGTTTCCCAGGGTATAATGAAGGCAATGTTTAGAAACGCAATAATACAAAAGTCATACTCTAGGGGGACCAGCAGATGCCGTAGTGGTTATGTTGCTGGACTCCCACATGGTCAACTGCAGTTCAAGTCCTAGACCTGGTGGCTTTAAAATTATGCCGGGCACCTGTGTGTATGTGCCCAAGACCCTGGGAGGAGAAGGGACTGTGGCATGACTATCCCCCTGGGGAGTGAGTTCTCACTTTCCCTCTCACTCTCTCTCTCTCCAGCAAGTGCATGCACCCAAAGCCAAAACCCTATAAAAAATGAAGTCACACTTTGATAATACCTTTTATTATCATTAATCTTGTTTGGACTCCTTTTGTCCAACTTCATTGAGATCTACATATTATACTGATTAAGTAACATTTTAAAGAATATTTCTCCCGACTACCCAGTCACAGATTTTTTTTTTACCATGACTGGCATTGATCAAAATATAGGTGATTATTGTCTAACTTTAAGACAAATGATTATTTCTAAAATAATTGGCAGTAGCAAGCATCCTGACAGAGCTGTTGTTCCTAGTCAGAAGCAGCTCACCTAGGTATACACATTTTATTTCCTCTGTCACTGTTCAGATGGAGATGCCATACCCATTTGTAAAAACCTGAAAGCTTTATTATCCTGTCAATGAAGACGTTTTCCCTTGGCTCCATTTAAAATATCTCTGGCTTGCTTATTTTGGGTCATGGGGAATATCTTGTCAGAATTCTTATCACAAAACAATTTCATGATTTTGAAGATAGACATCCTTTTAGCTCTTTCTTCTGTTGATTCTTCTTTATTTCTTTTAAGCATAAAAGAAGACATGCATTGTTATTCATAAGGGCAATATATGGTTTCTTACTGAACTCTCTTTTCCACTTACAAGGTAATATTAAAGTGCAGAGTTGTTACTTATGCTAATGACCAAGACTAGGTAATTGTACGTAAGAAAATCTACCAAGGATGGGACCAGCAGGTGGCATGATGGTTAAGGCGCTGGACACTCCCACATGGCCGACTGTGGTTTGAGTCCTGGACCTGGTGGCTTGCTCTCATTTTCCCTCTCTCTCTCTCTGTGGTCAAATTAAAATAAATGAATGAATAAGTAAAATAATTCTTTTTTTTTTTTAAATTTTTTTGAGAGGTTTTTGCTACAGGATGCGTGCGCTTGCTAGACAGACAGAGAGAGACAGAAAGCGAGAAATCACCCCCCAGGGTGGATGGCCACGCTGCAATCCCTTCTCCTCCATTCTCCTCTCAGGATCTTGGGCACGCACGCATGTGCCTAGCATGGGTTTTAAGCCACCAGGTCCGGGATGCGAACCGCGATCGACTACGTGGGAGTCCAGTGACATAGCCATTACGCTAACTGCTGGTCCCCAGTAAAATAATTCTTTAAAAAAAAAGAAAAGAAATCTACCAAGGAGAATTTAGTCTAACATGTTCTTACTGATTATAGCTGTAAATAATTCTTTCTAAAACTCGTAAGGCATTAATCCAAAATTTAGTAGTTACTTAATGTGTCCCTGCAGATGTAGAGAATATGAAAGCGAATCAGACTATGTTCTGACTTTATATAATGCCAATCTATGTTTATTTTTTAAATTATTTCATTTTATTTATCATTATTATTATGATTTTTAAATTTGCCACAGGGCATGGGCAATCACCAGAGAGAGAGGGAAAGTGAGAAAGCAAACCACCAGATCCGGGACTTGAACCGGGGTTGGCCATCTGGGAATGCAAAGCCCCAGTCACCATACCACTTGCTGCCCCCAATCTATGTGTAAAAGCACACACACACACACACACACACACACACTCTGACACACACATTAAAATGCAATGTCTGTCTTGATCACCAGTACGCTACCAGTTCTCATATGGATATTTAAGCAAACTGAGCACAAAATAATTATGTGTGTATACATACATATATGTGTGTGTGTGTGTGTGTGTGTGTGTGTGTGTATATGTATATATTTATATATGTTTTATTTAAGATGAAGTACTCATATCTTATATGTAAAATTTCAGTGTACCAACCTCCCAGACGTATGAACTCTTTCTCCCAGTCTCACAGGTTTTTCTTACTGCCCCTTCACAGACTAACTCTTCTCCTAAAATTTAATTACCATTCTGAATATTACACACAAATTGCCTTTCTATGTTCTTTTTTTTTTTTTTAGAGGTTTTTTTCTATGGAGCGTGTGTGCTCGCCAGACAGACAGAGAGAGACAGAAAGCGAGAAATCACTCCCCAGGGGGGATGGCCATGTCACAATCCCTTCTCCTCCATTCTCCTCTCAGGATCTTTTTTTTTTTTTTGAAGAGGTCTATAGGGCTCATGTGCTCGCCAGACAGGCAGAGACAGAGAGACAGAAAGAGAGGAATCACCCCCCAGTTGGGATGACCACGTTTCTCCTCCATTCTCCTCTCGGGATCTTGGGCACGCACGCACAAGCGTCCGTCATGAGTTTAAGCCACCAGGTCTGCGCAAACCGCAGTCGACTACATGGGAGTCCAGCAACATAGCCATTACGCTAACTTCTGGACCCTCCTCTCAGGATCTTGAGCACACACGCATACATGCCCAGCGTGAATTTAATCCACCAGGTCTGGCACTCGAACCGCATTGACTATATGGGAGTCCAGCAACATAGCCATTACGCCAACTGCTGGTCTTGTCTTTTTATGTTCTTAATTCATGCGAATGGGATTATACTATATGGCCTCATTTGTGCTTGAATTTTTTTGCATTTAACACAATATTTCTTTCTTTCTTTCTTTTTGAGATTTTTTTTTTTTCTATAGGGTACAGGCATTCACCAGAAACAGAGAGAGACAGAGATACAAAAAGTGAGAAATCATCCCCCAGGAGGAATGGCCATGTTGTAGTCCTTTCTGCTCCATTCTCTTCTCAGGATTTTGGGCACATATGCATCTGGCGTGAGTTTCAAGTTGCCTGTACTCCCTAAATATCATTTCTAGGTTTTAGGATTCTTACTAGTTCAGACGACTATAAAAATAATACAAGAGAAAACTTTGGGATCATCCAAGAATCTTAACGGAGAGCTTAAAGCTACATTCCAGAAAATGTTAAGGATTTACAGTGTTAATATGTGTGCAAAATGAATAGTGATACTTCCTATATTAATATTACTTAGGGGGACCAGTAGATGGTGTAATGGCTGCATCGCTGGACTCCCATGTAGTTGACTGCAGTTTGAGTCCTGGATCTCAGTGTCTTAAACTCATGCCAGGTGCATGTGCTTGCGTGCCCAAGATCCAGAGAGGAGAATGGAGGAGAAGGGATTGCGGCGTGGCCATCCCCCCTTGGGGGTGATTTCTCACTTTTTGTCTCTTTGTCTTTCTCTGTCTTTCTGGCAAGCACATGCACCCTATAGCAAAAACCTCTCAAAAAAAAAAAAAAAAAAAAAAAAAAAAAAAAAGATTACTTGAAGATGTCAGAGCAAGTGAAAGCAGTTGCATAGAAAATTTGAAAAATGCCATATTGGGCCATATTTGTAAATCTGAAAATAGCTTCAAAAATGTATTTAATTATCAAGGTTATTTTCTGTGGTGATGATTTAAGTTGAATATATACTTTAAACATATCCAAGGTCCTTAATTGTCATTTTGAACTTTTGTAACATAGCTAATAATTGGATGAAATTTATCCTTGAGGAAGTGGATGTTGACAGTCTGTCTCCAGACATTAGAATGGAACATAATTTAAAAAATTGAACCATTTGTTCTCCACTAAGAACTTCCATGACTGATTGGAGAATATAAAAGAAAGTCTTGAAAAGTTAGATAGTTCAATTTATTAAGCAGATTATGGGGCCCAATAAAAGTCTTTAAGTGTTAATCTACCATCTGCTTTAACCATATGTCAGGATCTCTTTCAGAAGCTAAACATTTTTTATTTTCCACATTCCTCATTATTGGTAAGGTCTTAGTTAGAGCCAAAATCTACCTCACTGTTGGCCTTAATTTTTCCTCTGAGCCACATAGAGGTTGTTGACTCTTATCTTCTATCAATCCTTTCCAGATTCAATGTCTTCAGTGTCTATATAGTTTTCATTAAACAGGATAGAATCAATAACTATATAATAATGAATTAAATTCTTGACCTTGAACTGTCATACTCCTGCCAGTGCTTGCTAGGTGTGGATTTCACAAAGCTGTCAGCAAAATATGTGCCATCACACAGATCCACATTGGTGAAAATCTCTCCTTATGCTGTGTTGACAGAGTAAAATTTGGCTGACCTTTAAATAGTATTGCATGTGTGTTTGGGAGGTGAGCAGAGTCCATTGAGCCGTGTCTGATTGTATGCATGGGTGACTGCGAAATACAATGACCTTTAAGCTAATAGAGTCTGAATGAATGTTTTGGTAGTCAGGTGAAAAGACAAAATTATTTACTGATGTAAGTTGTTACAATGAAGAAACAACTCTCCAGTGCCGAAGTCTTTGTTGGGATGCCAAATTAGTGAACCTGCTCCTTGAGTATTTGGGATTAGACTGGAAACATACCTACGGCATCAGGTTTGTGCTGGGCAAACAGGCCCTGTCTGCATCTCAGCACCCTCTCTCATCACCAGGCCTCGTCTTCAGCATTCCACTCATTTCCTCAAAGTCGCTTTAGGTGTTCATGTCACTTTAACATTTATATCAATGAGAACCCAGACCCTCCATGGAAAAGCCTGCAGTAAAATCTGAAAAATTAGTTCTTAAAATCTTCAGTCAAGGAAGAAGAGTACATCTGCATCTATAAAATATTCAGGCTTCCATAACTTCATGGACATCCAGTACAATCCGTATTTAGTACAATTCTTAGCACTGAGTACCTGAAGATCCTCTATATGAACAGGTTTACCTCCCTGCTATATTTGCCCCCTTTATAGTTTTATTTATCCTGTTTATGTTAAAGGTTATTCTCGTTCCCTTTTAGTGTTATAAGTGGTTATTGCTGTCATCTACAGTAACAGCGGTGCTTCGGCTTTCCTTTTAATATTTTTATAAACTCATACTAGTAAATATTTAATCATTACTCTAAGAAGATAAATTTTGAAATTTATATTTTTAATTCATGAGCATTTGCCTTGGATTGGAACATACTTTTTGAGGAACCATTTCAAAATTCAAGCTTATTATTTCTGGATGCTATGAAACTAGGTCTATGTTCTGAAAGTATTAAATGACATAGGATATTTTAATGAGATGAGAGCCCGAGATGCTAGGAATTCCAGAATTCGAATATGAATTCTCCCAAAGTACACAGTGTTTTGCCTTTGACAGCTATTGACACAGTCACAACACTTAGCCAATAAAATTTATTGAAAGGAGATGAGCAAAGTATGAAATGGAAATCTCCAATTGTGAAGTCATGACTTTAATCTCACTAATGACAATCTGTTAAAATATTGCATTTATTCAGTCTTTTTAAGCGCCATGAAGCAAATATTATCATTCTTTTTTTTTAATTTTGTTTGTTTTGTTTTGTTTTTATTCATGGGACCCATGTGGATGCTAGAGAGAGAAAGGATAGGGAGAGGGAGAAATTACCCCCTAGTGGGGATGGATGGCCATATTGCAACCCCTTCTCCTTCATTCTCCTCTTGGGATTTTGAGCAATGGACACACACGTGTCTAGTTTGATTTTCAAGTCGCTGGATATGGGACTCAAACCTCGGACAGCCACGTGAGAGTGCAGCACCCTAACCGCCATGCCACTTGCTGGCCCCTTTTATAGTCATTCTTAACTCTGCGAGGTCTGGTCGGTTAGAATATCCTCTGGATGGTGCAGCCCTCTCTGAATTCCCAGGCATGCTACTGCGTCCCTCTCCTAGCCTCTCGTTAACACTTGCTGTTTACGACTCCTACCCTAGCACAAACCAAATCGCAGTAAATCCCACCATGTCCGTGTTTCCCTGTGTAATCACCTTGTGACTTTCTTAAGGGTGGGGACCATGTCTGCATTTTAGGTTTCGAACATCCCCATGCTACTGGGGGTGTTGAAATTGATGCCAGATAAATATTTGCTAAGTAAATAATGAATTGCGCTCAGGCAAATGCGTGACTGCCTGCTTAAGTATTTCTGAGCGTTACACCTAGGGGAAAGGAATATCAAAGTTATGGTAGGAGTCTCAAAATTAGAATCTTTAAAAAGCAAAATTCTGGTTTGTTTGGGAGATAAAATATTCAGATTATGTGCAGAAGATAACTGTTTGGTCCAGAGAAAACTCTCATACTGCTTTAGATCAACAGGATAAAGCTAAAGTGATAGCTTCATTTGTTGAATTTATCCCTAACATGAATTTTAAATAAAAAGAAAATATGGATCCTATAGGTTTATATTCTGGATTTGAAAATGATCTTTGTTTTGGCTTCAGTTGTTTTTATCGTTCACGTCTTCATTCATGTTTATTGAATTACCCTTTGGCCTACTATTTTTTTTTGGAGAGGTTTTTTTGGGGGGTTGGGGGGGGAGAGGGTTTTGCTATAGGGCGTGTGTGCTTGCCAGAAAGATAGAGAGAGAAAGAGAGATAGAAAGCGAGAAATCACCTCCCAGGGGGGATGGCCACGCCACACTCCCTTCTCCTCCATTCTCCTCTTGGGATCTTGGGCACGCACACACACACACCTGGCGTGAGTTTAAGCCACCAGGTCCGGGACTCGATCAAGGTCACCTACCTGGGAGTCCAGTGACATAGCCATTACGCTAACTGCTGGTCCCTCTGTCTCTTCAGTGAGTGTATGTACACTATAGAAAATTCAAAACAAAACAAACAGTATTCACTGAAAAATCTCCATTTTTCCTGTCTTAGCCACTGTTCTGTAGTTACCAAAGTTATAATTTTTCATATGTTACCTAGAGTTTCTTTTGCATATATAAGTGAACACATCTATTTAATCCATTTTGTTACAAAAAATAGTCACCGTTCACACTATCACTCCACTTTGCTCTTTCCACTGAAGTATATTTCTTAGAGAGTAGTCCATATCAACACACAGGGCGTTTCAGTATGCTTTAAGCCATGTAGTATTATATCATAGGCTGTGTCATACACAACTTTGTTGATCCCACAGTGCTTAAAATGTGTGTTTTTTGCTATTATAAACAATAACATCTTTATACATAAGTACTTGTACACATTTAGGAGTATATCTGTAGAGTTAATTCCTGAAAATAGAAAGGAAGGCAGAATATTTGCAAGCTGACCTCCATAGCTAGCGTAGATTTACACTCCCTAAAACAATACATGGCCATGCGAATTTTCCCACTCCTTCCTTTACACAGCAAGCTATGCAGAATTAGATGACAGAAAAAATGTTATTCATCTAAAATTCAAAGGAACAACATTTGTAAAGTATCATAGGCCTAATTTTTATTCACTTATGATTTTTAATTCACTTATGTCTGTAGCACGTGGAAATAGAATGGCCTAGTCACTGCTTTTATTTTAATGTTTTCTCCTTTTTCGTCACCTGTCTTTGCCTCCTTATTTTCATTTGGATCTTAATTTTTAACTTATTGATTTAAAGGAATTCTCTATATATTAGGAAAATGAGGCCTTGAAAATGCTTTCACTTTTTAACTTTTGTCTTAGCAATGGTGTGTGTGTGTGTATGTGTATGTGCGTGTGGCAGTTGTGCTACAGGGCTTGTGCTCTTGCCAGGTGGGGAGGAGGGGAGTGAGAAAACAAGCCCTCCCAGGGGGATGGGCTACCGCACTGCAATCCCTTCTTCATTTCCCTCTCAGAATTTTGGGCAAACATGCACGCACGCGCGTGCACACACACTCACACACACACACACAGCATGTTTTTCAGACTGCTGGGTTCAGGACTCTAACCACACAATAAGCCATGTAGGAACCAGCTGCTTTAACCACCCTACAGCTAGTTAGCCCAATGCTCTTTATAATACCGAAATGTTTGCACTTTCACAAATACCATGTATTCGACAGACTCAAAAACACAAAGATGTTAACATTTAATTAATCTTTTCTTTTACAGTTTCTGATAGTTTAAAAAGTAGCAGCAGGTGGCATGGTGGTTAAAGGCGCTGGACTCCCACAAGGCTGACCGTGGTTTGAGTCCTGGACCTGATGGCTTGCTTTCTCACTTTCTCTCTCTGATCAAAACTGGAAAATAATAATAAATAAAGTAATTCTTTAAAAAAAAAAAGTAATACTGAGAAATGGCTCCTTTACTTCCCTGTCATTAAGTTCATTAATCATATCTAAGGTAAATTGATGGGTTTTTTTTAAATTTTACAGTTATGTCTTTGACATGGTTGTGAGTGTCCAGCACCTTTTATTCTCTTACATTTTGAATTTTATTCTCAGGCATTTTTCCCCCATAGAGCTACCCAAATGTTTCAACACAATTTTTTAAAAAATTCATTTTTCCCATTAATCTTTATATATATATTTTATATATAAATAACATAATTTCATATAAATATAGTCTTTAGCATGCTCAGGGAGGTGTCTAGATGTTATACTGGAACCTTTTCATGTGGGTCAAGTGTTCTCACACTGAGCCACTGTCTCATCTCTTTTTGATTATTAGTAATTCTCCATCTCCCTTCAACACCCACTTCCCACCCTAAATTACTCTTCTCTTTTTGTGTGATTATCCTAACTATTCATTCTGATTTTGTTTCTATAAGAATTTTAACATCACATTTTCCAATAATTCTCTCATATTTTCTGCTGCTATTTTATTTATAGATTTACTTAGGATTTGTTAGCATCTTTATGAAATTCAACCTGCCTTTTTAAGCACATGTTATTCGGCTTCTCTCAGAAGCATGGTGACACTTTTTAATACAAATCCTGAAAATGTATTATCAGCGTTGTTCCTAGATGCCTGTCTTTTCCCATGATACTGGAAATAATCTCTTATAATGGAAGTTATTTGTAATAAAGAATATTTATGTACCTGAATTTTTAAGAAGTGCTTTTAAAGTTTATTTATTGAGAGAGAGAGAGCGAGTGAGAGAGAGAGACTGAGAGAGTGAGAGACCCTCAGCAGGGTCTTTATGCAATGACCTGCCCCGGTCTCAGCCAGTGTGGATCAGAAGTCTGCTCAGGAAAGCCCTGGAATAAAAACCCAGGAGTCTTCCCATATGGGTCCTGTTGCATTATTGCTGCATCACTGCCTGGCCCTGTATTATAATTTTATATTGAACCAATGTACTGAATGTTCTCATTGTTTCAATATTTTCTCAATAAAATGTACTTCATTCCCCCAGGTAAATGACTATATTAGCAGCAACACCACATCTGTAAATAATAAAACTAATTTTATCTCCTTAATTTTTCCTAAGTTTTTTTTCCTCCTATGTTCTTATGTTATCATCATTTTTTTTGAGAATTATTTTATTTAAGTTTGTTTATTTATTTATCTATTTTAATTTGACGAGAGAGAGCAAGGACGTGAGAAAGCAAGCCACCGGGTCCAAGACTGGAATCAGAGCTGGTCATGTGGGAGTCCAGAGCCTTTAACCACTATGCCACCTACTGACCCTTTTTTTCTTTCTTTCTTTCTTTCTTTCTTTCTTTCTTTCTTTCTTTCTTTCTTTCTTTCTTTCTTTCTTTCTTTCTTCTTTTTTTTTTTTTTTACTTTTTGCAATAGGCCAAGTTTGCTCACCAGAGAGAGAGAGAGGGAAAAAGAAATCACCCCCTAGGAGGGATAGCCACAGTGAAATCCCTTCTCCTCTTCTGGGATTTTGGGCATGCACACACATGTGCCCAGCGTGATTTTCAAGCCAGCAGGTCTCAGACTCAAACCATGCAGCTGATCATGTGGGATTTAGTGCCTTAACCTCCATGCCACCTGCTGGCCCTATTATTATTCTTTTATATGAACAAGTGTATTTAGAGGAGTGGAACAGTGTTTAATTAATAGGAGTTGATTTTTTTTTAATAATTGGATTTTTGACAACTTCTATATTTTTTTGGTATTCTTATATAGATTTTCTATTTTTATTCATTTATTTTATGATAATATCTATTGTATCCAGGCTTTAAATTAATTTGCAGAATTATTAAAATGTTTTTTTAATTCTTTTAATGTTTTCTGATTACTATCTTTTATTATTTCTTATATTGGTTATTTGTGCTTCATCTCTGCGTATTTTTTTTTTTATCTCTCCAGTCTTGATTGGGCAACTTTAGCAGTTCTTGACTGGGGCAGTTTTGATCCTCCTTTCCAAGGGTATAATTGATAACGTTCATAGAAATTTGGGGTCTTTGACACTTAGGAGCGGGGAGCTACTGCCATTTAGCAGGTAGAGGTCAGAATGCTGTTCGCTGTCTCTAACACCCAGGACAGCTGCCCCAATTAGACATTACCTCCTCTGCTTAGTGAACTGGAGGCATTCTGGAAGCTGATGTTTATTCATATTGTTTTATCTTTCAAAGAACTTGCTTTTTTATTTACCTACTAATCCTACCATTTTGTTTCTAATTCATTCATTTTTTTCATCACTTCAGTATTTTGCTTCTGCTCTATTTAGGTTTGGTGATTTTTTAACTACTTTCTTTTTTTTTCTTTTTCTTTTTTTTAGAGGTTTTTGCTATAGGGCGTGTGCGCTCGCCAGACAGACAGAGAGAGACAGAGAGACAGAAAGCAAGAAGTCGCCCCCCAGGGGGGATGGCCACACCACAATCCCTTCTCCTCCATTCTCCTCTCAGGATCTTGGGCATGCACGCACACGCGCCCGGTGTGAGTTTTAAGCCACTGGGTCCGGGACGCGAACCGCGGTCGACTACGTGGGAGTCCAGCGACATAGCCATTACGCTAACTGCTGGTTCCCTCATGAAGTTTTTGAACTTCTCTTATATTTATTAATATTTATGTAATGTTATGTTATGCCTTTCTGTTTTTAAAACTGCTTGCATTCTGTTTTTGCTTGCTTTGCACCATGCACGCGTATATGTATGTATGCATTGTTTCTGATATTTAGAAAGATGATATTACTGGGGACCAGCAGGTGGCATAGTGGTTAAGGTGGTTTGAGTCCCATACCTGGTAGCTTTCTTTCTTTTTCTCTCTCTCTCTCTCTGTCTCTCTCTGGTCAAATTAAAATAAATGAATGAATAAATAAAATTAAATGAGTAATTCTTTTTTTAAAAAAATAAGAAAGATGGTGTGTTAAATCTAGTATAACTCAAATAACCTAAATACTCTCAATCCTCTATTTTCTTAAGCAATATTGGATTCTCCACCGTAACCAGTGATAGAATTGTTATATCTCTTGTTCTTTATACTTTTCATTCCTCCTATTCACCTGATTTTGCTTAATTATATCATCTTTCTTATTGTTTTATTTTGAGCTGTTAAGTATACTTTTATTCCCATTACTTCTTTTGAAGTATTAAAAATAACCTTTAAGTCCTGACAAGAGAGGTGAGAAAATTACCGTACTGATTCACCTCCCAATCATAGACAGGGTATATAACATTTACATCCTCTTTGGTCACCTTAATCCTTACATATGTTTAAATCATTGTTCAACAAATAAACAGATGAGATGCAAATTTCAGTACTGATATTTGTATATAGTTTTCCCAAAAAAATATCTCTTTGCTGGGTGAAATTCTTCCCCAAGAAATACTAATGAGAACAATATTCCTTAAATTCTTGAATGTTAGAAATTATTTGTTTGGGGGTCCAGCAGGTAGTATGGGGATTAAGGTGCTAGATTCCAACATGGATGACCCTTTGAGTCCCAGAACAGCGGCTGGAAAATCACACCATGCAGAGGTGTGTGGATGTCCAAGAGCCAGAGAGGAGAATGGAAGAGAAGGGATTGCAGTGTGGCCATTTTCCAAGGGAGAAGTAAGGGGGATTTCTCACTTTCCTTCTCTCTGACTCTCTTCGGAGAGCACAGGTGACCTATAGCAAAACCCCCCAAAAAAGAAAAAAAAATTGTTTTTTGTTTTGTACTTGAACACTTTGACTATGTATTAAAGACTTGGGTTATTCTTTTTCTTTGAAAATGTCTTGGTCATTGGTCCACTACTGTCTAGACTTCAGTATTGCTGTGGCGATATCTAAGGTCAGCTTTTTTTTTTAACCTCCCCACGTAATTGACTTGTCCCTATGTTCTGTCAGCTCAAAAGAATCCTTTCATTATCCTTGGTGTTAGCTGGTTTAAAAGGGTATATATAAGAGATAGGTATGTTTTGTGACCACAAACATAATGACAATATCATAAAGTGAGAAATTATAAAAATAGTATAAAAAGTGCAGATAAGAAGCTCTCAGAAATTGGAGAGAGAATTTATTTTCTGACAAATATCAGACTAAGTTTTTCATAGGATTAAAGCTGAACCTTGAAGGATTAGGACACCGGAGAATGGGAAGGAGCAGAATGCAAGTGGATAGAAATGGGAAATTTTGTGATAGAATCACTGTGCACTTGGTAACCTATTTTACTAGATTTTGAGCAGCTTGCAGTCAGCATATACTTCTGCTATGTATGTTTTTATCTCTTACAACTCAGAGCAATCTTTTGCATATAATAAGAGTTAACATTTACTGTGGTATATTATTCTTATTTGTGGTATACAGAAGGTTAAATTGGTTTTCAGGATAAGGAATGATTTGATCAGCAGAAAATCATTTTAAATCCAGCAGAAAGTCAGTATTGCCAAAAAGGATAAAAGATAGGAAGTCAGAGAAGTCATTGTAGCCTTTTTCTAACATTGATTTCTCTTATCTGTTTTGAATGGTAATTATTTTCAGTGCCGTGCTAGAGAGATACATAAAAATAAAAAATAAAATCTCTCCAGTATATGGTAACTAGATTTGGGATTCATTGCTTATTGTGTTTCTATTGAATAATAACCATATGGAAAAATTAAGCATGAATGCACTTGTTTTTCCTATTTCTTAGGCAACTTCAGCACACTAAATGGCTTTCTGTAAGTGTATGGATTTAACTTGGTCACGGTCTCTGAAAAAGTCTAAAGAAGAGTTCCTTGTTAAGTTTTACTCTGCCAGGAAGGCCTGATTTTGAACTTCCATTAAAAGACTATTATTTCTAAGATCATCACCCCTACACACTCACTATCGATACAACTCCCTCATTTTCTGTTTTATTGCACTTTCATCAAGCCCTCAGATAGTCACTGGAACGTTCCAACCTTAAATTTGTGGTGTAAGTTACACATTAGGGGGATGAATAATCTAGCACACTCTTGTGGAGCTGGTGCTAGAATGTTTCACAGAATGAGTTTGGATCTAAGTGGTATCAAAAGGACAAGGTGATCAGATTCCGGTCATCTTTCTGTTCACTAAAATTTAATATAGGAGATCAGGGATTCATCCTTACTTCCTCAGAGAGAAGAACAAATCTATTGAAATCAATTAGTTCTGCCATAGTTGATGCAAGTAAAATGAAGCCATCTGCATGTACTTTTTCCTGTCATTAGTCTTGAGTAGTGCTTTCATGCACGATTGCTGTCATTTGTATGCAAGCCAGATAGACAATAAAAAGGAGCTGGCATTTTATTCATTCCATAGGTATTTATTTGACCCAGTTGATATTTTGGGTCATGTATGCTTCTAGATGCTGTGCATGGGCTTTATGTCATTTAATTAAGTATGAAGTCCAGAAGAAGTTGTGCACACTCATTCTGTGGAATGAGAACTTTGATTTGTAGGACGCTCTTCATGAGATGCTAGGCTACTTTCCAAATAAGGACCATTTGTGGGGAATTTACTTCCCATGAGACCTGGGAAAATTGTGTTAGCGTAAGCTTGATGCAGAATGAGCACCAGCCATCCTTAATGGACTTGCCATTGAGAAGGCACAATGCTTCCAAGATTGCCGTTGATAATCTTTTCCAGGAGAAATAGATGTAATGTGACCAAAGAAATTCGCTTGAGTTAGCGTAGATTTTGGACTTATAAGGAACCTTGAAGTTCCTGAAGGATGGTGGAAAGAGCAATGTATTTGTGACACAAAGACCCAGAATCCACGCCCTTCTTTGCTCCCATCTAGAGAAACCTCACTACATTTTCTGAGCCCTCATTTATAGATCTGAGCATCGGTAGGGGGCATTGTGCACATCAGACGAAACCATCAGTCTTTCCATTTAATGAAACTCTTTTTTTCTAGCCTAGATATCTTATTCTACAGGTAACAGAACTGAGGCATGAAGTAAGACAATGTTTCACTCCATGCAGTACATATCATTAGAGACAATGCTGATAGATTAATAGAAAAATTTGTTCCTCATTCATTCCTTTCATTTTGGTAAGAAACAGAAACCATGTGTCTTAACCTCTGGGTTTCAAATATATGACCTTGTCATTAGAAAGTCACAAGAAAATAGAAAAGATGTATTTGATTTACTAGTGAATTCGGGAGAGAGATGGAGCACTTGTCAGAATTTATTTCGAATGAATATTTGCTGGGAATTAATTGTATCTGAGGCTTTGAGCAATGAAATGAATCTAGAGGTCCACTAGAGGAATTGCCTCTACGTGTCAGAAATTAGTAGGCAATACAAAGCCTGGTCTCTGTGTCTTGCTGGTAGTCATTCCTATTCTCTGAGCTGCTTCATCTGGTCTTGGTATGTGGTTGTTTTCTAGTTTCAAACAGATCTCCTCTCATTGTAACAGCCTAATTTAAATATAAGAGGGTACACATTTAAAGCATTTGGTCAGAGTTCCATAGAGCATCTCATAACTCAGCTTATCTTCTCTTGTTGTTGATGTTCGGTCAGTCTTGAATTTTAAATACAAGCTTAGTTTAAAAGGGGGCGGGGGCAGGGGGCTGTCACCTATCCAAATAGCGATTTTCAGATTTTCTATATATTTTAAGGTTTATTCACCATGAAAGAAGGCTGCATCAATAATGTTTCCACAGCATATAAAAATAAAGAGAAGAATTCAGAATTCTGCCAGAGATCATTGTGAAGGTCAGAGATAATGGCTTACATCTTCCCCATTGCTAATAAAATTAATAAAAAATATTGTTACAGGTCAATTTTCAGTTTTTTACATATATTTAGCCATGCTTGGAGACTATCTAAACTATTTAATTCAGGTGCTTCAAGATTAGAAAGTTTTTTTTTTTTCTTTGTTTTTGGTTTTTGGTTTTTAGGTTTTTGTCATAGGGTACTTGCACTCACTGGGGAGGGACAGAGACAGAGAGGGAGAGTGAAAAATCACCCCCCCCCATGGGAAATGACCACACTACAATCCTTCTCTATTTTCCATACACGCACACACACACACAACTGGTGTGATTTTCAAGTCACTGGGTCTGGGAATTGAATCATAGTCAGCCATGTGGAAATTCAATGTGTTAACCACCATGCCACTTGCTGGTTCCAATAATTATATAATACATATTAAATATCTATCGTTATCTGTATTTTCAACTCTTATTTCCAAAACCTTATAGGCTATCTTTTACTGATACACTGAATGAATTTACTTTGTCATTCCTTGGATTTCAAGACTTTCTTCTATCCTATTAAAATTATTCATTGAGTTTTTTACTCATAAGACATTTAAAAAATAGAAAAATGAAGAATGATTTTTTTTTTCCATCTGAAATTCCAGGTTAGTCTGTCATAGAATCTCTACAGAATTAACTGTCATGCCCACAAATATTGAATAGTAAACTGTTTTCTTTCTTTTCAAAAATATTTGAAAGTCTTTATTTCCAAGTGAGTTGGAATTACTGTCACTGACTCTCACGGTTAGCTCTGCAGCAATAGCTTTTTTTTCCCCCTCTAATTCTTGCCATATTATGATATTATTATTATCATTTCTCAAGGTAAGATTTATGTTATTTGTTGGGCACTGAATCAAGTAGTGGAAACCAACCCCTACTCTCCAAAAGTGTGCAGTCTAAAGAATACCTAAGTGATGCAAAACATAAAATCAAGAGTATGTAAAGGATGAAGTAGTTATGTACGTAAGGAATGGTTCATTAGACTCTGAAATAGTAACATCAAATATATTTCTGTATGAGGAAATGGCCATGTATCACTGAAATTTCATCTCACATAATTAAGACACCTACACATTCCTAAAACTGGACAATCTGATGGAACTTTACTTTAGATTACTGCTGTCCAGCTTCGATGTCCGTAAGACTCCTCGGCAATATTGTTAAAATGCACGTCTGGTTCAGTCAATCTGGCATGGTGCTAGAACTTTCCAGTTCTGTGTAGTCCCTAAGGATGTTGATGCTGCTGGGTCATTACCATGATTTGTTTTGTTTTGTTTTAAGCAAAATTTTTTTTTCTAGAGGGTGCATGCGCTCGCCAGAGACACAGAGACAGAAAGCAAGAAATCACCCCCCAAGGGGCGGTGGCCATGCCACAATCCCTTCTTTTCCATTTTTCTCTCTGGATTTTGGGCCCACACACACACACACACGTGCCCAGTATTAGATAAAAGGCTCTACCAGGGCCAGCAGGTGGTATGGTGGTTAAGGCACCGGAATTCCCACATGTTCAACCATGGGTTCGAGTCCCAGACCTGGCAGCTTGTATTCTCTCTCTCTCTGATAAAACTCATGTAAAAAAATAAATAAATATAAATAAATAATTCTTTTTTTTTTAAACAAAGGCTCTGCCATATGCACACACTTAAAAGTTTACAACATCCTTGCTCACATAATTTATCACTTAAGTTTTATGACAACTATGTAAAGAAAGAAATTCATTTTACAGATAACGAAACTAAAATGAACATGACTTTTTCAGTCTTTTCAAGTGCATGAACATCAAATGAGTAAAACAGTGAAAGAGGATTTTTTTTTTTTTTTTTGGAGAAGTTTTTGCTATAGGGCGCATGTGCTTGCCAGAGAGAGACAAAGAGACAGAAAATGAGAAATCACCCCCTCCCCCTTGGGGGAAATGGCCGTGCCGCAATCCCTTCTCCTCCATTCTCCTCTTGGGATCTTGGGCACACACACACACACACACACACACACACACTCCCGACCTGAGTTTAATCCACCAGATCTGGGACTCGAACTGTGGTTGACTGCATGGGAGTCCAGCAACATAGCCATTATGCTAACTGCTGGTCCTAAGAGCTTTGTTCTTAAGTCTTCACGAGGGGATCTGTTTCATGTATGTAATATAGCAAAGTTGTAGGAGGATAGAATACTTTACTTAGTTTATATTCCATAACCTTCAAATTATTTATAACAACCATCTTAGCATTTTCATGGGAATTTATGTGTACCTAATTTTATCCTATTTACAATTAATCTCTTAATCTTCAAAATAATAATTAATTTTGGAAATATTGTTGGTGTCTATTAGTAGTAAGTGATATGTGACCTCTAACGTGGAACACTGGTCTAAAACAACTTTAAAGTTTCTCAGAAGTCAGAAACTGTAATTATCAGTACATTTTATAAGCAGTTGTGAGTTTTGGAAAAACACTGAGGGGCAAAATATTCACATGCAAATTTTAGCTCATCCACTTCCTATGTGGATGAGGGCAGTCGGTTAGAAAATAAATGTAATTCCCTACCAGTGATTAGAAGATCATTTTTCTTCCCGCTCTTCATCAATCCTTACATCACACCATTATATAAGTAAACATACCAATATTACTTAGTAAAACAGAAAGACATTTTAGGGTTCACATCTTAACACTTCCATCTATTACTTCTGTATGTTTACCTTCAAGGACTTAGTTGGCTCTAACTCCATTCATTTAAATACATAAAATATATTGTGCACAGCCGTGCTCCAGCTTCTAGACTACTTATGCTTGGGACGGGATGTCCTGACTCTTGGAGAGCTCATAGTTGTGAAGAGGATCCCACGACATGGTGAGTTCTATATAGCCTAAAATTCTGATCAGCTGTGCTGTCTGTGTAACTCACAAAACGACTGTGAGCATTATGTAAGTTAATTTAAGAAGCATGATTGAGCTCTGTGGCTGGAATTTTATATGCTTACTTTCCCTCCTTTTCTCACAGACACAGTATTAGACAGTAGCATGAAATAATTACCTAAATTCTGTAACCAAAGCTATCAATAGAATAGGAATCAGTGGAGCAAGTGATATTCTTTTATATCCATATCGATGCTTTCTGTGCCCTAAGCCAACACAGATTGTAGATTCCCCAAGAATATGACATTCACTTCTTAGTATCGTTTTTTTCCTAAGCGAGTGATGATTGTTCTGTTTTTATCTTTAATACTACACAACATATATCACTTCTGATTCTGAGGGGGAAGTGCCTGAGTGTGTGGTGATGGAGATAAAGCTCCTATTACTTTTACGTGTGTTGTCTGTGTACTCTGTGCAAGGGTGATGAACCTTGGCAGGTGAACTTGGAAGTCTTGCAGAATAGGTGGAATACACTTGTGAGGAAAGCAGAGTTGACTACATTCAACCTGTTTTAATTTTATGTTTTCTTAATGTCTGTGTAACACAGTTGGCATAATATGCTTAGGTATAATATGCTTAGCAGGTAAGATGTCAGGGCTCACAGAAAGTGGAGGTGATATGTGCTTGATGTCACCTTTACTAATTTAAAAAATTTTAATTGGTGAATAATAATTATTAATATTTATGGGGTATGGGACCAGCAGTTGGCTTAATGGCTATGTTGCTGGACTCCCATGTAGTTGACCACAGTTCAAGTTCAGTGACTTAAACTCATACTAGGAGCATGTGTGTGCATGCCCAAGATCCCGAGAGGAGAATGGAGAGAAGGGACTGCAGTGTGGTCATTCTCCCGGGGGGGGGGGGGGGTGATTTCTCACTTTCTGTCTCTCTATCTCTCTCTGTGTATATAATAATATATAAATATATATATTTATGGGGTACAATGGGATGTTTTGATATATGGTCATATATATTTGTGTGTGTGTGTGTGTGTGTGTGTGTGTGTGTTTTATGTTTTTGTCATAGAGCATGTGTGTATGCTTCCTAGAGAGAGACAGAAAGAGGGAAAGTGAGAAATCACCCCCCAGGAGGAATGGCCATGCTGCAATCCCTTCTCCTCCAATCTCCTCCTAGGATTTGAGGCACACACACACATGCACCTAGCTTGATTTTCAAACCACCAGATCTGGGCCTTGAACTCTGTTTGGCCACATGGGAATACAGTACTTTAACCACCACACCGCCAGCTGGCTCAGTGTGGAACTTTTAAATTAAGCTAATTACCATAGCTGTTACTTCACATTCTTATTTAAAATCTAGCAACTTTGAAATAAGCATTGTTAACTGAGTCATCATGCAGTGTACTAAATCACTAAAACTGATTCCTCCTGTCTCAATGAAATTTTATATCCTTTGACCAACATCTTCTCTTTTCCCATTTTTATTTTTCATGAACAAATAAACATTTTAAAATAATAAGTTCTCTGTACAAAATAGAGAAACATAGAAAGAGGAAATAAATGTTTGCTTATTTTAAAAGAACAGAAACTTTCTCCTTGCTTCAGCTATTTGTAATTCTCTTTCAGTGCTTCTCACTCCTCACTTTCGCGGAAGTTGCATCCATTTCAAGTCCAAATTGGAAATAATGGCTGTGGGGGACCAGCAGGTGGCATGGTGGTTAAGGCACTGGACACTCCCACATGGCTGACCATGGTTTGAGTCCTGGACCTGGTGGCTTGCTTTCTCACTTCCCTTCTTTCTCTCTCTCTCTCTCTCTCTCTCTGTGTCTCTCTCTGTCAAATTAAAAATAAATGAATGAATAAATAAAATTAAAAAAATAAAAGAATGACTGTGTATCATGGACTTCCATAAGAAGTAATTGACCTTATTTGTCCATGATAGTTAGCTGGGATGAGTCTCCATTCTTAGACCAGGCTTTGATGTTCAGTCAGTTTTCTTTCAACTTTACAAGTTGTATTAGTTACTTCCTATTTATTTAATGAGGTGTGATAAGTTTTTATTTATTTAATGAGGTGTGATAAGTTTTTAATAGAAACTACACATTAGGACATTGGGAAAGTCGGGATGTATTTTTCTATATTTTTTTATGTGAAACTGTGTCATGACCCAATATATTTAACTAGATAGAAAAATTTTCTTCTACCTGATAAAGCTAAAATTCTATTGGGTTGTTGGAAAGTCATGACACATTTTTGTGTAGAAAACAAAAAAATACATCATGACTTTCCTGACAACCTAGTAGCTTCTGATATTCTACTAACCAGACAAAGGGGATTACAAAGAAGCAATCGATACACATTTCAGATATTGACCGTTTGTCTGCTTCCAGACACAAAGATTGAACTGGCGTCCCCACAGAACCAGGGAAGGCCATCTCATAAGCTAAGGACAGAGGCACAGGCTATAGCTTTACGGTTAAATGTTTGTGTTTAAGTACAAAAGTTATGCCTCCTGGGTTATACTTTTCATTCTACAATAGCTGCTAAATTAGTTATTTTGGAGACCATACAGTGGCATGTTAATAAGAGAAGTAGACCACAGAGAAAAGGCCCAGGTTTCTGATCCAGGGCTTCCTGGGCATTCTGGAAGGGTGATCCAGCCTGGCTGGGATGGGATGCACTGCAGCACGAAGACCCTACTGCGAATGCTCTCCCTCTCTTTCTCTCTATTGGAAGAAATAAGTAAATACACTTTAAAAAATAATAAATGCAAATAACATAAGAGGAGAGAAAGAGTTGCTTTGCTAATTGCATCACGAGGAAACAATAGAAAGTTTTTTTTTTTTTTTTGAGAGATTTTCGCTATAGGGCGCTTGCGCTCGCCAGACAGACAGAGAGAGACATAGAGACAGAAAGCGAGAAATCACCCCCCCAGGGGGGATGGTCACGCCGCAATCCCTTCTCCTCCATTCTCCTCTCGGGATCTTGGGCATGCACACACACGCGCCCAGAACATTAGAAAGTTTTAAGATTATGATAAGATCTGCTCATCCATTCCTGTACGGTGTATACATGTGTTTTAATTTGCTCAGGCTTTTTATAACAAAATATTACAAACTGGATGTCTTATACACTACAGAAATGTATTTCTCTCAGCTCTGGAGGCTTGGAACCCTGGATCAAGGCACAAGCAGCTTCCGTGTTTGATGAGAGCCCACTTCCTGGTTCAAGGGCAGATACTTTTTGCCGTTCTCACACAGTAGAAGGGCAAACAAGTGCCCTTGAACTTCCGTTTTTTAAATAATTTTTAAGAATTTACAGATTTTTTTTTTTTTTTTTTTTGAAAGAGAGGTTTTTGCTATAGGGCATGTGTGCTTGCCAGAAAGACAGAGAGAGACAGAAAGCAAGAAATCACTCCCCCCAGAGGGATGACCACACTGCAATCCCTTCTCCTCCATTTTCCTCTCAGGATGTTGGGCACGCATGCACGCACATGCGCCCGGCATGAGTTCAAGCCACCAGGTCCAGAACTCGAACCACGGTTGACCACGGGAGTCCAGCGACATAGTCATCATGCCAACTGCTGGTCCCCGGATAAAATTTTAATGTATTATTTTTTGCAACATGATATTTTGAAGTATATATGCATTGTGGAATGACTAATTAACATGTGCAGTATCTCACATAGTTCAGTGTAAGACATTTAACATCCATTCTCTTAGCATCTTTGAAGAATGCAATATATTGTTTTTAACTATAGTCAGTCACCATGTTTTATACCTAGCTTTTTTTTTTTATAAGGGTGCTAATCCCATTCTTAATGGCTCCATATCATCTCCCAAACCTACCTCCTAATACCATCACCTTTGGGAGGTGGGAGTAAACATAAGAATTTTGGAAGGGGAACCGGTAGGTGGCGTGGTAGTTAAGGGCACTGGACTCCCACATGGCCAACTGAGGTTCCAGTCCTGGACCTGGTCCTTGCTTAATCACTTTTTCTCTCTCTCTCTCTCTGTCAAATTAAAATAAATAAATAAATAAAGTTAAATAAAACAATTCTTTAACAAAAAAAGAATTTTGGAAGGACACAAAGCATCCAGACCACAGTAACGTGTGTCTGTGTTAATGTGAGTTTGTGTGTGCAGAATGCATAGATGTATGCTTATTTATTTGTTCATAGTTGCAGTAATGGCATTTTATATTGTCTTTGTGAAGGACACAATTCTGCCTTGTTCTTATGTTAAGGATCTTCAGTGTGTGGTGCTTCACATGCAGATCGCTGCATAGCAAATGTAAACCAGTTTGTTCTTTTACTCAGCATTCAGGTATCGAGCACTGATGTTCTGTGACATATTATGGTAATCATACATGAAGCAAAGGTCTGTATAAAATCATTAGGTCAGGGTAAAGCACATGCCAAGCCTTGGAAAGAACAATGGTTCACTTCTGCTAGGTGCAGGACGCATGAAACAGGCTGTAAAGAATGAGTGTTTCGGGACCAGCAGTTGGTATAATGGCTGTGTCACTAGACTCCCATGTAGTTGACTGCGGTTCGAGTCCCAGACCCAGTGGCTTAAACTCATGCTGTGTGCGTATGTGCCCAAGATCCCAAGAGGAGGATGGGTTTGCGGAGTGGCCATCTTCCCTGGGGGGTGATTTCTTGTTTTTTGTCTCTCTCTCTCTCTCTCTCTCTCTCTCTCTCTTTCTGGCGAGCACACGAGTCCTATAGCAAAAGCCTGTTCCAAAAAAAAAAAAAAAAAAGAATGCGTCTTTCCTACCAAGTCAAACAGTTTAGAGGGTTTTTTGTTTCTTTGTTTGTTTTTTGTTTTTGTTTTTGTTTTTGTTTTTTTTTGCTATAGGGCGCGTGCGCTCACCAGACAGACAGAGAGAGACAGAGAGACAGAAAGCACAAAATCACCCCCCAGGGGGGATGGCCACACCGCAATCCCTTCTCCTCCATTCTCCTCTCGGGATCTTGGGCACTCACGCACGCACGCCCGGCGTGAGTTTAAGCCACCGGGTCTGGGACTCGACCTGCGGTCGACTATGTGGGAGTCCAGCGACATAGCCATTACGCTAACTGCTGGTCCCAGAGTTTTTTGTTGTTGTTGTTCTCTTTTGTTTTGTTTCTTTCAGACAGGAAGGATATTGCAGACCTTTAACTGAGATAAAATTCATGTAACATTAAATTAAGCCCTTTAGAATAGGAGTCAATGGGTTTTAGTTATTTTCATAATGTTTTCGTCATTCCCAAAAGAAACCTCATACCTTCCATTCCATCCTCTCTCTAACCTCTAAAAACACTAATTTACTATCTGTTTCTATTGATTTGCCCACTCCAGATATTTTATATAAATTGAATCATAAAATATGTGGCCTTTTGTACTTGGCTTCTTTCATTTAGCATAATATTTTGAAGGTTCTTTCATGTTGTAGCATGAGTAGTATAATATTATTTTTTTATGGCCAAATAATGCTCCCTTGTATGAATCTATCATTTCCTTTTTTTTTTTTTTTTTTTTTTTAATCTTGTTGATTCCTCAATGAGTTAACATTTCGTCGTTTCCACTCTTGGGCTATTACAAATAATGCCGCTATGAACATTCCTGTACTGGTTTTTGTAAACATGTGCTTTCAATTTTCTCTATATTAATACCTAGGACGGGAATTGCTAGTCCTATGGTTTCTCAGTGTTTAACCTTAGGAATTGCCGCTATGTTTTCCAAAGTGGCTGTATGTTTTACATTCCCCTCTGAAATATATGAAGTTGCATTTTTTTCATGTCCCCATTGGAGCTTTATGTGAAATGATAGGACCATAATTGTGCTCCAGGAATGGATGTTTGGCATCTGGAGTAAGCCTGACTGGCATGAGAGAGAAAATTGAGGCAGAGAAACCAAAGATGAAAATGGAGACAGATGAACCTAAAGTGTACAAGTTGAGCAAGGAATAGTGGGGCAGAGAGTAAGAATGGGATGGAAGGGAAACATGGAAGATCCTGAGTGTAGAATCCTTGTAGCTAGTGAGAAAGTGGATGAACATATTGAGGTTTTAAGGTAGAAGACTAATCTGGAGAAGCAACAATAGCTTTAAGGTTTAATTTCAGTTTGGAACATGCAAACTCCATGACAAGATATTTGGAGGGAGATCTTAGTGCTTAAATATGCTTTTTAAAAATGTAGTATTTATTTATGTGTTGTTTTATGTGTGTGTTAAAGGGAGTGTGTACTCATTAGAGAGAAACAGAGAGACAGAGAGAGAAGGAGAGGAGGAAGCCGTCCCCCTGGAGGATGGTTATGCCATAGCTCTTCTTCATCTCCCTCTCCTCTCAGGATTCTGGGCATGTATGTACACATGCCCGGTTTGTTTCTCGAGCTGCTGTATCCAGGACTCAAACCACCAGTCGGCCATGTGGGATCCACATGTCTACACCAGCAGGTCATAGATCTGGCCCTATTTACTTTTTAGAGATTGATCTCACTGTGTTGCCAAAATTTATGCTGGTGATTCTCCTGCCTCAGCCTCTGGAATATCTAGGTCTACAGGCAGATGTCACTACACCTGGCTATGATTTTTTTTTTTTTTAGAATTATTTATTTTTATTTATTCTTTTATTCCTTTGTTTCTGTCTGTTAATCCGTTAGTTTTCCTGGAACAGTACTTTCTTCAGGGTTTCTCGGAGAGCTGGTCTTGGGTTGGCAAATTCTTTCAGGTTTTGTTTGTCTGAGAAGATTTTAATCTTTTTTTCCCCATATAAAGGATAATCTTGCAGGGCATAATAATCTTGGTTGAAATTGTTTCTTCTCTCTCTCTCTCTCTTTTTTTTTTTTTTTAAGAGGTTTTAGCTATAGGGTATGTGTGCTCGCCAGACAGACAAAGAGAGAGACAGAGAGACAGAAAGTGAGAAATCACCCCCCAGGGGCATGGCCATGCTGCAATTCCTTCTCCTCCATTCTCCTCTTGGGATCTTGGGCATGCACGTGCACGTGCCCGGCGTGAGTTTTAAGCCACTGGGTCCGGGACACGAACCGTGGTCAACTATATGGGAGTCCAGTGACATAGCCATTACACTAACTGCTGGTCCCGAAATTGTTTCTCTCTTAATACTTTCAATACATCTTCCAATTCTTTCCTTGCTTGCATTGTTTCTGTTGAGAGGTCCATGTGTTAGCCTGATGGAATGACCTTTGTAAGTCACTTCTCGTTTCTCTCTTGCCAGTTTTAGTATCATGTCTTTATCTATGGTCTTGGACAGTCTGGCTAAGATATGCCTTGGGGAAGATCTTCTGGGGTTGACTCTATTTGGGGTCCTTTGTATTTCTTGGGTCTGGATGCTTTAGTGCCTCTCTAGACTTGGGAAATTTTCTTCCAGAATTTCATGGTATAGATTTTCCATCCCGTTATTAGTTTCTTCACCTTCTGGGGTGCCAATTATTCTGATATTTGGGCGTCTTATGGAATCTGGTATTTCTTGTATATTATCCTTGTGTGTTTTTGTTATTTTCTCTATCTTTTTGGTGGTCTTCTGTAGGTCAGAGGTTTTGTCTTCTACATCAGAAATTCAATCTTCAGCATGGTCTAATTGACTTTTAATACTTTCAAGAGAGTTTTTGATGTCCTGTATTACAGACTTCATCTCTAATAGTTCCATCTGATTCTTTCTTAGAGTGTCCATTTCTTCTTTCATATTGTGGAAGGACTTCCTATTCTCCTGTAGTTCGTTGTCTCTTTTCTGTTCCAACTCAGAATTTGTTCACCATGAGTGTTCTAAATTCTTTCTCTGACATTTTGGTAACGTCCTCAGATTTTAGGAGAGATGGAAGGGAGTTACTGTTCTTTGATGGAGACATTTTTCCTGGTTTATTCAGACTTGAGGCTCTTCTTCTACTTCTAGCCATTGGAAGATATATTCACTATTGAAAACCTCTTAGGAGCAAGTGTGTTTCTGTTTTGCTGTGAATTAATGTATGCAAAAGTCTCTCTTCTGTTGTTTTTAGCAATGTGGTCTCAAGAGGTGTACTCTGGGGAACCAGCGGTTAGCATAATGGCTATGTCGCTGGACTCCCACGTAGTTGACACCCGGTGGCTTACAACTCACCCGTAAAGATCCCGAGAGGAGAATGGAGGAGAAGGGATTGCGGCGTGACATCCCCCCTGGGGGGTGATTTCTCGCTTTCTGTCTCTCTGTCTCTCTCTGTCTGTCTGGCGAGCGCACGTGCCCTATAGCAAAAAATCTCTCCAAAAGAAAAAAAAAAAAAAAAAAGAGGTGTACTCTGTTCAGGTGTCTGAAGAGCAGTATCCCCGTATTCACAGGTGGTTCAGTACAGGGGAGGAGCCCAGGGAAACGTACAATACTAGAGAATTTCAGAGCTGTGATTCTAGATCTGTCTAATCCCTCTGGCAGGGTGGAGGATGAGGAAGAGAGGATAGAAGATAATGTAAGAGGAAATAAAGAGCATTCAAGAGAGTAAAGAAAAAGTCAAGGGCTGCGTGTGATTTCGCCAGGGGTCTAGAGATGGAACTGGTGCTCTCCTGCCTGGCAGGGGCCACTCTCTGAGACAAGGGAGAGGAGGGTATTAGCAAAACAAAAAAGAAGAGCTAAGAAAAAAAAACAAAAACCTGCCTACCTCTCTAGGGGGTAGGTCCTGGTCTTGGGAGCCTGGAAGTGGGGCAGGGGCGGTGGTGCTCCTGCCTCAGTTTCCCTTGCTGGTCACAGGCCTAGAGCTATTTTTTTTTATTCTTTTGTTCTTTTTAAATTTTGACACCACACACACACACACACACACACACACACACACACACAGAGAGACAGAGAGAGAAAGTGAGAAAGCAAGTCACCAGGTCTAGGACTCGAATCGTGGTCCGGACTTGAACCATGGGAGTGTCCATTGCCTTCACCACCACACCAGCCCCCTGGCTATGCTTTTTGAAACAGACATTTGTGTGACTGTGGTCTATGATAATGGGTAAGCAAAGCAGGGACTCATAAGAAATGCAGATCCTGGGGCCTTTGCACATTATTACAATAATAATTCTGAGCATTTCAGTATTTTCACATGTACTTCAGTGATTCATTTATATACAAGAATTTTAAAACCTCTGCTCTAATCTACTCGCATAGGAAGAGGTCGTTGCGAATACCTCACTGACAGTGCTAACTCGGACACGCTGAAGAATATGTGCAATTGAGAGCCAGGGTTCACAGTCAGCTTTGACTGACATCCTGCCACACACTTCTTGCTTTTCCTTTCATTCTAATACATTTTTTGAGGTAGAACTGTTACAATGGTCATTATAAAAATGAGAACATTGAGCCTTAGGAGGTTAAGAACACAGAAGAGCTAGCAGAATTGAGATTTGAATCCTAAAATGTCTTTTCCATTTCCTAAGTGACATTGATTTTTTTTTTCATTTACTGTATAACGTGAGTGTCGATGCAAGAAAAGGAAAGAAAAATATCTTCTTCCAACTGTGTGTAGGGAACCTCTCCCATTTGTTTTTAACTGACTACAGTAGAAAAGTAGATTTGAAAGAAATGAAATTCTAAAGCATCATCGTCCCCACCACCGTCGTCCAGAAGCAGTTCCCAAGCTCCTTTTTGCTGAGCTCTGAGCACACTGTGCCTTGCAAACACAGAAATGCTGTATCAGTTTGCCTGGTAGTAATAACGGACTTGGTAATTGGATTTCAGAAAACACTGCCACAGCTCTCAGGGTGTCTTACAAAATCCCACCCCTGAGGCAGTCTCTCAGTGGTAGTTTTCGGATTGGACAGTATTCAAGGTGACCTTCATTCTGTCTGTGACCAAGCTGCTGGGGGCTTGCAGAATTGTCACAGCCCACTCTGTATACACTTTATCTTCCTTCAAGTTATGGGGTACTGGGAAGCACCTTCTTATAACTTACTGCATTGGACAGAAGAATTTGGGGGGGGGGGGATTCTGCCAGTGTGGTAATAGTGAGAGATGTAACACTATTACATTATTTTAGTAGTAAATCATGTAAGGAATTAATATAGTATGCTACTATATATATATATTTTTTCAATTAGAATATACACCTTTAGATCCAGGGCACTGATTATCTTAGTGCAATTTTACATTCAATATATTTTGCGTGTAATAAATACTTAATTAAAACAGCTATATAATGTATCAACCTGGATAATTTTCATGTAAAATGAGGCACCATTAATGATTTTGCCAGAACTACAGGCATGAACTGGGATTATTCCAGACAAACTAAGTGTATGGTCACCCCACATTAATGGATGGCAGGAAAGTATAAACGTTCATTCTCACATCATGTGAGGAGCTGCAGAATCAGATCTTGTAAACTGGATCGTATACCCGATAATAGGAACCGTCGCACTGGACCCATTAACTATATTCTTTAATCCTTTCCTTTAAGAGCAACTCAGTGGCACAAACAGAAAGAAACTGAAGAATAATGTGAAGGAGAAAAGCCGAGATAAAACAGTAGCTATGTGCTGATATTTACTTGTTAACTGTTGCTTTTACCATTCCCAGAATAGATTTTTTAAAATGGCATTCTGCTTCAGTTAGAGGGCTTTGTGTTGTTTTTAAGTGCAGTCACTGTAAGTTTCCTAGGTAACCTGTAATATTCAGTGTTCAGGCGCCTTTGATAAGTAAAATGTGTTGAAGAGACAGCTAAAAAACCCTGATTTTTTTTTTTTTATCTTAGACTATTCTGCAATTTCTTTAATGTGATTTTATTTGATTTGAAAATTCACTATGATCTACCTCTAGTCCATGGGAAACTTTGAGCAGAGGTGCAGTACAGAATGTAAAGATGGTTTATTCAACTGAAAAAGAAGGAAAGGAAATGTGGGGGGGATGCTGCGTTCTAAATCAGCATTCATGTTCCTGACTTCTCGTGGGTAGCTCTTTCTGCAAAAAAGGCAATGACTGTATGCTGAGTTTCAGCCCGTGTTTACAAAAACCGAGAATGAGCAGTTGTTTGGTGAAAATAGTGGCCAAACTGGTGGATTGAATTGCTTTTCGATTTTATAACCTGTTGTTTCAAGATGAGTTGGTAGGTATCTGACAGTCATAAGAATATATGGGAATTTCCTCATTTCATGCAAAATAAAAACATCATGTATTGACACATCTTCTTCCTGTGGTACTGTTACTAACTTTGAGTGAAGAGGACTTATTTTCACAATTCAGTTGGTATCTGAAAATTAACTGGCTAAGAATACTGTGCTAGAGTGGGCTAAAAGCTGATGTGCAAGAAAAAATACAAGATAAAATCTGATGAGTGTAACAAAAACCCTGGTCCCACTACTTCTGGTCTTTGGTCTCATCTACTTTGATGAATTGTAAGAACTTGTTAAAATTGCCACATCCTGGGGCCAGCAGATGGCATAATGGTTATGTTGCTAGACTCCCACATAGTTGGCCTCAGTTCAAATTCCAGACCCATTGACTTAAAATTCATGCTGGGCATGTGTGCGTGCCTGCCCAAAATCCCAAAAGGAGAATGGAGGAGAAGGGATTGCGGCATGGCCATCCCCTGTGGGCGATAATTTCTCACTTTCTATCTATCTCTGTCTCTCTGGCAAGCACACACACCCTATACCAAAAAAAATCTCTGAAAAGAACAAAACAATTGCCACATCCTCTTCCTACCCTCAACATCCAAATACTACCCTCATTTATACTTTAATAGCACTTATTACCTTTAATATAATATTTATTTCATTTATTGTTTCTCCTTCATTTTCTGCAAAAGTATAAATGCCATAAGGATAGAGTTTTATCTCCCTTTTTTTTGCTGTGTGCCTGATTTGCTAGAAAATTACATGGTTCGGAGATAATGACAAAAAGTAATTTGGTTCTCTATGATAGAGACTGAGGTCAAGCCATAGTGCAATACAAATTATTATTCTTTCTCTTTACATTTCCTGATAATGGTATTTTAGTATAGAAAAAAATAAGTCTGGACTCCAATATCTAAGGAGTTTACGAAATTCTTCAGAGTAGTTGTGAAGGTGTCTGCAATGGAAATCAATTCTTCTTTGTACATTCTAGCAAGGTGTTCTCAGCCAGAAAACTTTATCTGAATCTCTCAAGTGGAGGAGTCAACTATTATGAATATTGTATTTCAGGGTTCTTTAGTGAGAATAAGAGAACAAGAAGCTTGACTTTCATTTGTTTTCTTCACCTACCTAGTTAGAATTAAGTTCTCACTCCCACATTCACATCCTTATGACCCCACAGAGTTTTCTACTCCCATCTCCTTTTTTTTTTTTTCTTCATTTATTTATATCTTCTCTGGATTTATGGCTAGTGTCTGAATACACATCACATTTACTATATTCTCTCTCTTTGCACCTGTGGGTCTATTCTTACTACCCTTTTCAGGTCAAAATTGAATTTGAATGATCAGGCAAATGTCTGTCAAATGCTGCTCTCTCTCTTTTACCCAAAGTTTCTTTTTTCTTGTTTTTGTTTTCACTTTTTTTTTTTTTTCAATTTCTCATCTCATTTAGCCTTTATGAAATTTAAATTACACTTTTGTGGATTTTTGAACATCTTGATTTTAATTGTCTTTTAATTCTTTAAAGGAATTTGATGAAAACATATTTCTACCTATAAATTTTTAAGACTTTTTAAAAATTCAATGAATCAATATTTACTAGTCATCTAGAGTTTAGCTCAGCTCTTAGCTCATAAAAGGCGATTATTAATTTTTTGTAATTAACTAGCCACATCAACATAAGCTTGAAACAGATGATTAGATGAATGAGAGTTCCTGACAATGTGTGTGTGTGTGTGTGTGTGCGTGCGCGCGCACGTGCGTGTCCCAGTGTAACTAGTGATGTAATCTAGGTGGAATAAAGACTTAGTAAAGAATAGGTTAAAAACTACTGTACCTTTAATGGATTACAGAAAACCTCAAGGGGCAGTGGTGCCTGAAACAGTTACAATGTGAGAAGAATTTAAAGTAGATATTAGTAGAAAACAAAATTTGGTAAATCCAAGTGGAATGATGTCAATAAGCTAAAGCATAAATTTAGAAATAAATACAGAGTAGAAAATTTTGAGGAATAATAGTATGTTTAGAGTTTACAGTTAAAGAAAAGTGCAGTGGAGAGAAGTATAGAAAGATGGGTTGGAACTAGGTCTCTGATGTTCATCGCGGCAGATGAACATTTTTAGTGGTGAGTCACTGAAGAACTTGAAAACAAGAGAAAAAAGCAATTCCGAAGCTTGGTTGGTGTCGTTTAGTCATAACGAAAAACAGGAAATTCAAGAGCAGGACTAGGTGGGGTGGAAAGGGAATGAGAATGAGCTAGGGGTCTTCAAAGGGAAACAGAGGTGTTAGGTAAGTCACTCAATTGAACAAAAGCAAGCTATAATAACTAATAGGAATGTGGAGTGTCTATGTAGGATGCAGTGGTTTTCAAACATAAGTGTGAAATGAGGATCACCTGGTAGGCTTGTTAAAAAGCAGAGCCCAGAACCCCACCCGTGGAGTTGCTGATCTGTGTAGATCTTGGTGCAGCCTGTAATTTGCATTTCTACCAGGTTCCAAGCTGATGGTGTGGCTAGTCAGCAACTTGGAGAGCCTCTGCTTCTCTTCCTGAGGTAATTGTAGCAGGGGACATGAAAATCACCCGAGGAGCCTCAAAAACATATTATGAATAATATCTAGGCTCAAAGGACATCTATTAAAACATTGCTGGGGGCAGCTTTTTCTTAAGTTCCTCGTGTGATCTCAATGGGCAGCCAGACTGAAGATTAGTCAGGTCTTCCAATGTTAAGAAGATAAAACCTAGATATTGATGCAAAGCTTTCTAAATTTTATAACATTGCTTTGTCCAAATGCGAATACAGAAACTCCCAAGTTTGCTGACTCAGCTGCAAGACTAGGGTAATATACAGCTTAGACACAGACAGATGAAATGTAGGGTAAAGACCTGGAGAATCAGGTTAAATTATGGCCATAGATGGAGGTCTGTACCTGTAACTCTTTAAACCTGGAGAAACCTACAGAGTTTAATATTATTCACATAAAAAGCCCTTTCTCTTTCTTCCTTTTCCTTATGTTTACGCAAAATAACTTGTATATGCACCCAATTGTATTGTTCAGTTTAACTGACCCCCAAAACACCAGTATCTCCTTGTCCTTTGTCCCCTGCATGCAATAAATACCCTGCCACAAGATGAACTCAGATGAAGAGTTTTTCATTTATATAAATTTCACTCTTTAGGTCTATTAGTAAAATTTGATTTCCTGATGTAGAATATTGACAAGAACTAATTAATATGGCACATATTGTACGTTACTGGTGGAAGTAATTAGCTCTTGATACTTTTAAAATGAGATTTTAAAAAGATCAGATGTATTGATTTTTTTTTTTTTTTTTTGGACAGATATTTGCTATAGGGCATGTGTGTTTGCTAGAGACAGAGAACAACAGAGAGGTAGAAAGCAAGAAATCACTCCCTGTGGGGGATGGCCAAATCGCAATCCCTTCTCCTCCATTCTCCTCTCAGGATTTTGGGCACACACACATACATGTGCCCAGTGTAGTTTTAATTCACCTGGTCTAGGACTAGAACCACAGTCAGCCACATAGGAGTCCAGTGCCCCAACCTGCATACCACCTACTAGCTCCAAGGACCAGATATATATTGTTTATGGTTATGAAACTGATTAAAACAAAGTAATTTCAAAAAACATCTTCAAATTTGACTTTATATATTAAAATGCCAAAGCTTAATTTTAAGTTATTTATAAAACTATTTCTTTAAGATTTTTGCCATAGGCCACGTGCACTCGCCAGAGAAAGAGAGAGAGACAGTGAGAGGAAAGTGAGAACTCACCTTAGGAGTGGGGGATGGCCACACTGCAATCCCTTGCCTTTCATTTTCTTCCTGGGATTTTGGGCAATCATGCATTTGTGCCCAGCAGGAGTTTCAGGCCACCAGATCCAGGATTCAAACTGCAGTGGCCACATGGGAGTCCAGCATCTCAACCACCATGCCATAAGCCAGCCCTATATATAAAACCATTATTTTAATGACGATAAAGAGATTTAGTAGTCATTAAGGCATACCCACAGAGGTTGTACAGCGCCGTGTGTTCTGGCTGATCTCTGTGTTTGTGTTTTTCATTAATGGAGATCATTTACCACGAGTAAGAGTCCATTCTGTCGTCACTTCTTCTTAGATGAGGTCCTTTTTGCTTGATGTGATGACTAGCTGGTACCAGCTCAGAAGAGGAACAGAAATGATCTTGAGTGTGCAAAAATAATTCTTGAGTTTGGAAATGACAAAAAAAAAACAACAAAAGACACTCATGTAGTGCTTAAGATTTCAGTCAGTTTTATATGTATGATACATATCAGCTTATTTTATCCTTAAAATAAGTCTGTGAGGGAGTTACTTTTATTATCCCTGTGATGGATGAGAAAACAAAGACCTAGAGTAAGTAAGTGACTTGCCTGTGTCAGAAAGCTAGTAAGTACGGGACCAGCAGTTAACGTAATGGCTATGTCGCTGGACTCCCTCGTAGTCGACTGCGGTTTGAGTCCTGGACCCGGTGGCTTAAACTCACGCCGGGCGCGTGTGCGTGTGTGCCCAAGATCCCGAGAGGAGAATGGGGGAGAAGGGATTGTGGCGTGGCCATCCCCCTTGGGGGAGGGGGGTGATTTCTCACTTTCTGTCTGTCTTTCTGGCGAGCACATGCGCCTTATAGCAAAAAAAAAAAAAAAAAAATCCTCTCTAACAGCAACAACAAAAAAAACTAGTAAGTTTTGGGGGAGGTGGGAGGCACTTGAAGCCAGGTTTATCTGAATCAGCGCCAATGTGCTTAACCGTTTTCTTCCTGTACACTTAGTGTATAACAAGTACACTCAGTAAATATGCTTCCCTTGCCATACTAATTATAAGATAAAACAAACTCGATGGAAACATCAGATTACCTGCTTCAGCGACTTCATCTTTCACACTCTTAATATTCCCAGTGAATTACTGTGAAATGAAGTGATAAGGTTGGAAACCAGAGATGGAATTCATGTCTGTTGCACACTCTCTGTTGCAGGTGAAACACATACCGCCTTTTTCTCACCTCAGAGGCATGGCTTTAAAGATTACCTTATGCTCAGAAATCTTACGATACACCTGGTTTCTTTCTTTCTTTTTTTTTTTTTTAGAGAGAGATTTTTGCTATAGCGTATATGCAATCACCAGAGAGACAGAAAGCGAGAGATCGCCCCCCCCCCCAGAGGGGATGGCCTCCATTCTCTCAAAATCTTGGGCACACATGCACGTGCACCCAGCATGAGTTTTAAGCCACCAGGTCCAGGACTCAAACTGCTTTCGACTATGTGGGAGTCCAGCAACGTAACCATTATGCCTTCTGTTGGTCCTAAGTACAGCTGATCTCTAAGGGGGGAGAAAATAAGTGAATTATTAGGAAGTGTTCTGTCCTCCCTGCTGTTATCTAGAAAAACGTTGTTGATATTTTTCTTTATATGAAATTGCTCATAGGTGAAGCTTCTGATTATCTGGATTTTTAAAGATATAATGTTTATTATAGTGTATAAAGACATTTTATTTAAAGGGAAAGCCAAGCTTTAAGCATGTGTGTAAATGATATGATATGACATGTTGCATTTTATAGAACAATTTTGAAATTCATTTATCTTCCATGCAAGAGGGATCCTTTTTGCATTTCAGACTAAGAGCTGGGAAAACAATTTCCATCATATTGTTATAGACAATGGCTAATAAAATAGGGACATTCAGTGTTGGCAAGGAATAACCTCTATTACCTAAGTGGGGCGATAACAAATGGCTTGATGCGGCACTGCCCAATTTATACGATATTCAGGTTAACAGTAATTTGGAAATAGTTCCTGTGCCTGGAAAGAAAAGCAATCATCACTTAGAAGAATGCAACTAGGAGGAGATAAATTACAGATTATACATAAAAAAATAGGGTTATTCTGTCACAGAATATAACAATATACTGCTCTGTCTTTGTAACAATAGTCTAAAAATTGGTTTCAAAGAGGAAAATAAATTTATTTAAACTTACTATGGAACCTGACCTCCTCATGGACTTGATTCTTAGTATCTGGCAAGGGGCCTTGTAGTAGAACGTCAAATACTGGCATAATGCATAATGAATTAATCATGACTGCATTTATCAGTTTAATACTGATAATGAAGTGGAATGAATACAGAGGAGGGTAGCAAAAATGAGAAGGAGTCTGAAAATTAAGTCCTATGGAGAGGATGGAAAAGTTATGGAGGAGTTAGATGAAGTTTTCAGGGAAACTAGAATGCTGTGTTCGTGTAGCCCAAAAATGATAACATATGAAAGAAAATGATTTTATATTCTTACTCCAAGGGAAAAATAGCAGCATCCCTTCTATAGGGGAAAGATTTTTTCAAAGAAACAAAGGAGAGCAATCCAAGCTGTCCATAGATGGCTCTGGGCTATTTGGAAGGACAATGGGAGCGTTTCATAATGGGAGACTTGCTCAAAGTGAATAGGTATAATATAAAGTCAGCAAGAATATTGTGGAAGGAGGCACCAGCATCAAATAGTCTTGAATTTATTGCTTTTTGGTTGTTAAGGCCCATGTGAATGAGCAAGACACGTAAGTTTAGGGCTCAATGTGATGGGTAATGATTAGTGAGTAAAATCTTAATTGGAGAAGTGTAATTACTCCAGTGAACTGTTGTGAGATTCATCAATTATAATGCTAAGGGTTAACCACTGCAGAAGTGAAATGAGGATGTAAAAGGCTTCTTTAAGCTGACAAGGGATGAGTACCAAGGATTTCTCCCCTCTCTCTCTATCACTGGCTCAGGAAAACAGACTTTGAGATGGAGATTAGTGTGTGTGTAGAGGGGGTGATTGTTAGAGAGTGAAAATGGTATCAACACCTTCAAGGGAAAGCCAAGACAGCAGGGTTGACCAGGAGGCGCTGCTGAGTTCTGGTGGGAGGCTTCAGCCATTCAATCCACGAGGCTTTTTTTTTTTTTTTTTTTTTAAGAGAGATTTTTGATATAGGGCACGTGTGCTCACCAGAGAGACAAGAGAGACAGAAAGCGAGAAATCACCCACCCAGAGAGGATGGCCACTGCAATCCCTTCTCCATTCTCTCAGGATTCGGGGCACACACACACACACACACACACACCTGCTGTGTTTTAAGCTGCCACGTCTGGGATTCAAACCTCAGTCAGCTACATGGTAGTCCAGCAACGTAACCATTACAACATCTGCTGGTTGCCCTCCACAGGGTATTCTAAAGATCTAAGGACAACATAGAGTCCTTGTGTGTTCGGAGGAGTCTCTGTACCTTCAGATTGTTAGTCATTGTTCCTGCAAAGACTGTGACCTTGGGCAAGGCAGCTATTATAAGTAGACTTTTGGGGAGCTGAAATCATGGGGAACTTCTTCAGCAGAGACATTAGCAGCTAAGGAATAAATTCTCTATAGTTGAGGAGGGATGTGGGTTGTACATGACAGTGTCCAGAAACATTGTTTTTATGTAACTAGATTCAAATTGGCAAATATTATTCTTTACAAAGGGAAAGATCCTAAAATCATTCTTTTCTAGCCATTCCTAAGTGCTCCCAGTTTTCTATGCTATTTAGCCTTGTCTTAATCAGTTGATATTTAAGATGGCTGTTGGCCATTGATCTAGCTATAAGCTGGATAATCTAATAACGCTTACGATGGATATTTAAACAAGTTTTACAAGTCAATTACCAACTCTTTCTCTTTATGCCGGGGACCAGCCTCGGCGGGGGTGGGTTATCTTGACAGAGGCGGCGCAGGTGAACAGAAGACACAGGCCTCGATGCCTTTTCAGGCACGTCCTATGCCGGACACCCCTCAAAGATTGCTCTCTGAGGAGTGACAACTGCTAGGAATCATTGTGCCTTTTTATTGAAAATGTGTTACATGCAAGTAAATGGGAGAGGGGCTGCGTGCTTTCAATTATCAGCTCATAAAGTTTTTTTAACAATAGGGAACATAGATTCTATTCAGGGTTGGATTAAGGGTGGGTCTCGTGCAGTTCAGGGTTGGATTAAGGGTGAGTCTCGTGCAGTTCCGCATTTGTAGGTGGGTCTCCATAGAATGCAGTTTTGGGAAGGCGGTTCCGGTAAGCAGAGATGATTATTAGCTGATGTGGCGCAGCAGCCATTTTGTGACTACCAGAAATGGCTCTGAGAAAAGAAAATCTCAAGAATAGATATTAGTTCCTCTGGATCTTAATAAAGAATGATACTTACATAGTTTTATAGGGATCTAAAACTTGATTTGAGGAGTCCTAAAATATTTATCTATTTCACTTGGTGAGGGTAGAGGTGTCCTGGGCCAGTTTTGGCCTAATCCTATTTTAAGTAAAGAAAGGATTAAGTTTACCTTAAATGTATTTTGAAGGGCCTTCTAAAGGTCAAGATTATTTCTGCCTAGATAGAACTTCAGCCCACCCTCTACTGTGACCATGGAGATAAAGCATTGTAATTAATAGTAGGTGATTATAGCAAAGGGGAACGGTCGGGGGAGTTCCTGGAAAATTTTATTATATACTCAGGATGTATAAGAGAGCTATGGATTCTTTTATAATAGTAAATTGGGGAGTCAGAGGGGGGTCGCTTCCCAGCAAGGCTACCAGTTTTCTGGAGCAAATAGCAAGCAGCCTTGCTGACATGCTAATTGACCCAAGCTTTTTTCCAAGGTCAGGGGGTGCACAACAGTGGCTTTGCCAGCATATTGATCTTGACCGGAAGGAGCTCAAAGGTCTGGGGGGCTCAGACAGATCCTGGGGCCTCGCCGGGTCGGACTCCTCCATCTTTATGTTGGTTTTCACTCTTGTATCAGTTGCTTAATCGTAACTAAAACCATCTGGAAAACAGGAAGATATGAGTGATTTAGAAGCCAGTATGTTGTTAGAGCTCCTCTTAATACTGTTACCACAGTTGTGTGTGAAGTGTCTGTGGGTATCGACCTGTGTGCCACTTTAATTCATTCCAAATTTTCCTTTAGTAAAAATATTTGGCAGCACTAATACTTTCCCCCAAAAGGGCATCTGCATGTAAGAGAAGTAAAACCCTCAGTAGTTGTGGAACAAAAAAATACTATGCTTATTCAAAAATGTATTCTTATTTCTAATCATGTCTAACTTTGATTATTTCTCATTTTGAGTTCTATCACTTAAGACCCATGAAATTATGGGGAAATGTCTTGCCTTTTCTGGTCCTTAATTTCCTCATCAGTAAAATGAATATAATATATGGGGCTAGCAGGTGGAATGGTGGTTAAAGCACTGGACACTCCCACATGGCCAACCATGGTTCGAATCCCAGACCTGATGGCTTGCTTTCTCATTTTCCTCTCTATTTAACTTTCTCTCTCTTTGTCTCTCTCTGTTTAAATTTTTTTAAATGAATAAATACAATTAAATAAATAATTACTTTTTCATGAGTATAATATTGATCTCATATTGTTATGGTGAAGAATAAATGAAAGTGAATTACTGAAGGCCTGTGAACAGGATGCACATTGATGAAGATGCTTGATAAATGCTACAGTGCCTGTCTCCGTTCAAGGGAAGGCTTCCTGTGGATTGAGAAGTGGCCTAATTAAGAGTTTGGCAGTCTAGTAACATGCATCACAATATTTATAATTGACATCGATATGTAGGAAGAAAAATGGCTGTTACAGGAAATATGCTATCCCCTCTCCTTGATTTTGGTTTGTCTTGCCTGACACTCCAGGAGGTTCCTCAACTCTGGGCTCAGTTGTTGGAGAGTGGCCTGAGATCACTAATAGTCACATGGCCCCATCTTCCACAACAGTCTGTGAAACCAAAAGATACATTGCAATGAATGAAGCATGAAAAACCAATCTATGGAAAGACACCACAGTCACATTAAAGTTTAGTTGCGTCACAAGGTCTCCAAACAGTGTGAGCTGTATTCTGGCCATCTGTTAGGCCACAGAGAGACCTTAATGGTTCTTGTTGTATTTAATAAATCAACTGTTTGAAACGTAAAATTCTGTACCAGCAAATACTGTAACTTCTTTAGATGAGGCATTGAAAATGTCAAATGACCTTTGACCTGGTCCTGCCTGTTTCAAGTTGGGTGATCTTGAGTAAGTCACTTAACTTATTGAGAACCATCTCAGAACCAACAGGGGGCATGGTGATTGAAGTGCTGGACTCTCACATGGTCAACGCAGTTCAAGTACTGGACCCAGCAGCTTGAAACTCACGCCAGGCGTGTGTGCGTGGGTGCCCAAAATCCTGAGAGGAGAATGGAGGAGAAGGGATTGAGGAGTGGCTATCCCCACTGGGGGATGATTTCTCACTTTCTGTCTCTCTGTTTCTCTCTGTCTCTCTGGTGAGCACACATACCGTATAACAAAAATCTCTCAAAAAAAAAAAAAAAGAAAGAAAGAAAAAGAGAGAGAAAGAAGAAAGAAAGAAAGAAAGAAAGAAAGAAAGAAAGAAAGAAAGAAAGAAGGAAGGAAGGAAGGAAGGAAGGAAGGAAGGAAGGAAGGAAGGAGAGAGAGAGAGAGAGAGAGAGAGAGAGAGAGAGAGAAAGAAAGAAAGAAAGAAAGAAAGAAAGAAAGAAAGAAAGAAAGAAAGAAAGAAAGAAAACCATCTCATTGTCACTAAAACAGCATAACAATGTTAGGTTGTCAGAAAAGTCATGACATATTTTCTGTTTCTCTGTGCAAAAATGCATCATGAACTTTCCCGACAGTCCAATATTTATCTTGACTATGGCTAAGCAAATGAAGCGAAATGTGTATTTATAAATGAGATAAACATTTGCAAAATACCGTAGCTTATGCATTCCTGTTGTGGGACATTCTTATTGGGTGTGGAGTTCCAAACATGTAGAAGATATCCCCTTTTCAAAGGGTAATTCCTATACTGACTTTTTCGGAGCTCCACACTGACTTCAAATGCAGCTTGAATACAAAAGAGTAGGAGGTATACTTTCAGATAAGTAGGGCCTAAAAATAGGCAGATGCTGCCCCTTGCCTTCAGCTCCTCTGGCTTTGGCTCGCTAGGACAGTTGTGCTTAAAATGTATAAGGGAGATTGACAGCACAGAGCATTTCCTTGTCCAGGAGGAGGAGAACGTTCTGTGTGGAACCCTATCCTGTAGAACTCTTGACACTGATGAAAGATCGGCACATCACATCCTGACAACTTCCTCTGGAGGAAGAATATGGACAGAGACTGTTGGTTCCGCAGTACTTCTGGGATTAGCACAAGATAGATTGCTCTGACAGGAGCAGTTGCCACTGCAGCCGGGACGTTTGTTTCGGTGCGTATTTCTCTTTATATCACATGTCAACGATGCTAACCATCTTATCCCTGCCAAAGCTCAAGGGCTAGCTTTTGAAATTATTTAAAAAAATGACCAATGTTTCTTTTTGTCCCTTTTTTTTTTAAAAAAAAAAGAAACTAATTCCCATTTCAGTGATTTTTTTATATTGAGAAGAAAATATGAAAGACAAGATTCTTAGTCTCCAAGATGTCACAAAAGAAGACATTTTATTTATGACTTTTAAATGACAAATACTGAAATGTCTTTGAGTCCAGTCAAGAAAAAAGGTTGATATTAAATGTGACCTTTGTGTTTAATGGTCTGAAGGAGAAACTTTCATTTTTGGCTATGCAGATTGAACTGTCAATTATTGGCCCAGTTTACTGCATTTCAAGCTTTGGAGGTGAGGGGGTGACCAGACAGGAGGGGGAAAAATTATTTCTTGATAACTACAATTTTCAAAATAACAAGTCATTTGAACTTAACCATTTTTTCCCCACACCATTTTTATGTAACACATTTAAGCACAATTTTTCCTAAAGGAATTGATTAAACTAAATCCGATCCTGAGATTTTTATGGCCAGTCCCTTCCCTACTCCGGGCCTCAGTTTTCACATCTGCGAAACGATAGCATCAGTATACCCTACCAGTGGATTTGTTTCAGGCTTTAAATCTGGCATGTATAACCTTCTCATTTTTATTGTCTGTGAAAGAAGAACTGTTAATCATGACAATAGCGCAGCAGCTTGCAGCAAATAACTGATGCAAAGAGCATCAAGTTCTAGGAGATCTCAGTATTTAAAGGTAGGCCCTGCTGTGCGAGTCTGTATAAATGACAGCGGTTGCAATACAGATGAGATGCATTTACAAAATAAGTTAAGCAAAGCAGAAGTTAAATTGCAAATGCATGTAGCTCGAGTTGCACAATGGGCTATTTGGGGGAAGACTGTAGGCTGTTTAATGTTCCTATGTTAATGTGGGAGAGACTTCACTTTGTAGCAAGCGTCTAAACTTTTATGTTTCTTTATTTCTTCTAAAATACACAATTATGTAGGGCTTATTGTGTTCTTTGGAAGGAAAAATGATTTTTTGGTGTATCTTTTTTTAAGCATTTAGAAATTATCATGCAGCAAATCTTCCACTTTCTTTTTTAGAATAGATTTTTAAATAGATTTCTCCAACCCAACCATCGTTGATTTTGCACTACTAAAACTGATCTTCTGCCTGAATACACTCAATCCCGTGTCTTCTTTCCAAGTAAATGGTAACGCTACCCTTCCAGTTGCTTTAAAAGCAAACGAACCACAACAGAAGTATCAAAATCATCTCTGACTCCTCTCTTCTTTCACACTCTGTACTGTCTGTTAGGACATTCTTGTGTATGGGTTTATTTTTTCAAATACATTTTATGCATAATCTGACCGCTTCTCAATTTATCTAGTTTCCACTTGAATATGAACTATCAGCATTTTTCCTGAGATATTATAATAGCCTCCTACCTGGCCTTTCAGCTTCCACAGTTACCCTCTTGGAGCCTTATGCAGACAACAGCCAGAGTATCTTTTCAAAATATAGCAGGCATGATGTCACTTTCCAGCTTTAAAGCCTGCTGCAGTCTTGCCTCTTTTCACCAAATTTTCCAATGTCTTTACAGGATATAATCTCTTCTTAGAGATCGATAAGTTCAAGAACAAAATTGCCACATATGACCCCATTCACACATATATCCCAACTTCTTCCCCAATTATGTTTTGAATAATTCCATGACAGAAATTATTATCTGGTTTCCTTGTTTGTACCCCAACATGTAGAAAAGTACCTGGCTCAGATATAACGGCCAATTATAATTTGGTTAATTCTATGATAGATACCAAAGTCAAGCAGAAGTACTACAATTGTCATTTTATGTTCAACTTTATGAAGTCTTAGATTGCTAAGCAGCTGTTCATTCTTCCATCTGCTTTCTGTTCACTATTCTGTTGACTATCCCAGAATTTTATTAACATGAAATTATACTTGGTAATATACTTCTTAAAACTCTCTCCAAAGCCTCACATATTATCAGGTCTTTTCACTCTTGTGGGGACATAAACTATTTCCAACTCCATGTGAGTTGCAAGAATTATTTGGCTTTCTTTGTTTTCTAGTGCTCCCCCCGACTCCCAGACTTGGGTCATTCTTTCTCACTGAAGAGCAGATCATTATTCATCTAAATATCTAAGGAATTCTGCAAAATTTAGAGTTTTCTTACCCTTTTTTGATACGCTGCTCCACAAATTCTAGCCTCCTGGTCTCCCTGAAATTCAGTGATTTTTTCCTCAACTCAGTCTTGTGTGTTGTTTGGGTCCTTACTTTCTATGCCACTGCCTAGAAATTTCCTCCTGGGGCAGTGACCACCATATTTGTTTCCCTTTTCTCAAGGATCACAGTTATTCACTACATATTTTCTACTGTCTGAAAACCGTCTTTTCATTTACGTAGTTTTTCGTTGTTTAAGGTAGAAAGATGAATTTAGTCACTGTTCCTCCAACATAGCAAAATCAAGACACCAATGGAAAACTACAGAAGTCAAGTCTTTTTTTTCCTTTAGACATATGAGCATATCAAAGAGTCAGGTAATGAATAGCATACAATAGTATGATTAATTTTCACATGTAAAACCTGAAAGTTCTCAACAGGAAAGCACACATTTAAGTAAAAAGTGTTTGATTTCTGGCTCTTATAATTACAGCTGTTTGACCTTGGACAGGTCCTTCTGAGCATTAATTTTGTCATCCGCTTACATGGGAAGTAGAAGTCCCACTGTTTTATCACAGAGTTACATCAAGGATTAAATGTGGTCAAGGGTATAAAAATTATTTTATCTTTAAAATCTTATACTCATATGAAGGGATATTCTTATTCACATTATCAGTATCTGCCAAGCTAGAGAATGCAGAATGAGAGAACATTTCTCCTTAATTCATCTTGTGCATGTTTATTCTGATAACTTACATAGACATGAATACATTCTGTTTTGATATAAACTGTGTCAGTTAAGATTACGTTTTACTTTAACAACAAAAATCCTTAATACTAGCGATTTAAGCAAGATAGCAGCTTATTTATATTACACAAAAGATGTCTGAAGGTATGCAGTCCATAACTAATACAGATTTCCAAAGGGAATTGGAGACTCGGGTTTGGTGTTTTTCGGCTTTTCTAGTCTCTGTGTAACTTTCATCACCTCTGGATTCAAGATAGCTACTGGAATTCTAGCCATTATGTCCACATTCTGTGATCATGATAATGACGGAAGTAGCTGGAAGAAAAGAGGGGAGAACAGAATGTTTCCCTCTAAGCCAGATCATTTCAGTGAGCTTTTCTGGAAGTCCCACGATACGTTTTTGTTTATAGCACATTGGCCCTAATTTAGTAGATGACACCATATAACTACAGATAAGGCTGGTATGACTGAATTTTATTTTTGCAGTAAAGTACCTCTAGCATAAAAATGTGTTTTCTTCTCAAAGACATAAAAAAATAAGAATGAGTGTCGAAAGGCAACTTTCAGTTTCTGCTACTTACCCTTGCCTTACCAAGGAGGAATTTCCTAAACTATCAAGGACAGTACATTTTAAAGCATGTTATATGACACGTTTTTTACTCAATGGAATACTACTCAGCTTTAAAACACAATGAGACCTCTGACATTTGATACAAAGTATACAAATATGGAGGATCAAATGTCAAGTGAAGCAAGCCAGACTATGAAAGAGGCACTGTATGCCCTTAATATATACTGAATGTCTTCAATCTATGGCAGAAACCGAAAGACTGGAAGGTACAAATGAATGGGGGAGAACAACCGTAGATACTAGAAACTGTATGGGAGGGAGGCGGGGTAGGGATAGGGAGGTGCAGAAACAGGGGAAGAAAGAACGTTTAACAGACATGGAAATGAAAAGGTATCTATTGAGTATAATGTGTATGGTAGTCTCTTGTACTAGACTAATATGTAATATATTCATCTGGGAAAAAAATCATTATGTATGCTGGAAGGATGAACAGTAATAAAATGTAAAAAAATTCATTGAAAAAGCATATTTTATACTTAAACTTTATGTATGCACAGTGAGACAATCACAGACAGTAGCTCACTTGGATACCTGTCACATGGCCACAAATAAGCCCTGCTACAGATTTCCCCTCAGTTATGATGGTTCAAAGAATGCTCCTAAGGCAGTCCTCAAAGAGGACTCCCAACAGCGTTTTTCTTTTTTGTCTTTTTTTTTTTTTTTTTGAATCAGGACTCCTCAGTGTTTATTTGTATTCTGGAAGTGGCCCTGTTGAAATAAATAATACATCTTTGAGAAAAACCTATCTATGAAAAAATTTATATCAGTTAAATCTCATTATATTGAAATAGTTTTTTACTTTTATTTTTTGAGAGGTTTTTGCTATAGGGTGCGTGTGCTCGCCAGACAGACAGAGAGAGACAGACAGAAAGCGAGAAATCACCCCCCAGGGGGGATGGCCACGTCGCAGTCCTTTCTCCTCCATTCTCCTCTCGGGATCTTAGGCATGCACGCACACGTGCCCGGCGTGAGTTTTAAGCCACTGGGTCCAGGACACGAACCGCAGTCGACTACGTGGGAGTCCAGCGACATAGCCATTACGCTAACTGCTGGTCCCTATATTGAAATAGTTTTTGATGCATGATTTGGCATATGCAAAATCCAAAATGGAACATTTTAAAAAATCCATGTAGCAAGGGACAGAATTCTTCTGGTGATGGATTGTGGGCAGAGAGAAACAATGAACATAAAACCATGCATGACATTCAGGCTTCGAGTTAGTTTCTTGTTTAGAGCCTCAACACCTATATTTCAAGCTATCTCTTTTCCCCTGTCTATTCATTTCATCACACTTAGTTCCAACAGTGTTTTGACCCACTGTGATTGAGATTCTGGGATGATTCTATGGAATATCATAACACACATTCTCCTTACCCTAATTTTTAGAAATTACATCTAAACGTTTTTATAAAATCAAACTGCTTTTGCCACTGATAAACGATAACTTCAAAATGTTTTATTTTCATTCCATGAGGAATTTTAATAAGAACCCTTGAAAGTATATCTTTAAGATTTTCTTGACTTTCTCCACCACTCTCAAGTAGTTAATGAGCTGTAAAGGGATGCCTAAATGCATAGGAAATTTGCTATTTAAAGGAACTCGGAGATCCTGAAGTGAATCCTTTTGTAAAGCAAACGAATGTTTTTGCAGTGGAAATAATCACCCTGTAATTTATTTGGCTTTAAGTGGGATTTTCCTCTGTTTAGCTTTGCTATGTCCTGCAGGCACCTCAGCTTCTGCCTGTCTAAAATAGTGGCAGGGAACCCAGTTAGGAAGCTCTTGCTGTAAGTCTTGACATGTTTCTCTTGACTAATTCGTCAGCAACTCTGATGCGAGGGAACTATTTCCTGAAAAACAAATCTGCTCATTTCAGTGTCCTGCTAAAAACCTCTGCTGGAGCCCTGTTGCAGAGCCTCATCCTCTGTTGGATAAATGCCAAGCCCTTTAGCAGAGCACTGATGGCCATTCACATTTGGCCCTGACTGCTTTTCTAGAGACAATTCCTGATATTCCCCCCTACATGCCATATGTTCCACCACACTTCACTTCTCCCCACAGTCCGAATATACCGAATATTTCATGTTTCTCTGCATTTACCTCTGGCTATGCCTGCATAGCTCTGTGTCCAACACCTTTTGTTCCTGAAGAATTTCTCCTCCTGCAAGCCTCAGCTCAAATATCACCATTCCAGCTCCCCACGTAGTCAGTCATCTGTGTCTTTATCACCATAGCAATCTGCTCCCGTCTGGGAGAACACGTTACATTTTATTGTCATTATATTTATATGTCTGTCTCCACAACTAGCTTTTAAGTTTAGTAACCATGACATAATAATCTTTTATGTTGGGGATGGGTAACATTTGGATAGTCACTAAATCCCAGCTACCATATACTTTACAAATAATGTATCCCTGAATCCTCTAAATAAAATTACGAAGTGTGGATGTTCAAAGATGCTAAGGAGCTTCCTAAAGACTATGTAATACTCCTGGAGGCCAGACGGGGGCGCAGCCGTAACCCATGATGTTCTGCGCGGCTGAGACACATGGGAAGGTTCAGGTTCACATCAGGAGACCACCCTGCATACTCCAGGCACACGCATGCTCATGATCTGAGGGCTGCTGGCGATGGGATTGGATCATGGCATCACGATTGTTTTCCGGGTCTCTTTCTCTCTCACAATCTTTCTCTGTCTCCCTTGCTCAAGGAAGAAATAAATTACCTTTTAACAAGGGACTACACTCTAACAAAGCCTATAGCCTACCCATATGTGATGCCAAAGCCTAGATATTTTTTCCTAATACAACATGTTCCCTCCCAGGACTTAGTATCATGATTGATGTCTAGCATATGAAACAATGTGTGAAATTGAGTTTAGGGTATCTCTAAACATCTTATTTGCTCCCAGAGGATAAGCTTTGCCACCAATGAAGTTAGTGAAAAGGAGATTCAGAGGTCTTTTCTAAAGTTCCTTCTGGGACAGTGAGGGCCAGGACAGTGCTTTAGAGTTAGGGATGGCTACCCTTTTAATAAAACATTATACAGTAACTTGACTTCTCCCACCAGCTGTTTGTTTAAACAACAAGAAAACAAGGGTTGTTGTCCCTTTTGTTTGTTTCTTAGATTTTTGCCATAGGGCACGTTTGTTCCCTAGAGAAAGACAGAAAGAGGCAAAGTGAGAAGCCACCTCCCAGGGAGGGATGGCCATCCTGCAATCCCTTCTGTATTCTTCTCCTCCTGCCCCCCCCCCCCGCAGCTTAAAACAACAACAACAAAGCGGTTTTAACAAATGAGGAAATAAAACTTATAAATGTGTTTCCCATCATCCAGCCTGCCTGTTGAAAAGTTTTATTTTTTGCTTTTTTGGAAAAGTGTACCCAAAATAAGTTCTGCTTTAAAATTTGTAGTAGGGTATGGGAATGTTTACTTACCAATAGATCCAGATTGCATGCTGCTAAAAATGGACCAAAACACATAAACAAAATGTATCCATATTCCTTAGTAATTTAATAGTCTCAGTTTAATATATAGAGATATGAAACAGGTTACATTTTGTTTTGTTTTTCCTGTCACTAATTTTTTTTAAGGGTTTTTATTTTGTCTTGTTTTGCCATAGGATGTGTGCATATGCTGAGGAGATAGAAAGGGAAAGTGATAAATCACCCCCCAGGGGTGATGGCCACACCACAGTCCCTTCTCCTCCATGCTCCTGTCAGGATTTTGGGTACACGCACCCAACCACCATGATTTCCAAGCTGCCAGGTCCAGGATTTGAACTGCCTTTGCCACTTGGGAGCCAGCAGCTTCACCACGCCACCTGCTTGCTGGTCTCGTCTTGTTACTACTTTCAACTCTACTTTGTCAATTGTACTTTTTCTCAGTCTTAATGCCATACGGGGTAGATTCTGTTGTTCTTCAACCATGTGGCCTATTTTAGTGTAAAACTTTAATGTCTGATTTCAGCCTATTATTCTTCCCCTTTGAACTTTAGCTGTGCAGAACAGAAGAGAGATTTCTAGGGTTCCTCTTTCTGTTACCTCTTCTGGGCCAAAGCCTTCAGATTTTCAGAGAAGGGAACAAGGACAGAGAAAGCAGAGGTTCCTTTATATTAATGGGCACATAAAGCTAGTAGAGATAGGTCCATGGCATTGTTCTGGATCAGCCTGTTTTTTTTTGTAGAGGTTTTTGCTATAGGGCACGTGCACTCTCCAGAAAGACAGAGACAGAGAGACAGAAAGTGAGAAATCAGCCACCCGGGGGGATGGACACGCAGCAATCTCTTCTCCTCCATTCTCCTCTCAGGATCTTGGGCACACACGCACATGCACCCGGCGTGAGTTTAAGCCACCGGGTCTGGGACTCGAACCGCGGTTGGCTACATGGGAGTCCAGCGACATAGCCATTACGTTAACTGCTGGTCCCCTGGTTCAGCCTGTTTCTGTCTGCTGCTAAAGCTTCAGGCAATATAATTGTCTCTGTACAAGAAAAATGCCTGTTTTTTTTTTTTGTTGTTTGAGAGATGTTCAACTTCCTGGACCCCTCTGTTCTAAGAACCCTCTCAGTCATAGCTGTATCTCTAGCCAACCCCAGTTGTACACAATCGCAACATCTCCTGGGGACAGAGCATCCTGTCCTCTGCCTACAGCCATCTAGACCTTCTCCATGCAGAGCCATGAGGAATCCAAAGGTCTTTTCTTTGCCATTCCAGAGATGCAGAGACTGGAATAGAGTGAGTGTCCCCCCCCCCCCCATTTTTCCAGCACACCACATCATTGCAAAGCACCCTCCATAATAGCTTCAGCAGACAACCTGATTTTCAAGTCTCTTTTTCAGAAATTGGTACCGTTTTTTAATACTCTCATAGGACCCAAACTTGAGACCTCACAAGTTACATTCTTCTAAGAACTCCTTAATCATCTCCTACTCTAGCTATACCATCAAGACAGGAGTACTGATTTGCTCAATTTAGCAAACATCCAATCAGAGAATAAAATTCTAGTCTCTTGGCAGGAACTTGAGTTTTGTGAGTGATACTCACGGAGCCTCCTTCACTTGACTTCAGGGAAGGGAGAATAATCTCCCTCACCCTGACTCATAAGGAAGAAATGGAATTGTCTTCTTGAACACCGCATTCCTCAAAAGATGTATGTCTAAGAAAGCCCTCTCTCACCTCTAGCCCTTTCCTTATATTAACTCGGGAGTCAGAGGTGGGAGGGTAGATATTTAGCAGCAATTTTTCCATCTCTTCATAAGTACTATAAAGGATGTATGGCTCTAATTCTGGGAAATTTATTTGAAATGTGGGTGCTTAGACTTGGAATTTTTTAAAAAATATTTTTGCCATGGAGCACATGCACTCACCCACCATAGAGAGAGAGAATGAGGGAATGTTAAAAATCGCCCACTGGAGGGATGGCCACACCATGGTCCCTTCTCCTCCATGCACCTACCAGGGTCTGGGCATGTGTGCATGTGTACCTGGCATGTTTTTCAAGCCCCTGGGTGAGGACTCAAACCTCTGAGGATCCCTCCAGGAATCCAGTGCTGTAACTACCATGCCGCCTGTGTTCCAATACTAGATATTTTAATCTTGTATTTAGCTACAATTCTGGAACAGTCTACTTAAAAACCTATTACTTTTAGAGACTTTCTAAATTAAATTATTTTCCAGTGGCTATTATAATTAGTCAAAAGTTATCAAAGGACACTTCTCCCCTACCTGCATTTAGTCTGTATTCGTGCCAGGAGGAAGGGACAGGGCAAGCTGAGAGCAGAGAGCCAGTAGTAACCACCTTTCACCAGGACAAATGCAGGGGTGATGAGGTGAAAGTTGTACACACTTTGTTCAATGCCCAGCACAAATGTGAAGAAAAGCAAACTCCTAACATTATGGAACTTCACAGATTATTAAAAGGCAGTGTATTTAACCCGACTAGGGCATGATACCAATTCCAGCTCTAGGAAAGTGACTCAAGTGTAAAGGGACAGTGCCGTGTGTAGTAGACACTAAGCATACATGGCTATTTAAAATGAATCCACCGTAGGTATTGAGAGGCACTTCTATATGCTGAGCTAGAGAGACACTGCCTAAAAATTTGCAAAAAGACATAAAAATTAAAATAAATTAAGTTAAATTAAAAATTTAGTTCTACATTCAAAACATTTCAAGTACTAGTAGTTCTGTGGTCCGTGGCTGCTGTATTAGTGCAGAGTAGGCCATTTTCAGCATTACAAAAGTTTTGTTGGACAGCTTTGCATGTTGGAACTCTTGTTTTGTGATAAAGAATTCTTCCGTCTTCTTAAATCTGCTTCCTGTGGGTTTAAAGACTAATGAGCAAGGTTTGACACAGACTAGGTAGATACCTCTTTAAGACTCTCAGCACATATTTTTGGGTGACTTTTATCTAACATCTCAACTACTTTAGAAGTAAAAATGTTCATCTATCATTGGTTGATAATTTAGCTCAATTATCAAAAATAAACTGAGTAGATTTACTTTCTTTGGTTGTTAGTTTTACTGTATGAGAAACTCTTCACGTCAGTTGACTATCACATCTGTTTACTTTTGTCCACATGAAACCATGTCCTTTATTTTTTAGAAGTGCAATTCTAAGAGGCCCCAGAAATGTCTAACATTGAAATCACAGTTAATATAAGCTGTCTAATTTACTTGGAAATTATTAAGCCACTTCAAATGCAATATGTTTCCACATCCTTAGACATAAAGACATGTGATCTTTACAGAAGAGTTTAAAGTAGTCTTACAAAATCTTAATTTTCTTGACACTTTTAAAGCTCTGTGCAAATGAATGAAGATGAAGTTATACCTCATTAGTAAAATCTAATCATTATTACCCAGAGAAGATCTTGTTTGGGAAAATAATTAAGTGAGGCCAAGGTGAAAAACAGGTTATTGGACAAATGCATACAAAAGCTACAACTTAGTAGGAAAGAAAATCCCAATACCTAATTAATCAGTTGTCCAGTCTAGAGGAAAGTATTATTTCACCTACTTTATATGTACATACACACATACATGTACATAGTATTTTTAATGACATTGCTTTTTTTTTTTAAGGTTTTTTTCACCGTAGAGGTGTGCGCTGGCCAGAGATAGAGACAGAGACAGTGAGAGAGAAAGTGATAAATCACTCCCGAGAGGGTATGGCCATGCTGCAATCTCTTCTTCTCCACTGTCCTCCTGGGATTCTACGCATGCACTCACACGCACCCAGTGTGACAAGTTGCCAGGTCCAGGACTTGAACCATAGTCAGCTATGTGGGAATCCAAAGCTTCAACCATTACGCCACTTGCAGGCCCCAGAGATATTGCTTCTTAAAAAGAGCCAAAGAACTGCTTGGTTATCTTTCTTCCTACTGCTATATGCACTGATTTTTAAAACTAAAAATATCTGAACCAATGGAATATTTTAGCTTTGTATTTGCACCATCAAGCACCATTTAGTGGGTTGCATTCCCAGTCTCCTTTCCTGATGAAAGATTCTCTAAAATGTAGAAGGCGAAGATAAAATAGTCATAAGTTTTTAACATTTTTTAAAATTTTATCCGCTTCACATAAATAGATATTCACCATATTGTAGCACTTTTTAACTTCTGAAACTTTATCATATACATTATCATGTATATTCCTCTAAGCAGATGAGTCGGTAAATACTTGTATCCCCAATTTACTGGTGGTGGGACTCATAGCTCAGAGAGCCTAATGCCTAGACTCATATAGAAAAATGATGTAGTTCTCACTATTACATTCCAACAGTGTGGTCTTTCTGCTACTCCGCAGATATCAGACAAATTAACTAGTCTTCTGATTTTTTATCCCAGTCAAAGAAACCTTTTGCCAACAGCAAAAATAAAAATCTCTCAAATTACTATTTTCCTCAGAGTTGTATGAAAATACAAAGTGCCTATTTAAATAAAAACAGCATCTTTACCTCCATTAATTAGAACCAGAAAATAGTAAGTCTGTGTCTAAGACCAATCACAAATGGAGACAAAATTCTTGGGCAGTTCTGAATGGCTTTAAATATTTGGATATTTGTTATCATGTAGACAAAGCACCATTTAACTTTCAAAGTGTGGAATTAGAACTCTATTTAGACCTTTTCTCTAATGCTCTCATTAGGGCCAAAGGGCCAACCTCTGTTTTATTATGGAGCTTTTCCACCTCTTTTTCTCCTGCCATTTTCTTTACCTTGCATCCCTTTGCCATCTGAGCTTCCTGGTGGATATCTTTCTTTCAAGAGGCTAGATCAAATGCCACATCCACTTGAGACATTTGCATATAGGAAGTACCTTCAAAGTATCCACTTTCATCATCTGAAGGAGATGAATTTGTGAGAATTTGGCAACATAAATGATTCAAATACAATTAGGTAATTGATACTGAAGCAAGGGTCATATGGAAGAAGTTATTGGGAATAGAACCTTTTTTTTTTTTGGAGAGGTTTTTGCTATAGGGCGCGTGCGCTCGCCAGAAAGAGAGAAACAGAGAGACAGAAAGCAAGAAATCACCCCCCATGGGGGATGGCCACGCCACAATCCCTTTTCCTCCATTTTCCTCTCGGGATCTTGGGCACGCACGCACACGCGCCCGGCATGAGTTTAAGCCACCGGGTCCAGGACTCGATTCGCGGTCGACCACATGGGAGTCCAGCGACATAGCCATTACGTTAACTGCTGGTCCCAGGAATAGAACCTTTTATGGTGGTCTCAACGGGGCTGGACTGAGGTGCATATCATGCTGTATAGTCTCTTAACAATCTAAATGATGTGTAGTGATTTAATTATGAATAATAATAAAAAATATATAAATAAAAAGGAATGTATTGCAAGTAACTATTAATACATTTGTTCTTGATAAGTAGAATAGAAGAATATCATTCCCCAGAGGTTCTAAATGTATATTCCATATCTGAAAGTCAGTGTGCACAAATACAGGTCTGTTATTAGCAAAGTCATTAATCATAGTCCTGCTTGTTCTTCTGTTATGAAGGATAGTCATTCATTTGGTCTCTCCGTCTGACAGGCAGTAATGATTCCAATAAGCTAATGAGACATCTAGTTAAATAAATATGATTTTGAGTTAATAAAAGTGTAAACATGATTTTAATGAGTTGCTATGCTAATAGAGTTTTTCTATAAATTGGTCGATGTTGGTGGCCTGTATAGAGGGACAGTTACAAGACTGGGTTCCAGGCCCAGCTCTGTGGTTTACTAGAGGTGTGGCCCGAGTAAAGGTATTATAATATGAACTCACTGAGCCTTAATCTCTGTGTTTACTTCATGGAGTTGTAGTGAAAATCAAGCAAAATAATAAACTCTGACACTATGTTTTTTTTTTAAAAAGGTAAATGTTTTAAATGCATGAAAATAAATGCTATAAATCTGTGGAGATTTACGCTCGCATCTTCCTTTATAGCTTGGTAGTATCCATCCTTCACTCCCTGCCCCCAGCTGCTTTATCAGATCTCCACTTAAGTTGTTTCCCATTTCTATTCACCCACTCATACAATAAAACTTACTGGCCATCTGTTGTGTCAAAATCTGACTCTAGAAAACAGGGCAGTGCTAAAGTGATCAGTCAAGAAAGCCATGGAAAGTACTCATGTTTAGAACATGGAGCAGAGCTTTTCACCTCGAATCCTGAGTACAGAGTACATTTCCTATGGATCCAAATGTTAGCTTTCTAACTTGGTAAAGAAACACCTACCAATGTCCTTCTTCAGATGGCTTTCTACAATTCATAGATACATTACCAATAGCCTTTGGGCTTGTCACCCTTGTTATGAAAATTTAATATGATTTTATTAGCTCTTCCACTTGGCTGTTGTCAATAGAAATAACCAACTCTGCAGAAATAATAATTAATGTGGTTTATTTCTAAACATGAATATGTGGAACCAGGCATGGAGAAAGGTGAACATGCATTTCTTGGGGTGATCAGAAACAGAGGTTCTTTTTATTCAGTTTTGAAAGTGAGAGACAAGGTTTGGAATTTAGTGAAGAGTTTTCCCATTGATCTAGAAAAAGGCAGGACATTTAGTTCCCAGAAGAGATTTTCTACTCATTGATAGTGTGGTAGGGAGCTCTGGCCCTAAAAAGGCAGGACATCTGAAAATTATAATTTTTTTTTGTCTTTTTTTCTCTCTTTTTGTTTTTGTTTCTCTCTCTCTTTTTCATTTTCCTTTTTCTTGTCTCTCCACCCAATATATACTGAATTGCTGCACCAGCGATCACAACAGAACTGCAAACAGATTCTAGAACACCTCTGTCTGCTTGCTCCTGAACATTGAGGCTTTTTGAAAGAAACACACCATTCATCAGATGACAAGAAATCACCGCCGGATCACGAGAAATATGGGAAAACGAGAAAATACCTCTCCTCCACGGGAAAAGAGTAACCCTCCTTCATCCACAAGCAGTTCGGTGAAAGTCATGGAAATGTCTGATAAGGAATTTAGAGCATTCGTAATGTCGAAGCTAACAGAGATGGAAGAAAAGAGAGATAATGAACTGCTAAAGAGAAAGGAGAAAGAAGTTGCCGAGTTCCAGAGATGAAGAAATTCTTGCAAGATCAAAAGTGGAATTACACACTTTACAAAAGACTCAAACGTGCTAGAGATGAAGTCTATAATACAAGAAGTCAAAATCTCCCTTGAAAGGCAGACTAGATCATTCAGAATGGCTGGCTTAGAAAAATCCACCACGAAGACTGAGAAAATGGCTCAGAGTCCAAGGATAATTGGCATTCCAGAAGGTGAAGAGACCCATAAGGGCATTTCGAAGATCCAGTCCCAGGAAATACAAAGGACCCCAAATAGAATCAACCCAAGAAGATCTTCTCCAAGACACATTATAGCAGGTTGACCAAAACCGCAGACAAAGACAAGATACTAAGATTGGCAAGAGAGAAACATCAAGTTACCTACAAAGGACATCCCATCAGGCTAACAGCAGATCTCTCATTGGAAACAATGCGAGCGAGGAGAGAATGGGAAAATACATTCAAAGGTTACGAGAGAAGCAATTTCAGCCAAGAATACTGTACCCGGCAAGATTATCTTTCAGGTGGGAAGAAAAGACAAGAACAAAAAGAATTTACCAGCACCAGACCAGATCTCCAAGAAGTTCTCAAGGGTGTGCTGTATCAAGAAAATTAAACACAGGGAAATAAGAGTCCAAAAACTATGAAATTGGCCAACTTAATCAAAGAGACAAGTATGGAAATACTATATCCCAGTTTAATCAGGGAACCAGAACAGAAGATAAAAGTACATGGGATAGGTTCATGCACTTACCATTTGAGAATCCTAACTTGTTTCCTGGCTTTAAGCAAAATTCCATAGGTGGGTTTTACTCACTTCTTGTGGGTTGTTGATTAGAAAAGGAAGAGTCTGTGTTTCAGAAGGGATCAGTAAAGAGTGTAAATTTTACACAGAGATAAGGGTAGACTTATATATGTCACAAGATATTGTCTTTGGCGAACAATAAAATGTGACAGGATGTAGGAAGAGAGTGGGAGATGGCTGTTATCAGTGAATCAACTGACAATAACATGTTTCTTGTAGTATATAGTGACGTATGACTCAAATAAATAAATTGAAGAAAAAAAAAAAAAAAAAAAAAAGGCCATCTGGATCACAAGGTGGGTTTTATATTAGAAAGGAAGGTCTGTGTCAGGGACACAATGTAGGAAGAGGTGTAGGAAGAGTCTGTTATCAAATCAAATGGGTGGACCCAAATACTGTGTCCTGTTTATGTTTGTGGACGTGACTCACCCCAGGCCCTATAAGAGGGATTTTGGAAATAGGAACAAGCAGTCAGACTTCAAACATAAAACATAAAATGATCTTATTATCTCTTACAGAGATCCTGAGGTAGCCCACTCACTCACTGATTTACACAAAAATCTGGTTTATCTGGTTCTAGTAGGAGCTTATTTCTGATCTTCTGATACGTAATATAAAACACAGGCATATTCTTTGACTTTAAGAAACTTAAGGAGCACAGGTCTTGCAAGAGACAGCTAAGTTCATAGTGCCATGAAGAGTTTAAGTATAATCTTGTCCCCATTTCCTGTCCTGTTTTAATGACTAAGAAAGAGGGAGAGTATGCCTTGTCAAGGATCGTTTAGCCTGTAACTGATAGAGTAAGGCCTACCTCAGCAGGCCCTCATTGACACTTTATTCGTGAGGCTTTGGTAATTGCTGACATGTTAACATGCTCCTGACATTAATGTACAAGTAAGGGGAGATAACGTGGGAATGTATTTGACTTTTTATGCTGAAATTTCTTTCTTTTTTTTTTTAAGTTGACAGAGGACACATGCACTCACTGGAGAGACAAAGAAGGAGAAGGAAAGTGAGAAAGCATCCTCATAGGGAATGGTCACGCTACAATCTCTCCTCCTCTATCTGTATCTCTTTTGAGATTTTGGGCATGCACACACATGTGCCTGGTATGTTTTCAAGCTGCCAAATACAGGATTCGAACTGTACAATCAGCTATGTGTGATCCAGCCACCTTAACCACCATGCCACCAGCTGACTCAAAGTTTCTATTAGAATTAATGTTTAATATGTTATCTCTTATGTCTGGGGTTTTCTGGCTTAAACTGGAAAAGAAAAAATGGTACCTATTAAGTGTTTTTGTTCCTGCTTGATTAGCATTTTCATTTTCATTATGATTTTAATATCTTTATGCTCTCAAACATGAATAATTTCTATTTTTTCCTAATTGCCATAGAGTATGAGCACATGCCAGAGAGAAATGGAGAGACAAAGAGAGTGAGAAAACACTCCCATTGGGTCCTGATCATGCTACAATCTCTTCTCTCCTATTTCTCTATCCTGTTGGGATTTGGGACATGTACACATCTCAGTGTGGTTTTCACATGGCAGGGACAGGATTCAAATGGCAGTCAGCTATGTGGGATCCAGTTCCTTTAACTACTAGGCTGAGGGGCTGGCCCTCCATTCTTTCTTGACTGGTATCTTTAATAGTGCTCTTTTTTTCTAGAGTCAGAGAACAAACTTCATCTTTGAGAATTTGACTTGGTAATTCTTCACCCAGAACATGTATATGATTGACCTTTGACATATGAATTATTCTCATCATCTGCCGAAAAGTACCTTTTACTTCATCTGAATTGTGATCAATTCATTCTTGAGCTTTCCTGGTACAAGAATATTTGAAAGAATTACTTTTACCCTTTTCATAGAAGATGGAAAATCGAACACTTATATCTCATAAATGGCTACTGTATCTTTTTTTTTCTTTGCCTTTCAAGATTGTCAGGGAATATTGTTTATTTCCTTTTTTAGCAGCCACTTACAAGATTTAGATTTTTTTAAGATGGCCAAATAATTCTCTTTTATTCCGAAACATCATGCACTGGCTCTCAGAGTACGCACTGCTTAGGTGGGCTTCCTACCTATTGGTGTGCTTCTGAAGGGAGGCCACATGTCTGTCTGGCCCCCATTTGTCTGCTGACTTCAGAAAACTACTCAGTCTCTGTAGACGGTGCTATTTCTTTGTCCTAATCACCTCTTTTCCCCTTAAGAGTGTGAGAATTCTCAAGTATGGAAGACATTTGATCTGATTTGTTATTATATGTCTTAGTGAATGAACTATTAAGGAGGAATAGGACAAGATAAGACTATGGCGTAGACACTGGTACAGCTGTCACGCAAGTACTCTGCAAGGCTAAAGACCATATGCCCAGGGGACCAGTAGTTAGTGTAATGGCTATGTCGCTGGACTTCCATGTAGTAAACCACGGTTCGAGTCCCAGACCCGGTGGCTTAAACTCACGCCGGGCACGTGTGTGTGTGATGCCCAAGATCCAGAGGGGAGAATGGAGGAGAAGGGATTGTTGTGTGGCCATCCCCCCTTGGGGGTGATTTCTCGCTTTCTGTCTCTCTGTCTTTCTGGCGAGCGCACGCGTCCTACAGCAAAAACCTCTTCAAAAGAAAAAAAAAAAAAGACCATATGCCCATTTGTAGGTTCAGATTCCCAAGTAAACTGGACAACACAACTGGTGAGGGGTCGGGAAGAGGCACGCAGGATTCTGAAAAGGTAGAGGGCAGTGGATTCGTGGGGTGACAAGACCCTGTCAAGAATGATTCTCTTTCCTCCCCCTCTGTCACACACACAGACACACCCATGCACATGCTCTCTATCATTAAAATAAATACATAAATAAATTAACAAGGTGAGACAATATAACTAGGTATACTTATTTTACTCCCTTTTTCTTTGCAATCAGTTAACATTCCATTTTTGGCTCAGAGATTCTTATACTTACAATAGGTCTCATGGAATATCTTTTTCTTCTCCTGCTCCATTTTACAGCTAAAGTAAGTGAGGCCAAGAGAGGTGAAGAAACATCTCAACATTTGCAGTTTTAATTAACATTGTTACTGACTTCAGCTTTTTTCTGCTTGTTTGCATATCTTACACATTTTCTTTGAAACTGCTGAGACAAACTAAATTAGCTTAGTACTTAACTTAATTCTACTCTATCTAAAATGCACGTGTGTAAAATTTCCCAGAATGAAAAACATACCTGTATTGGGGACCAGCAGGTGGCGTGGTGGTTGAGGTGCTGGACACTCCCACATGGCTGACCACGGTTCGAGTCCTGGGCCTGGCGGCTTGCTTTCTCACTTTCTCTCTCTCTCTCTATCTCTCTCTGTCAAATTAAAATAAAATAAACAAATAAATAAAATTAAAAAAAAAAAAAAGACATACCTGTATTGGAGATAGTCTGAACAATTGCTGGGTAATGGAGACACTACTTTTTTTTTTTAAGAAGTTTTTGCTATAGGGCACGTGCGCTCGCCAGACAGAGAGAGAGAGACAGAAAGCGAGAAATCACCCCCCAGGGGGGACGGCCACGCTGCAATCCCTTCTCCTCCATTCTCCTCTCGGGATCTTGGGCACACACACACACGCGCCCGGCGTGAGTTTAAGCCACCGGGTCCGGGACACGAACCGCGGTCAACTACGTGGGAGTCCAGCGATATAGCCGTTACGCTAACTGCTGGTCCCATGGAGACACTACATTAAAAGGCAGTAAGAGTCATGTCACTGTACATGCCCTAAGAAAGACCGAGAAAAACAACATGGAATTTGTCTTTAACAATGGACAATGGTAGGGTGTTCATATTTACTTCTACATTGTAAGATTAGGATTTCCAAAGACATTTTTCAGTTGCTTACCAAATGTCTAACCATTTGGGTGGTAAATTGGTAATTACAAGCTTCGGGAGTTTGGGAGCATGAGATTTAAAGAGCTGATCCCCTCGAGCTTATATTATCTACGCTGTGTCCAGTCTTCCTTTCTAATATCTTTATCCATCTGTTTTAGACTCATAGTTCTCATACCCAGAAAAGATATTAAAGATAATCATTCTCTTTCCCTTTTCTCACTCCATTTTGCAGAAGATCTAAGTGAGGTCATGAGAGGTGAAGTAACATCAATACATTTACATATTTAGTGAGTGTTGTTACTGATTTTAACGTTATTGTTTTTTTTCCCATTCATTCAGTGAATTTTCCCTCACTGCAGCATGCAGTATTATTTTTATTCAAATTAAAGGCTAGAAAATAAATATTAAGAAAAGTAACGAAAGAAATATAGTGTCAGTTTTAAAGGCAATTAATCCCCTAATGACCATTGGTGAATACTTCACTTCTAATTAGGTGCTTAAAAACATTTTGATCTTAGTACAGTTGAACACGCTCTTCTGATCTTACTTATATGATTAATTTATGTAGTAAGTCTTTTCCAGAACCAAAAATGTCAATTCTTTGTCTTTGAAATGGATACATTATTCTGCATTTTCTTTGGGGCCTTTCTCCTACTTAAAATTTGTACCACAATTATAAAATTAAGAAAACGGTTGATAGTAAATATGTTGATATTATGAGAGATAAAAATTAAAATTGAAAAGTAGCTTCTTTTTTTTACTTTTCAAAAGAAAAGTAGCTTACTTTTCTTTTGAAAAGTAGCTTCTTAGGCTGGTATCCAGGACCCTTGGAGGAGTTTGTAAAAGCTACAATCTCCTTTCCTTTCATAAACACCCTTATGCATAATGACCTGCATTGGTACGTTGGACCCTCCGAGGGTCCCTTGCACAGTAGAGAAATGTGGAGCTTTTCCTCTACTACTTCAGACACAGAGACTAAGGGCCAGCAGTGGCATGGTGGTTAATGCAATGTATCCCACATGGCCAACTCCACAGTTCGAGTACCAGACTCCATGGTTTGAAAAACCTGCTGGGCATGTGTGCATGCATGCCCAAAACCCCAAGAGGAGATGAGGAGAAGGGATTGTAGCATATCCATCTTCTTGAGGGGTGATTACTCACTTTCCCTCTCACTGTCTCTCTGTCTTCCTCTGGCAAGTGCACACACCCTGTGGCAAAAATCAAATGTAGGGACTAAGTAATTCCCTTATAATCTCTGCATTTTATAAAAGTGAGACAAGGAAAGAAACATAACACGGAAATACTATAGTTTAAATGACGTGATATTTTAAATTAAATTTTATATAATGCAGACTTAGCTTTACCCCCAATATAAAACTCTCAAACTGTTAAACATTTTTAAAGATTAGTAAATTAAGACACATAATAAATATTTAAAATGGATTGTCTGATCCAAGGTGACAGTTACTGTCCATAGTATTTTATGTAGGCACTGACAAGAATACAGATATAAAAACAAAAATGTCACTAAAAATACCTTTTTTTCTTATTTTAGAAAAACAATTATGCATTTTTTTTTTCAAAACTGAGACTCTGCCTAGCTACTTAACAGCAACCAATAAGGACAATAATTTGTTATTATTTTTAGATTATTCTAAGGGAAATACTTTTGGAACATTACCTTTCCTTAGATTTCTAGGAACTGTGCATCTTATCTAACAAAAACAGAAGCTCCTAGGATCCCACATCTGATCGCTTTTCCTATGGCAGAATCCATTAAGTATTCAGTAGATACTGGTTTTCTTCCTAAGGTTAAGCCCCCTGTCACAGCACATTATTTTCTATAACCAGTGCTTAGCCAAGCTTTTTTTAAAACTACACACTTGTCTTTGCAAATAGGGCCTCTGAAAAATTAATCTGTAATTTTACACTGCATTCTAGTTTGTGTGCATATGACTGTCAAATTGTCATGGAAGACAAAATAGATTCAGAGAAGAAAAAGTATGCTATAAAATGCTGCCAAGCCTGCCTTGATGATTCACATTTAGTGTGTTATTCTTTAAAGAAAGGGAGACAGACTCAGCCTTGGCTATTGTAGTTATTCGTTTTATCTACATTTGACTTTTTTTTATAGAGAAATTTTTGCTATAGGGTACATGGGCTCTCTGGGAGACAGAGAGACAAAAAGTAAGAAATCACCCCCCGGGGGGTATGGCCATGCTACAATCCCTTCTCCTCCAGTCTCCTTTTGGGATTTTGGGCATGCACACACACACACCCAACATGAGTTTTAAGCTGCTGGGTCCGGGCCTTGAACTGTCCCGCAACACAACCACTATGCCATCCTCTAGTCTGTACATTTGACTTTTTTAACAGCCAGACATGTTACTACCTACCTTTTCATGTGTGGTTGAGTTTCATTTTTGTTTTTCTTGACCAATTAAAAAATTCTGCTTTACCAACAAGTTTTCTTTCCTAATAAGCTCTAAATATTGGCTAGAAAAAAGGGAAAGGTGGTATTTCATCTTTTTGTTGTTTATAGTGATCTCTTACCTTCAGAGAACATTTTGTTGTGTTCTAATACCCCCATAAAGAAAAATGTACCCAAGACATCATAAAATGTCTTCACCCAGGCTGTTGAAAAAAAAAACACACAGTATTTTACATATAATCTTTAGAAAAAGTGTTTTGCCACCTTTCAGAATTAATGACCTCTGACATTTCTCTTCAATCCTTTAAATGGTAACTATTTTATAATTGTTGAAATAAAGGCTTTCATGTAAACATTGCACATAAAACCAATTGTAAATGAAGTGTAGGAGAACAGTTTGTTTTGCTTCTTCTTCATAAAGAGGGGGTCAAGGTGTCTTTGCTGACAGAGGTAAGCAGTTGGTGGTCCACTGCCATGTGTGGGCTGCCTACATCCATCCTGACTCTGGCTCCAAGACAACCATGATGGGAGACAGTCCTCCGGCCAGGATGTGGGTCTCTCCATTAAACTGTCAACTACACAGGGACAGTCAATCCGCATAACTCTTTTACTCTGTTTAGCCGTCTGCCCCAAATCAGACATTCCAAAAACCCTTGCTGTAGGAATTAATTAAGCTACCTTGAACACTTACATTGGTCACACCATGACTATTTAAGTTTCTTATTGGCAAGAAATATGAAAAACGCATTTTATATAAAAATAACTAAGTTCCTTACTAAAAAGGTATATGCAATTTTTTGAATGTCTCAAATTACAGTTTTAATGCAAAGTTAACAGAAACTATGGGATTTCAAGTACAGCATTAATTTTTTGACTGTTAATAAAAGTATGCTTCTGTGATTATCTTCTCAGGGTAAAAAAATGGCACATACTGTAGATGCATTAATATGATATTTGTGGTTTATAAAAAGAAAAATTTCACCAATTATCTAGTATTTCATTTTTGTGTGTCTAACATCTAAATGTATAAAAATAAGCTCATGTGGAAATATCCTGATATTTAGAACTGTGAAGGAAAGTTTTATCCAGAACATGAAAGCATAACCCTGTGGTATTAACAATATCGACTAGATTCTAAACCGTACTTTTATTTCATAAGCAGAGGAATTCGTGTCTCCAGCGTCGCCGCCTAGCACTGACCCAGTCTGGTTCACTGACTCAGGTTACCCCTTGGTCTCTCTGCGCAGGAAATATCCTTGTAGAGACAAGAGCGCACTAACCTCTGGGCCAGCATGCTAAAAAGTCTCAGAGCGCTTTGATGCACGAGCTTTGGCAATTTGGGCAGACAATAAGATAAGCATAATGAGCTAAATCTCTTCTTATACATTTTACAAACGTCTGACCTATTTCAATGAACTTCTGCTTCTTAGAAATCTACATCTTGAAGTAAAAGAAAACTATGTATTTTATAAAAAAAAATTCCTATATTCTAAAATTTTTAAATTTTTTTTTAATACTCTTCTCTAGATTTTAGTATTTTTTTTTTTTTTCTTTGCTGCTAAAGTCATATTGGATTATGGGGCCAGCAGGCGGTGTGGTAGATAAGGGCGCTGGATTCCCACATGGCCAACCATGGTTCAAGTCCTGGACCTGGTGGCTTGCCTTCTCGCTTTCCCTTTCTCTCTCTCTCTCATAAAACAAAACAAAACAAAACAAAACAAAACAAAAAAATAAAACAAAAAAACCCCAAAAAAACAAAAAAAAACTAACAATAACAAATGGTAATAAATAAATAAATAATTCTAAAAAAATAAAAAGTCCTATTGGATTCTTATTTTTTAAAATTATGATTCCTGGTTTATAAACAAGAATTATACGTCTTCATGGGATAAAGTGTAGTTTTTCAAAGCATACATGCAGAGTGCAATAATCAAATCAAGGGTATTCATCTCAGTTATGTCAAAAGCACAGACAGGAGGGGTCTTCAAAAAGATCATGAAAAATATGTGTTAAAAAAAAGAGCTAAGCATGAATTTCAAACATTTTTGCACCAAAATAAACTCATACTTGAATTTCATTTTTAAAGGAATTTTTTGAATTACCTGCATGCCATTTTATGTGAATTGAGAAGAATGAGGATGTCGTTCTAGCTGGAAGATGCTCTTTACTTTTTCTACACACTGTGCACACCTGCTGGCCGGTGTGTGCCGTTGCCATTCACAGGCGAGCTCAGGCTTGTAAGGCTGAACCAATAGCAATTACTTGGCACCACAGGACTCTACTACCCCTGGGAGTCACTCTGGATGTATGTATAGAAATTATAGTAGTTTGGAATCACAGTATATTTAAACAGGAAAGAAGGCAATAGTCATTTTCTACTCTTAATAGAGAGTTTAAAAGTAACGATACGGGGAACAGCTGATGGAGTAATGGTCACGTGGCTGGATTCCCACGTTGTCGACCGCTGTTTGAATCCTGGACCCATTGGCCTGAAACTCACTCCAGGTGCGTGTGTGTGCGTGCCCAAGATCCTGAGAGGAGAATGGAGGGGAAGGGATTGTGGCGTGGCCATCCCCTCGGGGGGTGATTTCTTTCTGACTCTTTAGCAAGTGCACACGCCCTATAGCAAAAATCTCTCTTAAAAAATACTTCTCTCTTTTTAAATATATATTTAAATTGACACAATAATTGTGCCTATTTGTAGGGGTCCAATGTGATTTTTCTATACAATATTACAATGATTGAATCAAAATAATTAGTGTACCTATTGTGTCAGTCACATGTGATTGCATTGTGTTGGGAACATTTAAAATTCTCTTTTTTTACACTGAGATATAGAGTAAGGTGTGGTTAACTATATTCTCCCTAGGTTTTTGCTATAGTGCGTGTGTGCTCACCAGAAAGACAGAGAGATGGAAAGCGAGGGGCTATGGGCATGCACACATACCCGCCCGGCATGAGTTTAAGCCATTGTATCTTTGACTTGAACCACGGTCAACTATATGGGAGTCCAGTTACACAGCCATTATGCCAGCTGCTGGTCCCATCCCTACTATATTTTATAACACTAGAAATTGTTCCCTTCGTTTATCTGGAATTTTGTTTCCATTAATCAATTCCTCTATCTCCTCTCCATCCTTTGCTGTCTCTGTAGTCATTCTTCATCTCTCTACTTCTATGAGGTCTTTTGATTATTTTTTTAATAATTTTCATATGTAAGTAAGAACGTGGTGTTTCTTAGTCTGTTTCTGTGCTTGCCTTATTTCATTAGCATAATGTCCTCCAGGCTTGCTCATTTAACATAAAATGACAATTCATCCATTTCAAAGGCTGAGTAGTAACCCTTTGCATAGATATGCTACATTTTATATATTCATTCTTTAACTGATGGACACTGAGCTTGATTTCATATCTTGGTAATTATGAATAGTGCTAAAATAAGCATTGGGTGCCAGTATCTTTATGACATGCTGATTTCCTTTCCTTTGGAAATGTACTTAGTAAGGAAGACAAAGAGATACTCCATACTCCCCACCCCAACACATGCACAGCCTCCCCTCATCTCTGCCTCCAGATCTGCACATTAGTTACAGTTGATCACCCTACATCAGACGTATCATTACCAGCTAAAGTCCATAGTCTACATTAAGGCTCCCTCTTGGCATTGTATATTCTGTGGGTACAGACAAATGTGTAAAGATGTGTATCTACCATTATAGTATCATACAGATACTGCCCTAAAAATCGTCTGCGCTCCCCACCCCCTCCCCTGCACTAGGAAACCATTTCACTTCTGTCATCTCCGTAGTTTTGCAGAGCATTATTATTCTGCTTATGAAAGAAACTTTCTATGCTTTGTCCAGGGTATTTTCCAATGTTAGAAATACCAACAGAGATGTACCTTCAGGAAAAAATTAGTGAGTTGTCATTACAACAATCTTGTCTACTAACCCAGGATTGCTTTGTCTTGGGTTTGCTTTTGTAATAACTTAAAGAGATGGATAGAAATTGGGAACCAGCAGTAATGGCTATGTCGCTGGACTCCCATGTAGCCGACCGCGGTTCACGTCCCGGACCCGGTGGCTTAGAACTCATGCCGGGCACATGTGCGTGCGTGCCCAAGATCCCGAGAGGAGAATGGAGGAGAAGGGATTGCAGCGTGACCATCCCCCCGGGGGGTGACTTCTCACTTTCTGTCTCTATGTCTGTCTCTGTCTGGTGAGTGCATGCACCCTATAGCGAAAACCTCTCAAAAAAAAAAAAAAAGAGATGGACAGAAATTATGAACATTCTTTTGAAGAGGTCATCATTCTTGAGAATAAGGGAAATAAATTATAATCCTTTTACACACATATGGTATTTTATAATTTATTAGATCTCTTCACTAACATAATTTCATTTGTATTCTGATACTTTTCATGGGGAGATATTGACCTACTGGGATTGATGAAGAGTATCTCAAAAAGACAGTTGGAATTAGAGGTCTTCGGATTGTAATCAACAGTATAGAGTTGGTTTATGTGAAAATAATATTCTAGCTCTGTTAAGAATTAAATTTTCTTCTAAAATGCCATTGCTTTTAAACTATTTTCAATACATTAATCAATTACCTTTTAAAATTTTCTAAACATAACATTTTATATCAGGTGCAGCTAGTAAAAGCTGGTTTTTGCTTGTTTGCTTCTTAGTAAGAGATGTATAATATATTTTGGCAGTTTTGTTGTTTTATGTGTTTGCCAGAGAAAGGCAGGGAGGAGTAGAGGAGACAGCACCCCCACTATGAAGAATGGTCTCTCTACTTTCTAGATTTTGGGTATGCACATGTGCCCAATCTGTTTTTCGAGCCACGGGGTCTTAGACTTAAACTGCTGAGTCACCCATGTAGGATCTGGATGCCTTAATCACCAGGTCACAGAGCCAGCCCAAGAGATGTGTTATTTGTGTAATCACCATGAAACCTTGACCACTGTCTTTGATCCTGGAGGAGTGATATGCACTAAAATAAAAACTCTATACCACTTAATTGTTAATGATTCAAATTCTTTATTCCTATCAAGACTTTACCAAAAACCCCCACCTTTTCTTAACTTTTTTTTTTTTTTTTTTTTGGAGAGGTTTTTGCTATAGGGCGTGTGCGCTCGCCAGACAGACAGAGAGAGACAGAGAGACAGAAAGCAGGAAATCACCCCCCCCAGGGGGGATGGTCACGCCGCAATCCCTTCTCCTCCATTCTCCTCCCAGGATCTTGGGCACGCACGCACACGCACCCAGCGTGAGTTTAAGCCACCAGGTCTGGGATGCGAACCATGGTTGACTACGTGGGAGTCCAGCGACATACCCATTATGCTAACTGCTGGTCCCTTAACTCTTATAAATTACGTAGAGTGCTGCAAGTGTTCCCATGTTTTTTTCATCATGCTCTTATCCACCAAAATTCAGCAAACTCTGCCTTAGCCATCTATGTTTCAAATAGCCTTCTCCTCCCTTCTTACTGCTGACTTTCAAATACGGAAGCCTTTGATCCATCCTGTTCAGAGGAAGGAGCAACAGGAGCAACTGAGCAGCCAAAACGGAGTCCTCTTTGGAGGGTTTATTAGTTTGCCAGGGCTGCTGTAACAAAATACTACAGACTCAATGGTTTAAACAATATAGCTCTATTTTGTCACAGTTTTGCAGATCTCAGAAGCCCAGGATCAAGGTTTGGCAGGGTTGGTTTTCTCTGCACTCTCTCTCTCTCTCTGACCACCTTCTTCACATGTTGTCCCTCTGTGCACAGAGATCCCTGGGACTTCTGAGTGGGTCCAGATTTTCTCTTCTTATTGATACTAGTCATACCACTTTAGGCTTACGGTCCATTTGACCTTAATCACCTCGTTAGAAGTCCTTTTTCCAAATAAAGTAACATTCTTACAGGGATTTGGACTTAAACATGTGAATTTAGGTAAGAAAAAGGATACAATTTAACCCCTAACAGAGGGCAAAGAAAGGAGAGCACTGGCCACATCTGTTTTTTTGTTTTGTTTTGTTTTGTTTTGTTTTGTTTTGGGGAGAGGTTTTTCGCTATAGGGCGCGTGCGCTAGCCAGACAGACAGAGAGAGACATAGAGACAGAAAGCGTGAAATCACCCCCCAGGGGGGATGGTCACTCCGCAATCCCTTCTCCTCCATTCTCCTCTCGGGATCTTGGGCACGCACGCACACGCGCCCGGCGTGAGTTGTAAGTCACCGGGTCCGAGACGCGAACCGCGGTCGACTACGTGGGAGTCCAGCGACATAGCCATTACGCTAACTGCTGGTTCCCGCCACATCTGTATTTTTAATTCTAACTACAGCTATAAATGAATGACTTCAATGGTCAGTGAGTTCCTGTTGGGACAGGTAAAGTTTCCCTGTTATTTTGACACTGAAGTATATGTGTATGTCATAGCAGAGAATGTTTCTTCCATAGATTTTATCTAATTAACATGGTCTCTGTTACATTTCCCCAAGTGTGGGAAGTGAAGTAGGAAAGAACAGAGAAATCAAAAAGCACCCCCTTTTCTTTTCTTTTCTTTTTTTTTTTTTGAGAGCATATTGCTATAGGGCTCTTGCACTCACCAGAAAGACAGAGAGAGAGAGAGAGAAAGTGAGAAATCACCCCCCAGCGAGAATGGCCACACCGCAATCCCTTCTCCTCCATTCCCCTCTCAGGATCTTGGGCACACACACACACACACACACACACACACACACGTGTGCCCGGCGTGAGTTTAAGCCACTGGGTCCGGGACTTGAACCGCAGTCAACTACATGGGAGTCCACCGACATAGCCATTACACAAACTGCTGGTCCCCAAAAGCCCCTTTTAGATAGCTCTAAGAGGATAGGAAATTTCATGAAATGGGCTTGGGAGGCCTACAAACTGATGGCTCATGAGGAAATACTCAAGTGAGTTGTTTTCTTCTTTGTTTATTTGTTTGTTTTTAAGTTTATTTACTTCTAGAGAGAGAGATACTCTTGATTTGGTCACATCATGCCACAGCCCCCGCCTCCCAGCCTTCCAGCCTGCCACCATCACAGATGTGCCTGGAGAGTTTAGGTCAACAGGTACCTCAACTCAAGACTCTTGCATGGTTCCCAAATCACATGTTGATGCCCCACTCCCTGTGCCCTGAAGCTAGGCTCATGTTTTATTTTTTACATTAATGCACCAAAGTTTAGGCATGTCTCCCCTAAATTTGTGTTAGGAAACCCAAGTACATAGCTAGAGGGAAACCTACGTAATATAACGCCATCTAATTCTTAGGTGAATGAAGAGTCAGTGTTGCCTGAATTTCTAACTTATCATAAGAATTTAGAGTTTAGACTGTATTTTTATGTAAAATTGTACAAACTTGGAAAAATTGTTGGAATTAAGTAAAACATACCTGTAGGCCATATTTGTGTGTTACCATATTCTTTTCAAAGCACATTGAATTCATAACTTTATCTATCTTCCAACAAATGTGTAAAATGTGTACGATGATTAAGCTTTTAAATATGGTAAAATCAAGGCTCATAGAAATAAATGAACTTGCTGGATTTCATCCAACAAATACATGGCAGAGGCAGAATTAAAACCCAATGTTTGGTATCAAAGCCTTTCGTTTTCTTTCATCCTACCTCTCAGATGAATTTTAATCCCAGTTTCATAAAACACACTCACTTATTTCTAAATTCTTATCTGAAGCTTATTTCATAATGATTTACTGCTGTTTTTGAAAGAAAAATGAAAAGAAATAGAAACTGAGATCATGGGACCCATAATCCTCCCTTTCTTAGTTACAGCAGTTGAAACCTATTGGAGTCACTACACTCTCTATAATGGAAGCATAATCTTTCTGAAGGCTAAGTACACCTCAAAAAACGACTTATCATTGAAAGACAGAAGTATGGGGATAGTGTCAGACTAATTGCACACCACCCTTTGGAAAGGCCAGGACAGTCTCTGGAAGGTACCGGGTAGTATAGAGCTCAGAGCAGGCAAGTCCCATGCTGAGAAATCCTGCCACGGGACCACTTTGGGAGTGATTCTTTGAACTCTAGATTCATTCATTGTATCATGTGATTATCAAATTATTAGAATATCATATATTTATTTTTGGACTTATAAAATAATGCATTAGATGGATGAATAAATGAGGCCACTAACCCCTGACTCTTTTTCTGGCTCTCTGTTTCCTAAGAATGTCTCTAAAACTCCTGGGACTAGAATAGAAATGTCTCCATTCTCTCAGCCTCAGCCTCAGTTGACTTACCATTTTCCTTTCCCAATACATGTCTTTGCTATTCTTCACTCATGACCATAGCTGATTTCTCAATGTTGATGAAAATTGACTGTTTTTTTTCCTTCCCTTCCCTTCCCACTCTTCCCTTTATTTCCATTCCCTTCTCTCTGTCAACTAAGTTCCTATCCATTGTTCAAGATTCAAATATAGGGACCAGCAGTTAGCGTAATGGCTATGTCGCTGGACTCCCACGTAGTCGACCGCGGTTCGAGTCCCGGACCCGGCAGCTTAAACTCACGCCGGGCGCGTGTGCGTGCGTGCCCAAGATCCCGAGAGGAGAATGGAGGAGAAGGGATTGCGGCGTGGCCATCCCCCCTGGGGGGTGATTTCCTGCTTTCTATCTCTCTGTCTCTCTCTGTCTGTCTGCCGAGTGCACGCGCCCTATAGCAAAAACCTCTCCAAAAAAAAAAAAGAGATTCAAATATAGCCTCTTTCAGAAATTTTCTATGATCCTAGTCTTTTTTCAAGAAGAAAATTTTATCATTCAGTCTTGTGCTTCACAATATTTTAAACTCTTTGACTGCAAGGGTTGTTTACAATCTCTGTATCATTAACCAATTACATCATGGACAAATTTAAAAATGTTAACTGAAAGCCTTCATGAATTATGTAATTATTTTCATGTCTGCTCAGGAATTAAATACCAAATATGCTATTTTGTCAACTTCCCATTAACTTTCTTTTTTTCTTCCTACCGTGGCTCACCCATATATATATCTCATTTACCTATAAAACATATATGAAAATCGAGAATTCAGGTAAATCTGTGCTTACAGTTTTATAAACCTGTTTATGAGAAATTATAAGATATACTGTAAATCTTTGCCTTTGTTCAAAAAAAAAGACTGTCAGAAACTAAAACTTGTCAACTCGAGCATATCTCCTTCACATATTGTTCTGCTCTCCCAGGTGGTTATTTAAATACAACTTTTCGGAAGTTGAATGCTATAAATTCGCATGCTGATTTTATTAGGGGAAATGGTCACATTCTGTTCATCCAAAATGCAAGCTAAATTGGTGAGAGGCTGTGACATTTTGCCACTTGGCTTCAACTTAAGAGAACAGAATCAGTACTGAAGTTGGTTTCCAAGGCTGGGTCTTTGCCTTTTATAAGATGATGGGATTTGGCTTAGAAAAATTCCAAGCTTCCTTTCAGCTGCTTCTCTGCTAATCTACACTGCTACTAAAGAGAAAAGAAATTTAAAATGCCAAGCTGCAAAATATCTGTAAAGAGCAAAGACTATGTTTGTGTGCTGGCACATTTCAGGGAAAAACAAAGGCAAATACTAGCTTCTTATCAACACTTGAACCCCAAACTTTGGAACTGAAGTTGTAGGCAGGTCAAATAATTTCACAGAAGAGGAAACCTGACTCATATTAAGCCATAGTTTTTTCAATTGTTATTTAAACTGCCAGTCCAGTGTTTTCCTTTATTACATAAGAACATGGTAATCAAAACAGAAAACAAATAAAAATTATTTCCATTTTAGATGAAATAGTATTTCAAAAAATAAAATGTAAGACAAGTTGAACCGATGGTTTTGTGATCAGTGATCTGAAGAAGAAATTGTTTATTATTCACTTCTCATTTTCTGAAAATGGCTTTAATAGAATGAGTTTATATTAAAAAAAGGAAGTAGATAGCCTTCTTGCTAATCAGCTTAACATGTGTAGAACCACATATATAAATAAATCATGGATATTTCACTACGTATCAAACAGCACTTTGTGTAAGACACTCTGCAAGATGATTTGGGTATGTAGACATAAAGTGAGTAAGAACTCTGACATCTTGTAGTGCTCTAAAATAATGAATATACTATGAAAGGATTCGCATGTAATACTCAAAAGTATTCACATCAATAAAGAAGCATTAGTATTCTCCTTATATTCTTCAAAATGCAGAATACCATTTGGTTTCCTTGATGAGTACATGTTAATGACTTTTTTAAGTTAAAATATATTTTAATTTCTACATAATTGGTTTTCAATGAAAAAAAGCATAGTATTGGGACTGGCAGTTAGTGTAATGGCTATGTCGCTGGACTCCCACATAGTCGACTGCGGTTCAAGTCCCGGACCCGGTGGCTTAAACTCACGCCAGGCATGTGTGAGTGCGTGCCCAAGATCCCGAGAGGAGAATGGAAGAGAAGGGATTGCGGCGTGGCCATCCCCCCTGGGGGTGATTTCTTGCTTTCTATCTCTCTGTCTCTCTCTGTCTGTCTGGCGAGCGCATGCGCCCTATAGCAAAAACCTCTCCAAAAAAAAAAAAAAAAGCATAGTATCTCTTATAGATTCCCAACACAAAATAATTGCCTTTTGTAAGTTAATATAGAATGTGAAAAAGTATGTTGACTTATATCCATGATTTTTATCATAGGCTCCTTGGGAATATATACTCTGTGTGTGTGTGTGTGTGTGTGTGTGTGTATAAATGAATAAATAAATAACTAAATAAATATATGTATATATAATATATATTTGTTCATTTTGCCATAGGGTACATGTACTCGCCAGAGAGAGACAGAGATAGGTAAAGTGAGAAATCACACCCCAGGGGGCATGGCCACTCCACAGTCCCTTCTGCACCATCCTCCTCTCAGGATTTTGGGTGCCCATATATACACAACAGGTGTGCTTTTCAAGCCCCCAGGTCTCAAACACCAGTTGTGTCGGCCATGTGGGAGTTCAGTGCCCAAACCACCACATCATTTGCTGGCCCCCAGTTATGTTTTTTTTTTTGGAGAGGTTTTTGCTATAGGGCGCGTACGCTCGCCAGACAGACAGAGAGAAACAGAGAGATAGAAAGCAAAAAATCACCCCCCAGGAGGGATGGTCACGCCGCAATCCCTTCTCCTCCATTCTCCTCTCAGGATCCTGGGCACGCACGCACAAGCGCCCGGCGTGAGTCCAGGCCACCAGGTCCGGGACTCGAACCGTGGTCGATAGACTACGTGGGAGTCCAGCGACATAGCCATTACGCTAACTGCTGGCCCCTTGACCTAGTTATGTTTTTTAAATGCTTCTCTTTCACTAATGAGTTCATGTTCTTTAAAATTACAAATGGTTATTTCCTTTAGATTTTTGAAACACTGACTTTTTAAAAGAATTATTTTATTTAACTTTATTTATTTATTTATTTTAATTTGACCGGGGGGTGGGGGGGAGAAAGTGAGAAAGCAAGCCTCCAGGTCCAAGAATTGAACTACAGTCAGTCATGTGGGAGTCCAGCACCCTTAACCACCACACCACCTGCCAGCCTTTGAACCACTGATTTTTAACTGTAACTTTTAAGTTAAAATTACTCATGAAAGAAAAAAGAAAGTACAAATACAGTCACGAGGGCAAATTCTGGATTTAGATCGCTGTGTGTGTGTTTGAAGGAAACTTAACTGTGGATGCTGTGTGTATTATGCTTGATGAACAAAGTCTGTCTCATCAAACTATTCCAGACAGTAGGAACAGATTAAATTCACCCATTTGTTTTCATTCATTCACAAACATTTGCAGACAAGTTACTAGATGCCAGATACTGTACTTTCTTCATCTGTACAGGATTCAGCAGAAATAAGACAGACCCTGAGCTCAAATGCATTATATTTAGCAAATATAGAACTACAAATACATGTGTAATACAAAGTGATCACTGTGTTAAGAGAACTACAGATAAATAGCTGAGGTGAGAGTCAGAAGAGGAAGAGATGCTTTTCAGATGTCAGGATCAGAGATTTTGTGAAGAGAGTTGAAGTAAGTTTTCTTAATAAGCTAATTTTGGATCTGCAGATATAAATGGGGTAAGGCACATGAGAAAATTCAGATGTAGCAACAACGAATGAAGTCTATATAAATTGTCATGGCTAGGTAAACCTGGGATAGGTAGAAAGATACGGATCAAATCACCTACAGAGATTGATGCGTTGGTTTAGCAACCTGACAGTAAAGAGAGAGAACATGACTTACTCACTCGCGTCTAAATCTTTCTTTTTATTGTTTGCTAATCACGTATCTATACATGGGAAGGTAGGTAGATAAAACCTTCATGTTTGGAGAAACGTTTCACGGATCTACCATTTTTGTAGGGTCTGAGAAGACGCTTTGAGTAAGAGACTTGCCTGCTTTTCGTTTGCCAGAGAAGAGTACTCTGGGATGAAGTCACTCATTTTGATCATAAATGTATGGAAGTCAAATCGTGCATTAATAGAACCGTTGTGCAGTAGTAGGGCTAGTTGTGTGGCCCTGTCCTTCTCCTTTCGCCAGTGTTATTTTTCCATGAGTGACAGTTATACTTTGAAAAATACAATCTCTTCTCCATTCATTATTCCTACTTAAGACCATCAGTCAAGCTTACTCTGTTTCTACCATGTTTATTTAAAAAAAGAACAAGTCCCCTTTGCCTCCTTCTATATTACGGATGCCTACTTTGAGGAATCCTAAGAGCAAAATACTCACTAGTGCAGCCAAAATGGCTAAATCCAAATGCGTTCGCTGTAACAGGTAAGCAAAGTGACAGCTAGTATAATTGACGGATGTTGGTTATAGGCATTTGATTCATAAAAAATATGCAAAATTGTAAGGAAAAGCCTACTTCAACTGGTTCTTAATTTATTGAGGGATGTAAAGCAGGATCAAAGTACCCAGTGGGGCACGGTAAGGGCCATGCCCTGGACTGATTCTAATCCTGACTCTGCTGTTATCTAGCTGCAAGATCTGATTGGATTGTTTCTTTCCTCTGTTGGCCCTTGCTTTCTTCATCCGTAAAATGGAGAGACAGACTCCACTTCATAGCTCTAAGTTCTTTTATAAAGTTTATTTATTTTATTCATGGTAGAGAACATTGGTACATGCACAAGTGAGAAAGGCACTGTCAACGCTTGTCACACTGCAATCCCCGTTCCCCAGTCCTCTAGCTCTCAGGATCTTGGGTGCACGCACATGAACCTGGTATGTTTTCTGGACGTCCTGGGAATCCAAACCTGTGTAGGCCACATGGCTTCCAGCACTGAAGTTCAGTTTGCTACCAACTGTAGCAAACACCAGTCTCCTCCTGCAGCTCTAATTTTAAGGATATTGTGCTCATCAGAAAGACACAAATTATGAACTTTCCTTTCATCATCTGTTTTTGTTTTTTAAACCAAACTAGTGTTCTCGTGATTCTTTGTCAAAATGATAGTATATCCAAACAGAGCAAGGGAAAATGATACTCTGTACCCCAGGAGGCTAGAGAAATCATAAATGAACCAGGACTTTCTCTCTTCATTCCTTCTTAGAAGTGAATAGGTTAACTTTGAATTCCTTTTCTGAGGACTTACCATCACAGCAAGAAGCACTGAAGCGAAAATGTTTTCAACAAAACAGAGCGCTAGCTTTTCAGTTCCATCAGAACTGTTTGTCTAGCAGATTACTCTTTAGGCTGTTGAAATGAAAGTGACTGGTGTGACAGTACGCACAGGCTTGATTAAGCCCAGCAGAACACACCTGGGAGATGTGCTTTGTAGCACTGCTGGGGATACAATGCCAGGTCTTGGTCTACTCACACCCTCTGCGTACCTGCATGTTACAGGGATTCCTTTGCTTTGCTTGTACTTTTAATCTCACACTCCCTCTAGATTAACAGAAAGGACGTGTGGTGTCTGCCTCACCTCACCCACATCTCAGCAGTCCCCTCTGGATTAACAGAAAGGACGTGTGGTGTCTGCCGCACCTCACCCACATTTTAGCAATCCCCTCTGGATTAACAGGCAGGACGCATGGTGTCTGCCTCACCTCACCCACATCTCAGCAGTCCCCTCTGGATTAACAGGCAGGACGCATGGTGTCTGCCACACCTCACCCACATCTCAGGAGTCCTCTCTGGATTAACAGGAAGGACGCATGGTGTCTACCACACCTCACCCACATCTCAGCAGTCCTCTCTGGATTAACAGGAAGGACGTGTGGTGTCTACCACACCTCACCCACATCTCAGCAGTCCCCTCTGGATTAACAGAAAGGACGTGTGGTGTCTGCCTCACCTCACCCACCTCTCAGCAGTCCTCTCTGGATTAACAGGAAGGACGCGTGGTGTCTGCCTCACCTCACCCACATCTCAGCAGTCCTCTCTGGATTAACAGGAAGGACGCGTGATGTCTACCACACCTCACCCACATCTCAGCAGTCCTCTCTGGATTAACAGGAAGGACGTGTGGTGTCTACCACACCTCACCCACATCTCAGGAGTCCTCTCTGGATTAATAGGAAGGATGCGTGATGTCTACCACACCTCACCCACATCTCAGCAGTCCTCTCTGGATTAACAGGAAGGACGCATGGTGTCTGCCACACCTCACCCACATCTCAGCAGTCCTCTCTGGATTAACAGGAAGGACGCGTGATGTCTACCACACCTCACCCACATCTCAGCAGTCCCCTCTGGATTAACAGGAAGGACACGTGATGTCTACCACACCTCACCCACATCTCAGCAGTCCCCTCTGGATTAACAGAAAGGACGTGTGGTGTCTGCCTCACCTCACCCACATCTCAGCAGTCCCCTCTGGATTAACAGAAAGCACGTGTGGTGTCTGCCATACCTCACCCACATCTCAGCAACTCTGCATCACAAGTGCTCTGTAGTCATGTGCGCTCCAGCCAACTTCTCATTCATTGATCATATAGTTGTCTCCCACTGAGAATGTTTCCGTCACTGGGCATTGTAATCACTTCCAGGAAGTCTGTGTTTAAATGAAAGTGTAATTGAAACCCAATGAGCAAGTAACTCGTGCAGATTCTGGAATTGTTTCTGCTCTCTGACAGTAGGCATAATTATCCGGCATGCCTACAGCAACGTCTCGCTCACAGCAGAAGTCCTTTCCTACATATTCACAGGTGAAGTGTCATTGCCTTCTGGAAAGCTCACAGTATTTATGACAACTTTCATCAGACATTTATTTATTTATTTACTTATTTATGGAGAGGTTTTTGCTATAGGCCGCGTGCACTCACCAGGAAGACAGAGAGACAGAAAGCGAGAAATCACCCCCCCCAAGGGGATGGCTGCAATCCCTTCTCCTCTATTATCCTCTCAAGATCTTGGGCATGCATGTACACATGCCTGGCGTGAGTTCAGGCCACCCAGTCCTGGACTTGAACCATGGTCTACTACATGGGAGTCAAGCGACATAGCCTTTAAACCCAACTTCTGATCCCTGAGTACTGGAGGAGAAATTTGGGGCCCTCTGGATGTCACATTTGATTCAAGTCATAGAAAGTCTGAAACGTGAAGCAAGTAGAATTCAAATAAGGATGAAAACTTTTTTTTTCCCCTTTTAATATATATTTTCCTTTTACTGAGATCCAAGATTATTTTTGTGGTTAATAACCAAAGTATTGAAGATGGATTAAGTAATCGGGTTCATTCTTAATCACTTATTCACTTAATGATTCTATTTTTAGGGTTGTTTACTTAAGTTTTCCCTGATCTTCCTTCAGTAATTTTTCACAGTAAAGTACCATTCCTTTATATGGGATCAGGCAACCTTATGTATAGTCTTGTGATCATGAGGTTATTGCTTCTTGCATGAGCCTGGGTAAGTAAATTTCCACTTCAGTGTCTAGGTTTTTTATAAGATGTAAAGGAAAACATATTAGTAATTGTACTGTGTATTAGAGGAATGAAGGCCACACTTACTAGGGCATTCGTTGTACATGGCCTAGTTCCCTCTGTATTTCTTGTTTTAAGTAGTAATATAAGCAGCGGGAGAAGGTCAGTTTCTTGTATCCCTGTCCTTCAGCCACCCACGTTTCTTCCCAGGAGGAAAACACGGTTTTCAGCTTCTTGTGTATCCTTCAAGACATTGTCCAAACATAACAGAAAATAAATACAGACAGAAACACACACATATATATGTATATGTGTGTGGTTAACACAAGTAGTAGCATATAAAAATACATGCATGGGAACCAGCAGTTAGCATAATGGCTATGTCGCTGGACTCCCACGTAGTCGACTGCAGTTTGCGTCCTGGAACCGGTGGCTTAAAACTCACGCCGGGTGCATGTGCATGCATGCCCAAGATCCCAAGAGGAGAATGGAGGAGAAGGGATTGCGGCGTGGCCATCCCCCCTGGGGGGTGATTTCTCGCTTTCTGTCTCTCTGTCTCTCTGTCTGTCTGGCGAGCGCACGCGCCCTACAGCAAAAACCTCTCCAAAAAAAAAAAAAAAAATACATGCATGCTTGCATAATCTGTATGTATTTAATGCAAATAGTGATATGTACAAATATGCATATGCTTACAGATTGCTTTTTTTCTCTTGGAGATCTTTCTACAGTATGTCTTGGAGATATTTCTTTTTTTTTAACTTTGTAAAGAAGTATTCAGTCCATTTTATTTTTCATTATTATTATTATTATTTTTAATTTGCTTAGGGCACATCCACTCACCAGAGAGAGAGAGAGAGAGAGAGAAAGCAAGCTGTCAAGTTAGGGACTCAAACCACAGTCAGCTATGTGGGAATCCAGTGTCTTTTTTTTTTTTTTTTTTTTTTTTTCTTTTTTTTGGAGAGGTTTTTGCTATAGGGCACATGCGCTCGCCAGACAGACAGAGAGACAGAGAGACAGAAAGCGAGAAATCACCCCCCAGGGGGGATGGCCACGCCACAATCCCTTCTCCTCCATTCTCCTCTTGGGATCTTGGGCACGCACGCACACGCGCCCAGCGTGAGTTTAAGCCACCGGGTCCGGGACTCAAACCGCGGTTGACTACGTGGGAGTCCAGCGACATAGCCATTATGCTAACTGCTGGTCCCAGGAATCCAGTGTCTTAACCAACACACCACCTGCCATCCCTGGATATCTTTCAATAGTAGTATTAGCAAGCTGCTTTTTTTCTTTCAGCAGCTGCAGAATATACCATGTGTGGACATGCTGGAAGTTATTTAACAAATCCTCTATTAAGGACATTTAGATTGTTGCCAGTCCTCAATATTACAAACATCTTTGCCATGAATATAATCTTGCGCATACTGCATTCGGCACATACTCTACTATATCTGTAGATCAGATTCCTGGAAGTGGGTCAAAGGGAATGTTCATTGTGATATGAGAATTTACTTGCATTTCTTTTTTTTTCTTTTTCTTTTTGTTTGTTTGTTTGTTTCTTTCTTTCTTTTTTAGGTTTTTACCATAGGGTGTCTGTGCTGACCAGAGAGATTCAGAGACAGACACAAAGAGGGAAAGTGAGAAATCACCTTCCCTGGGGTGGGACAGCCATGCCCCAACCCCCTCCCCCATTCTCCTCTCAGGATCCTGGGCGCACACACACACATGCTCCCTGGAATTCTCAAGCAGTAGGGTTTGGGACTGGAGCTGTGGTTGGTCACGTGGTGTGTGGGAACCTAGCAGTGTTACTACTACACTACCTCTTGGCCCCTCTTTCACTTCTTAATAAGACCCTTTTGGCTATATCTCACAGATTTTGGTATTTTTTGTTTTATTATTATTCAATTATAACTATTTTTAAATATCTTGTGATTTTTTTCTTGACCCGTAGTTTTATATATGTAAAACATATATGACCCATACATTTTATATCTATAAAGCTTATATATATGGGGCCGGCAGGTGGCGTGGTAGTTAAGGGTGCTGACTCTCACATGGCCGACAGTGGTTCAAATCTTGGACCTGACAGCTTGCTTTCTCATTTTCTTTCTCTCTATGTCCCTCTCTAGTCAAAATTAAAATAAATAAAATAAATAAATAAAGTTAAATAAAATAATTCTAAAACATATATAGATAAGATATACATATATATGATGTATTTATGTATATAACATATATATGTTGTTTAATTTCCAAATATTTATGAATTTTTGCTGTCTGGGAACATACTGTAAGTGCTTTCTACACAGACCAGCATATGTCTTAGTGAATGCTTCAGATGCACTCAAAAAAAAGTTCGCTCTGCAGTCGTTTGATGTAATGTTTTACTGTATTAATTACTATTGTTTGACAGTGTTCAGATTTTTTATTTTGGAGAGTTTTATGCTATAGGGCACATGCGCTCACCAGATAGAGAGAGACATAGAGACAGAAAGCGAGAAATCACCTCCCTGGGGGGGATGGCCACGCCGCAATCCCTTCTCCTCCATTCTCCTCTCAGGATCTTGGGCACACACGCACACGCGCCCGGCGTGAGTTTTAAGCCACCGGGTCCGGGACACGAACCGCGGTCAACTACATGGGAGTCCAGAGACATAGCCATTACGCTAACTGCTGGTCCCAACAGTGTTCAGATTTTTGATATCCTTACTGACTCTTGCTATATGTTCTATCATTTGCTGAGAAAGGAGAATTAAAATCTTTAATTATGATGGTGGAATTTAGTCTTCTCTTTTTTAATTCTGTCACTTTTTTTCTTAATGTAGTTTGTGTAGGAGTATTATGTGTAGGTATTAGTACATTGACTCTTGGTCATTATGAAAGTTTCCTCTTTACCTCTGGTAATAGTCTTAGTCTTGAAGTATCCTTTGTTTTATATTAGCATAGCTATTATACTTTCTAATGCTTACTGTTCATATATCTTTTCCATCCTTTTACTTTCAACCTGTATGAAACTTACAAGTTTCATTTACAGAGAGTATATCATGAGTCCTGCATTTTTATTTATTGTGGCAGGCTCTTTCTTTTAATTGTAGTGTTTATTTACATTGAACATGGTGACCAATATGGTTGGATCTTTATCTACCATCTTATTTTCCGTTTATCTCATTCAATCTTTATTCCTTCCTTTCTTTTCTTATTTCCTTTTATTTAATTGATACATATTGATAGTGCATTCTAACTCTTATATTGATTTAATATTCCTATATTGACTTATTACTCTACCTTTTTATATATTTATAATTTTTATTCTACAGAGTAAAATAGGTTGTTACTTTATGACAGTCTACTTAGAATTAATATTAGAACCTCGAAACAGGATCAGCAGGTGGCAATGGTGATAAGGGTGCTGGACTCATACACGGCTGACTGCGGTTCAAGTCCGAGACCTGGCGGCTTACTTTCTCACTTTCTCTCTCTCTCCTCATCTCTCTCTCTCTTTCTCTCTCTCCTTCTCTGGTCAAATTAAAATAAATAAATTAAATTAAATTAAATATTTTTTTTAAAAAAGAACCTTAAAACAGTATATTCATTTAATTCCCCATCCTTTCTGCAATGTTACATATATTGAATTTTTACATTATAATTTTCTCAGTGCAATGTCATTATTTTGTTTTAAAATTTAAAAGAAAAAGTATGCTATTTTATATTTCTCAACATATTTATTATTTTCAGTGCTATTCATCCCTTTCTTTGAAGCCTAGTTCCCATCTGGTCTTCTTTCTCTTCAACCTTAGTAATGCAAGAAGGCTAGAAATGAAGTCACTTCTTCTTTTATTTTTTTTCTTTTCTGAAAATACTTTTACTTTACCATACCAAGTTTGAAGGATATATTCACTGGTTATAGAGTTGTGAGTTCAACTAGCCTGTTCTGCATCAGCTTACTGGTTGTGCCAGGACCATGGCTGGCTCCAGGGCGGGATAGAGACCCTGTGGATGGTGCCTGTTTCTCTCTCTGCCTCTTAGGGAATAAAGAAGTAAATCTGAAACACAAACAAAACACAACCATGAAGTGAAGGTATGGTTAGCCTTAACTTTCAGATAATAAAACTGAGTTTCAGAGAAATTAAGTAGCTTGTCCAAGGTCAAAAAAGCAGGGCTTTGAATAATTGTACTTCCAAAATTATGTTTTCAGTACACCTCAGGTTGCATTATTTTATGGCCATATAAATTTACCTTGTTTCCTTGTCAGATATTGCAAAGAATGAGTTAACAAAGAACCTTTATTTTTAGAGAAGTGAGCTCAGTAGTTTTCCAGTAGAAATTATCTTAGAAGGATACAAAGGTTTCCATATCTGCAGGGTTTTTTTTGAAGTTATAAAATTAGACTTGTTTTAGTCAAAGCAACCTCAGTTTTAAAAAATTGTTCATTTAGCATAATGTAATTTAGCATTTCTTTGCCTCTTGTCAGGATAGAAGACAATAGTTCTCTAGTTTGATTTAATATCATTATGTCTGAAAACACAGTTAACAAGCTGTTGCTAATATACCAAAGGTTTTCAAGTTCTGGGCATCTAAAGGCCATTAGTGAAGTAAGCAAACTAGAAGAGTCACAGCCAGATATTCAGGGGGTATAACAAAAGGAAATGTGTATCTCTGGAGTTGTTGGATGTAAATTTTGTTGCAAGAATCACCAAAGTTTTTGATTCATTTCATTCTTTTTTCTCTTTTTTTTTCATTCTTTTTTTTTTTTTTTTTAAATTGCTAGAGGTTATGTGTACACCTGAGAGAGACACCTCCATTTCTCCTTTTGGATTTTGGGCAAGCATGTACATGAGACTAGTGCATTTTTCAAGTTGCCAGTGTGGGACTCAAACCACATAATTGCCTTAATCATCACACCATCAGCTATCCTTCTTTTGTTTTTTTTTATACACAATGCAATAAACAGAGGTGACAGAATTGCACAGCAAACAAAGAAGATGGTTCTATGTGTTAAAAAGAGTTTATATTTTATATTTTAATTGGAAAGAAAAAAATCAAAACCAGAATGCCCTATGAATCTGGCATGTGTTTGAAAATCAATAATTTTTACATGACTTAGGGAGAATTGTTCCTCATAATGACTAAGATAGCAAAGACTGTTTTCTCTAATTAGATTTTTCTTTATTTGCTTTATAATAATAATATATTATCACCATTTCTTTGATTGATAAGTTGTTGAAATTTTTTTTGTTTTTGGAGAGGACTTTTTAAATTTTTAATTTTTTTTTTTCCTATAGGGTGCTTGTACTTGCTGGAAAGATAGAGGGAGACAGAGAGATAGAAAGCAAGAAATCACACCCCCCCAGGGGAGATGGCCATGCCACAATCCCTTCTCTTCCAGTCTTCTTTTGGGGTTTTGAGCATGCATGCATACGCCTGGCTGAGTTTCAAGCTGCTGGGTCTGGGACTTGAATCACAGTTGGCCATGTGGGAGTCCAGTGACGTAACCATCCCACCATATGCTGGTCCCCAAATAACAATGTTTTGTATGGACTTCTTAATTTTAATAAATTATTTAACTGTTTAATATGAATGATAAAGCTATAGAATACTTAAGCGACACCTGAGATTGCATAATTTGACAAACACTTGTCTTTTACATTTAGGGAAACTGAGAGTTTAAGAAGGAAAATAACCTTCCCAATTTGAACACAAGTTAGAGAGACACAGGTCTTGTGATGTCTTTTCACCAAATTATTTTGTTGGAGTAGATTTCTTTTTTAATTTCAAAACTTATTCAAAATAAAAGTGGAATATAACAGTTATTGTGCATACGTTTATGGAGCTTAAACAGTCATATGTACTATAATGTCAGGTAGTATCAAGTTACAAAGAATAAAAAAAGCAGGGTGAGAGATTAGAAAGTGACTCAGGATGTGCTAAATTATGTAAGGTAGGCAAGAGAAATCTCTTTGAAGTAGTCATATTTAAGCAGTGACCTAAATGAAATAGAAGATCAGATCAGATCATGTTGATTTGTTATTGAAGAGGTTTTCAAGAACAAGAGCTATTGATTGTGAAGGATTTGCAATGAGATGTGCTTGTTGTGTTTGAGCAACCACAAGATAAGTGGCTGATTGCAATGAGTGTTCATTCATTCATTGTACATTCATTCCATAGATTGCCAGAGCCAGAACTGTAGGAGGAGATGGGGATCTGCAAAGAGCAAGATGAAAATAAATTGTTGTTATAGTACTATTTAACTATATTAACTATACAGAGCTATACAAGTCACGTACTCATACTTGAGTTAGAAAGTACACATTTTGCAAGTAAAGCTAAGGGGAGCAAAAGTGGTTGTAAGTGAATCACATAACATTCTTTGCCTTCCAAAAATTTATTCCAAACAGATGTCTCACTGAAATGTAGAAATGATAAAAGTTATTATCTCAAATCTTTTATTTAAAATAAATAATCTCAAATAATTGTATAGTTATTTGTAGGTTTCAAAGAATGTTCATCTGTGTTACATAATTTAAAAGCCATTAGTTTGTAGTAAATGTATGAGCAGTCTTCAAAAAGTTCATAGAAAATGCATATTATTAAAATAAAATTATGCACAGATTTCTAATTTTTTAAACCAAAAATAAATTCCTAATTCATTTCTAATTTTTCACAAACTATTCAAAATCCCTTCATATCTTTAGTTTACAATAAAAGATGTTTAGGATCAAAGAGGTTAAACGTGATTTGATGAAGACAAGGTGAAAAACGTCGGTAGATAATAAATCAGAAATTTAGAAAATCTGAATGATTTTTTGAGAAAATAGTTACTGTTCATTTCTCCAAATATTGAAGAAAATTCTCTTCTTCTAGTCTGTTCATTTTTATGTCTTGGTATAATTATTGATATAGGAACTTCCAAATGGTTAGTTTAATTTAGGCAGTACGATGTGCACTATTAGTAAATGCAACATGGAAGCATATGCATTACATTGGATCATCTCAAAAGCCACAGCATGTTTTTCTGTGCAAAAATGCATCATGACATTTCCAATGACCAAATATAATGGCCTAGAATAATGACAAGTAGTATATATATGCAAGTTGGAAGTAGAATAGAAAATATTTTTATTGAAGTTATGTGATCTACAATACTATGCTTTCATCTTGAACAAAATTTGCCTGTACCCATGATTGATTGGTTATTATTGGTATTAAAATTGCCATACATCATCTGTTAGCTAATTATGTAGAAAAAAGTTGATTGAAAGAAAAAGATTTTGCAAAGTAATATTTGTTATTTTATTTCATTTATACTACATTTGTGTGTGTTGTGTTTGTGCATTGTTTTTGTTTGTTTTTAGACAAAGTCTCAATGTGTTGCTCTCCTCCTGTCTTGGCCTCCTGAGTAGCTGAGGTCACAGGTACCCGCCACCTGCACCATTCCTCCAGACAGGGTCTAGCCCTGTTCCTACCCTGGCCATGAGTGCACAGTCCTTCTGCCTTGGCCTTCAAGAAACTGCGACTACAGAGGTGCACCAGTGTACCTGGCTTTCGGGTGCACCAGCACTCAAAACTGAGCCTTCCCAGTGTCTGCAGCCTGCCAAACAGCGGTGTTCCACGCATGCTGCCATAGCTGAGCCTTCACCACGTTTAAAATGACTGAATGATTTCCCCCCTCCACTTTATATATAAGATCTCTGTCAAACTTACTTAATAAATAGCCTACGATTATACATGTAAATAAACTGAGTCAATATTGTCTTAAATTCTACCTTGCAACATACTCTTTGCTCTTTCTCTGAGGTAGAAATATTTTATTATTTTCTTCAGCAAGAATAAGTTGAGTGCTGAATGTGCTGGGCTTTATAGAAAGTATTGAAAGGAGCATACCTCTGGGAATCAAAGCTCACAGTACCTACATGGGAATGCCAAAACAACCAGGATACAGGCAGCCCAGGTTAGATACTAAAGGAAATACCAAATACTTTGAGGAACTAAGGAGAGAAAGTGCACTATACTCTGAAGTATTTAGAGAGAGCACCTTGCATGGTCTTCTCATATAAAGAAGTAGGGAGAACAGCTTGAATAAAGGACACTTTGAAGGTTAGGATCTGCAGGCATGACAAAGAATTAAAGTGTGATGAAAACAGTATTGGCGATGATAGTTAACCTAGAAAGAACTATGTATTCAGTAAACTTTTAAATGTGTCTCCTTGTCCTTCGTAATATCTTAAGAAAAATTTCATTTAAATAAGGTGGAAAGGACCAAGATAGCACAGTTAAGAGGCTGGCCAAAGAGGAAGGACTTAGCTTAGACAATGGCAGACCCTAAGAAACCAGAAACTGGATAAGACATAAGGGCAGAGATTAGAATCAAGAAGGAATTTAATATGGGAGAAGGATCAAGGCAGAGTATGAAATTATGAAGCTGTGGATCAGGGAGAATTCTAGTGAGAGAATAGGTTGGAATCAGATAGAATAGGGAGAGACAGGAAGGTATTCTGAGTCATTATCTTGCACTTACATAGTACTCCAGCATTCACTTGTCATCTAAATTGAAATGTGTGGAAGGTCTTAACTTTTGAAAGCAAGGCTAGGATAAGTAGGTGTTTTGAATGTGAAAAATAATTGATCACTTCTCCTTACGGCCCAACATCCAGTGAAAAGCCAAAGTCCATGTGCATATGAGGTGGGCCGAGCCCTGCCCCTTTAACCGGAAAGCCTCTGCCCCACACCTCTCTTTCCAGCCCAATACCCAGAGAAAAGCCAGTTCATCTCCTGCATGCCTCTAAGATTCAGAATTAACTCCAAAAAGGTAGGAAGTAATGTATAATCCATCAGATGACCAGAAACCACTGCAGAGACACAAGAAATATGGGAAATCAAGAAAATATCTCTCCCCCAAGGGGAAAGAACAGCCCTTTGTCATCCACAGTACAATGGAACTCATGGAAATGTCACATAAAGGATTTAGGATATTCATACTGAGAAAACTAACAGCAATGCAAGAGAAGAGAGACAACGGACTCCAGAAAATGCAGGAGAGACGATGAATTCCAGGAGGTCAGGAAGTTCTTCCATGATCTGAAAGAGGAAATACATACCATAGAAAAGAATCAAACGGAACTGTTAGAGATGAAGACTGCAATACAGGAAATCAAAACCTCCCTTGAAAGTATTAAAAGCAGATTAGATCATGCAAAAGATCGAATCTCAAAAATAGAAGAAAGAACCTCTGACCTAGAAAAATTCACCTAAAAGACTGAGAATATAACCAAAAAAATGAGAATAATATATAAGTAATATAGATATCATTAGACGCCCAAACATCTGGATAATCAGTATCCTAGAAGATGAAGACACTAATCAGGGCATTAGAAAACTTTCCAAACCTAGAGAGGCATTCGAATATCCAGACTCAAAAAGTACAAAGGACCTGACATAGAATCATCCCAAAAAGACCTTCTCCAAGGAAAATCATAGCCATTATAACCAGATTTACCAAAACCACATACAAAGACAAGATACTAAAATTGGCAAGAGAAAAATGTCAAGTTAGTTTCAAAGTCTATCCCATCAGGCTAACGTTGGACCTCTCATCAGAAACAATGCAAGCAAGGAAAGAATGGGAAAATACATTCAAAGTGTTAAGTGAAAAACAATTTCAACCAAAAATACTTTGTCCAGCAAGATTATCCTTCATATGGGAAGAAAAGATAAAAAACATTCTCAGATAAACAAAACCTGAAAGAATTTACACTAGGCCAGCTCTTAAAGAAGTTCTGAAGGGAGTACTATACCAGGAAAACTAAAGACAGACAAATAAGGGAACAAAAAAAATGACCAAGAAAAAGGCCAACTTAGGGGCCAAGAAGTTCAGCATAATGGCTATGTCGCTGGGCTCCCACGTAGTCAACCGTGGTTTGAGTCCTGGACACGGTGGCTTAAACTCACGCTGGGCACATGTGCATGCGTGCCCAAGATCCCGAGAGGAGAATGGAAGAGAAGAGATTGTGGCATGGCCATCCCTTCTGGGGGGTGATTTCTCACTTTCTGTCTCTCTGTCTCTCTCTGTCTGTCTGGCGAGCGCACGCACCCTATAGCAAAAACTTCTCCGAAAAAAGATAAAAAAAAGGCCAACTTAATGGTAGAGATAAGTTCCGAAATATCAATAATAATATTGAATGTTAACAAAAAGGTCAGACTATAGTAACACTGCAAATTCAAAAAAATAGAGATTACATGAGACTGAACTGGTGAAATAGAAGTCTATGACTTTTTTCTTAAACATTATTGATTTTCTCCTGTGCTTTGTCTTCCAGATTTAAGGATTTTTGTTTTCTTTTGAGTTGTTGATAGGTTCAGTAAGTTGTGGAAAAAAAAAAAAAACTTTTTAAATTAAAACATTAATTTTTCTCCCTTCCTGACCCTTTTGCAATTGGAAAATATTTGTGAGCATTCTTATTTTGTGGTAGATGGGTTATTTGCATAAGTTCAATAATACAATAGTATCTGTATTATATATCTGTATCTTGCATCAGAAATTGCATTCTTATGGGACTTTGTGCAAATAAGAGACCAAATTGAGATTAACCTTTTTTTTTTTTTTTGGAAAGTAAGTTAGTTTATACCTCTCTTTAGTAAAAGAGGCAATAGAGAGAGAAAAAATATTTCAGAAGAAAATTACAGTGCACTTGATACTAGATTCTAGCTTTGTCCATACTTTCAGATCTTTCGTGAATCAATAAAATGTGAGAAAAAGTGCAGTATGGAAGGGAGGGAAGGGAGAGGGAAAGAAAAAACTGGTGAAAGTATGCTTAACTGACAAAAAACAAGAAGCTATTTGCTGATGATAATGGATATAGTCATATCTTTTTCTTGACTGACATGCTTTGTATTTGTGTTGAAAAAAGAAATGTATACTATAAAGACATGCCATTAAATGTAAATAAATTTAAAAATAAATTAAATAATAATAATAATAATTGGTGACCTATGGCTTGAACAGTACCAGAACAAAAACTCAGTTGTACAAACATTGCTGAAAGTGTGAGTGCTCAAAAATAACTTCAGAGCACTCTCAAAATACTCATATCCCACTGAAGTCAAGATCAGCTTACGCTGAATAATAGAACGATTTTAGAGTAAGAACTGTGAAAAACAAACCTAGCACTTTGCAGATCTATTGGGCTGTCGGAAAAGTCATGAAGCATTTTTCTAGGCAAAATGTGTCATGACTTTTCTGACAACCGGATATATGTATGATTCACATGCATGATTTCTAATTACGTTAATAAATATTTTTATAAGCCCTACTATTGTGACTACACTGAACTGAGAGCTCCCGATTATAGGGATAAGTGAAATTCCTAAGATGCAATGTGACTACTGGTTAGATTTTCAAGGGGAAAAGTAAATTCCCTTATTAGTCATTTACTCTGCCTTCACTATATGCACTGAGTCTATACACACACACACACACACACACACACACACACACACACACACACACACATATATATATATATATATATATATATATATATATATACAATTTGTTTTAGCTAGAGTTGTGGCACAGGGTCTTGCATGCTGTAGCCGATATAAACATGAGTGCCAAAAGCAGAAAACTAAGTGTCTTGTTACATGATTAATTATATTTTTTCTTGCTATAAGAAGAAAACTTCAGGCCAGCTAGTAGCATGGTGGTTAAAGCAGCTGGATCCCACATGGCGACCGCATTAGAGTTCCGGACCCCACATTGAAAAATACTGCAGGCATGTGTGCATTCATACCCAAAATCCCAAAAGGAGGAAAGGAAGAGAAAGGATTGCAGCATGATTGTCTTCCAAAAGGGATGCTTTCTCACTTATTCTTTCTCTCTCTGTGTTTCTCTCCTGTGAGCCCATGTGCTGTTTAATAAACTTTCTAAAAAAAAAGAATATTTTTGATAATAATGACTGAGTAATGAGTTGGGGATGTTGTAAATTTTAAGTTTATAATATACTTCCAATACATCTTATTTTCTTAAAATAATTTACAGTTGAAAAATGTAACATTCAAAGAGTTTTACCTAAAGTCCGACAGCTAGTATATATGGAAGCTCTTACTCTGAGTCAAGAGCTCTGATTTCTCATTATGAACACAAAAACTGACAATAGCAATTGTAAAAGTTGCATTTAGGATGATTTTAATTATCCACGTTGTGACAGTTCCCTTAAGGTTTCCCTTTCAGTTTGCTAGGGCAGCTGCCTCTGCCCATAGAAATGCCTACACTAAGACCCTGCCATGTTTTCCCGTTGAATGTCTCCCTCTGCTCAGCTACTACTAGATGCTTTATTTCTGAATTCTAATTTAGGATGGGCTCTTGACTTTTGTTGTTATTGTTGTTTTGTTTGTTTGTTTGCTACAGGACTCAGGTGCTCATCAGAGAGAGAGAGAGAGAATATGAGAGAGAGGGAAAGTAAGAAATCACCCTCTGGGGGGGATGGCCATGCCATAATGCCTTTTCCATTCTTTTCTCAGGATTTTTTGCACACTCAGACACATGCCTGACATGTTTTTGAAGCCATGGGTCTGGGGACTCTACCTGCTCAGTTGGCCATGTGGGATCCAGCCACCATATCACCTGCCGGCCCCAAGGCCTTGATTGTCTTTTAATTGCCAGAGAAGATGTGCCCTCACCAGAGAGAGACAGAGACAAGAGTAGAGTATGGCCTCACCACAGTCCCTTTTGCTCCATCTCTCCATCCTGTTGGGATTTTGGACATCTAGTCAACCTGTTGTTCAGGCCTCTAGAAATGGGATTTGAACTGCAGTTGCCTATGTAAGATCCAGTTCCTTTAACTACTAGGCCCAGGGGCCAGCCCTACATAGGCCCTTTGAATTGATATTAAAGGGCATACTTCATTTGGCTTTTCATTTCTGATCCCAACCTGGATGCTGTGTATGGATCCTTCATAAGTCATTTCAATAGATCAAGACCGTTTCCTGGCTCAGGGCCCCAGGATTTCAGCTCCTGTACCACACCCTGGACTTGCGCTGTTCCATAAGAGTCTTTAAATAATTGTGAAATTAAAACAGAGATCTGGAGCTTATTATTTATATGGAAGTGTTATTTTCCTCATGTATAAAAGACAGTGTAGTAATCACATATGGCTGAATGTGGTTTTTATGGTAATGACTACAGGTTGCTCAAATCAACAGCTTGGTGTGAAAGCAGGCTTGGCTTTGCAATAGGAAAGCAATGTGTGAAGTACTGAACCAACAGCCAGCAGCCCTTTGTGCTAGTTCAGAGCCTGGATCTGCCTCTAACTTCCTATGACACTGAGAATATTTATTTTATCATCATGAGTTTCATCACCCTGTTAAATAAAGGTGCCAAGTTGAACTCTCACGAAACAGCTTTTTATATATATCCACATTTACATGTTTCCGTGATGTATACTCAAAAGTAAGTAGGCTGTATTGCTCTCTGCATATATGACAATACATGTATTTATATGCAACTCTTTGTCTTATCTGTTTTCCCTAACTCCTATTATAAAGTCCAAAATCTTATACATAGTACTTATTTTTTGAACTTTAATAAGAGTCTTGTAGTATCAAGGGATAATATCATGTTTATTAGTATTGGGTTAGAGCTAGAAACAAAAGCTTTGTGATTTATTTTGATTAGTTTGTTTTTAAAAGAAAATTAATAAACCCCATGCCAAAATCTAAGCATTTTCTTAATCCTTTAGCCTAATACTAAAAGAAAAACAGGATTTAAAATTACCTTACAAAATTCAGCCTGAATTGCTGAGATCCCTGTACATGGCAGGAATTAAATTACATGCTAGCAATATTGAGACAAGTGTATGGAAGGGTCTATGTTCCACCACACAAGTCTGTCATTTAGTCCTATGCTCAGACAGGCCATGGGCAATGGTTATCGTTCTTTCTGCCCTTCTTCCTTCCTTCTTTCCTTTTCTCCTTCTTTCCTTTCTTTTTAATTGCAGAGGGTATATGCTAGCCAGAGAGATAGAAACAGAGAGAAAGAGAGAAGGAAGATGTACCCTCCAGTGGTGCAGGATAGAGCAATCCCATCCTAATTCCTCCATCCTGTTAGGATTTGGGGAATGCACACACATGTGCCTGGAATGTTTTCAAGCCTCTGAGGCTGGGACTTGAACTGCAGTCAACCATGTAGGATCTGGCTCCCTTCACCAATAGGCTACAGGCTGGCCCTGGCCCTGACCCTGGCAGTGTTTTTTGGTTTGTTTATTTTCCCTCACTTCTCTAGTTATGCTATTTATCTGATTTTTTAAAACTGAGATATAATTTAAGTGCCATAAAATTCATATTTTGAAATGTATGCCTCAGTGGCTTTTAGTATATTCAAAACGTTGTACAAATATCACCACTACCCAATCCTGGAATATGTTATCTGGAATAAAAGCAATCACTCTCCAGTTGCCCCCTCCTCCCACAGCCTTGACACACCTTCCCCCTCAGCACTTGACCAACTACTACTGACTTTTTGTCTCTGAGTTTACTTATTCTGGACGAGGCATATAAGGAAATCATACAGCAGGTGACCTTTTGCAACTGGCTTCTTTCACATGAATTGGTTCTTCATTCCTTTTCATGAATAAATAATATTATAATGTATGGATATACTATATCTTGATTACCAGTTTATCAGTTGATATGTACTTGGGATATTTCCACATGGTGAATTATGGTATTATGAACATTTGTGCACAAGATTGTGCACGTGCATATGTTTTCATTTCTCTTAGGCATATACCTAGAAGAAGAATTGTTGAATCATATGGTAACTATATGTCTAACCTTTGGAGGAACTGTCAACTTATCTTCCGCAGTGGCTGTATTTTACACTCCCAACAGCAATGTATGAGAGTTTCAGTTTCTTCACTTCCTCACTAACACCTTTTTTATTCCTTTTTAATTTACTAGAGGGTATATGCGCTTACCAGAAAGAGGCAGAGAGAAAGAAAGTAAGAAAAGCACCCCCCATGGATAATGGTCATGCCTCAGTTCCTTCTCCTCCATTCCCCTTTTGGGATTTTGGGCATGCACACAAATGTGCTCAGCATATTTTTCAAGTTGCCAGGTCCAAGACCTAAACTGTAAAGTCACCATGTGGAATCCAGCTACCTTAACCACCTTGCTCCCAGCTGGCCCTCACCAACAATATTTATTGTCCTTTTTTTTTTTTTTTTATAGCCATCATAGTGGATGATACAAAGTAGTTGCTCATAGCCATTTCTCTCCGTGATTCCTAAGCCAGTTATTGGGTTGTTGGGAAAGTCATGATGCATTTTTCCATAGGAAAGCATGAAAAATTATGCCATGACTTTCCTGACAACCTAATAGTTTACTTAAAGCTGAGAGTATTGCAAAAATTCAAATTTATTATTAATATTTTTTTGGAGAGGTTTTTTTGCTATAGCACACGTGCGCTCTCCAGAAAGACAGAGAGAGACAGAAAGCGAGAAATCACCTGTTCCTGGCAGGGAGGGGGGATGGCCACGCCGCAATCCCTTCTCCCCCATTCTCCTCTCGGGATCTTGGGCACGCACACACACGTGCCCGACATGAGTTTAAGCCACCGGGTTCAGGACTCAAACCACGGTCGACTACGTGGGAGTCCAGCAACATAGCCATTACACTAACTGCTGGCCCCAATATATTTAGTATTAATATAAAAATATTAAATGATTACAATTGTTTTAATGCCTAAAACCACTAATTGATGCATGATTATTCATATTTGTATGGGTGTAATGTGATTTTTTTTCGTATACTATTACAATGTGTAGTAATTAAGTCAGGGTAATTAGTGTACATCTCAGCCACTTGCCATTACTTACACTGGAAACACTGAAAATCCTTATTTTACGTTACTCTCAAATATCCATGGGTTGTTGCTAACTTTATTCTTCCTAATGTATTGTACAGCACTAGACATTGCTCCCACATCTAACTGTAATTTTGTCTCCATTAATCAACTTCCCTGCATCTCCCCGACTCCATCCTTCTCTGTCTCTAGTAGTCATACTGCATCTCTCTACTTCTATGAGATCATTTTCTTCATCTCATTTTTGGTCTATAATGTTAGAACCATTCAAAATCAAAAGAGTCCTCTATCACAGTGTCTTTAACATCAAAGGCCTTCAGCAATCCCCAATCTAGGCATCACTTAGCTTTGTGACTCACGCCTGGAGATTAGACTGGGAGGATCATCCGCAACAATATGGTTTTGACTAGCTTTATCCCTGTATTTTCAACAGTAACTTAATTCTAGGTGATTGTACTGAATCACGGGACCTCAGATTGAAATTCTTCCTGTACATAGTGAGGAAGACAGTGATTGCTGTGACTGTGTTTGAGATAAAGGGTCCTATAAGTAAATAAGAATAAGTAAAGTATTTGATTAACTCACAAATCAGTAAAGAGTACTTTACTTATTTTTATTTACTTATAGCTGACGGAGATACTGTCACTTTTTTTTTTTTTTACTGCTTTTCTCTGAAGGGGAGCAATTTCTTTTCATTAGACATGTTAGAATATGATTTTATTACATTGATTATAAAATCCCATTGTAAATCACTATAAACAAGGCTCAGGCAGAAAAGTGAGCTTTTGCAGGGCAGTGGTTATAAGACAGTAAACTGGAATTCTGGCATTGACAGCAATGTTTTAAATGTGTTTTTGAGTTAATCAAATGATGTCTTGGTTTTTCTACTTATCAATTGCTGGAGCTGAAGTAGAGGATCTTAAATTTCTTTCTTGGACTAAAACTTTTTGATTCTATGCTTCACTGAGAATTTGACAGTGTAATTAATATTGTTTTCTACTACTTATCTTTGGATTTTTTATCTGATATTTGATAACAATAAAAAAATAAGTTTTCAAGCTATAAAAGGGACTGTTACTGGCATCGGGCAAAGTATTGATGATTTTACAGAACTAGCTCTCACTATATAAATAATATTTTTATACATATAGAATAGTTCCCTTCAAAAACATCTGGTGAGCGTGTGTTTGCTGTGGATACGTTTGATCTTAATCCCCAGGAATAGATGGTAATGCCTTGGTTACATTCTAATGGCCAATAGATGAAGAATGGCCAATGACTTCAATTTGTAAACATTATACTGAGGTCAGAGTTCAGACTTAGCCAGAGTCTTAAATAAACAAGCTTTAGCCTAGTGAATGACTGGAGCCTGAACAGTTGTGTTCTCTGGGATAAAGCGTGGTTAGAAAGGAAGTCCTGTATCTTGATTCCCTATGAAGAATCTTTACAACTCAGTGTTAATGAAATTATGTGCGATTCTCTCTCCTTTGTACGGAGGGCATGCACTTCAGGCTTCTTGGATTTAAGCATTTGCTGGTTAATTTGAAAATTCTTTTCTTTCTGTATCTTCTTTTTTTCTTCAGGATGTTTTCACTCCAGAATGCAAGTTTAAGGAATCGGTGTTTGAAAACTACTACGTGATCTATTCTTCCACACTGTACCGCCAGCAAGAATCGGGCCGAGCGTGGTTTTTGGGACTCAATAAAGAAGGTCAAATTATGAAGGGAAACAGAGTGAAAAAAAACCAAGCCCTCATCACATTTTGTACCAAAACCTATTGAAGGTATGAAATGAACTTGCTTCTTCTTTGGGTGCTGGTCTGTGTGTTCACATCAGTTCTGCTTCTGGTCCCTTTGCACTGGAAAGTTTGCCTACAATACAATAAATCAGAACAAAGATTCATAAAACACTTCTTCCTATTAAAAAAATAGGAATAGAGATAAAGAAATTCTATTACAAATTCTTGTCATTTAGAAAAATTGTATTTACATATGGAACCTAGAAAATTCCTGAAACTAGAAAAATAGTGTTGGAATGTCATTTCCCTTTTTATTGAACACAATAGTTTAATTTCTCAGGATACTGCTTGAAAAACCAATAATACTATTACAGTGCTTTAAAGGTTGCCAAAGGCTTTTAGAAATATGTTTACATGTTAATCTCTATATCTTTATGAGCAAATCTAACAACATAATATATCAATTTTTTCTGTTTGTAAGGAAAGAAAATAGTGTACAGTTTTCTATGATCAATAAATATTTATAGTATTACATTTCATTCATCTTAGCTGAGCCTATTTTCTCCCTTCCTTTGATCATTCAATACAATGTTCACTTATTAAGCCATAGAGTACTTTTATGTGGAGGGGACCTATTTTTCATCAGTTGGGTGGGGATTGGGCAGACAAAACACTCCAGTGTGATCAGTGTGACTGAAGGCAGGGAATGGCTTGCTTTGAAGGGTTAAACACAGGATAAAATGTAGATAATATTTCTATGGGAAAACAAGTTGATTCTCAAAAATTATGCTTTCAGGGAACCAGCAGTTAGCGTAATGGCTATGTCGCTGGACTCCCACGTAGTCGACCGCGTTTCGCGTCTCGGACCCGGTGGCTTAGAACTCACGCCGGGCGCGTGTGCGTGCGTGCCCAAGATCCCGAGAGGAGAATGGAGGAGAAGGGATTGCGGCGTGACCATCCCCCCTGGGGGGTGATTTCTCGCTTTCTGTCTCTAATGTCTCTCTCTGTCTGTCTGGCGAGTGCACGCACCCTCTAGCGAAAATCTCTCAAAAAAAAAAAATTATGCTTTCAATGATTACATCATGTGGATCTGTGCACTTAAGCTCATTTTGTTGTTATAAAAGCAGTACATGAAGCTAATCTTGTAGCCTAGTGTTTAAGGGAGGCGGATCCTACATGGCTGACTACAGTTCAAGTCCCAGCCCTGGCGGCTTGGAAAGTGTACGAGGTACGTGTGTGTGTACATGCCCCCAAATCCCTACAGGACAGAGAGATGGAGGAGAAGGAGGTACAACATGACATGTCCCATTGCAGGGATGCTTTCTTCCTGCCCCTCTCTCTGGGAGTACACTTGACCTCTGGCAATTAAAAAAAAAAGAAAAAAAGAGAGGGAGAAAGAAGAAAGAAAATATGACAAATATATGATCATCAACAATTTTTAAGAAAGTATAATGAAAAGGGAAAAATTGTGTTTAATTTATTCCTTTTATGGATAATGCATTTCATACTGACACCCTCCCTCACTGCCCCCCCCCCCCACCACACACAAAACACCTGTACCCTACTTCCTAGTTATAGCTGCTATCTGCAATTCCGTTACTCAAGTTTCATTTTTGGTCTGGACAACACTTCTCTTTGGAGAAATATGTACACTGACTATGTTCTGAGTTCCAGAGCTGCCTTAACGTACATGTACTTATCATTCTATTTCGGTGCAAATACGGAAGGAGACAACAGACATTTCTGGCTGTATACTTCAGAATTAAGTTTGGTACCCACAACACAAAACCCGAGTTAACAACAGCTTAAGCATGCAGTCTTTTATTTTCTCACAAACTGAGTGGAGATCGCTGATCCAAGGCTGGTACTGTGGCTTCCCAAGTAGCAGGGACTGTGGCTGCATCATTTTTCGTGCCCCTCTCCCTCGTGTTGGTATGACCCAGGCACAACTGTGATTGCACTATCAGCACAGCCATCCACAGTGGCCTGACTGCACCCTTATCCTCATGAGCTAGCGAACATCCTTAATCTTTTTGGAAGACAGAGGAAGGATAGAAAAAGATGGAAAATGAAGTAGTTAAGGTGCTGGATTCCCACATGGCCAACCATGGTTCAAGTCCCAGACCCAGCAGCTTGAAAATCATGCTGGACGCATGTGCATCTATGCCCAAAATTCTAGAAGGAGAATGGAAGCAAAGGATTGCACCATAGCCATCCTCCCAGAGGGTGATTTCTTACTTTCTTTTTGTCTGTCTCTTTCTGTCTTTCTCCAGCAGGTGCATGTGCCCTATGGCCAAAATCTTTAAAAAAATTTTTTTAAATAAAAAATGGAAGTAAAAGCCTGTCCCATTTCTCTCTTCAAGATTGTCTTTACTAACTTCCATGTGATAATTACATCCCACTGACCACAACCTAACTGGTATTCACACTTAGGAACAGAGAAGCTAGGAATGTAGCCCTTTAAAAATGGCTGTTTACTAAATACCTGTCCAGTTATTTTGAGAGAATAGCAGAATGGATATTGGGACATGTAACCACCTCTGCTTCAGTCATCCCTCATCTTAATTTAGACTATCTCTGATTTTCTTATTGACACTTTTTGATACATTGTTTTAATTTTTGTTATTTACCAGTGCTTTAGCATAATTTTTCTTCTTTTTTTGGGGGGGAGGGGGGGTAAAGTCCATTCTAAATCACTAATACTTGGATTTACTTCCAAGGCTCGTTGTTTGGTTTGTGGAATGGAAACTGTAGAACGATTACACAGAATATGACAAGAATCACTTCTATGGATAAAAACAAGAACTTAATTAGTTTTAGGACAAAGACCTTTTAATTCTCTATAAATGTCCTTGCCTTTTATCTTAGATAATGAGGTTCACATTTTTAAATAATATTAGCTAACAGTTTTGTTTGTTTTTTTTTTTTTCTTTTTTGGGAGAGGTTTTTGCTATAGGGCGCATGCGCTCGCCAGAAAGACAGAGACAGACAGAGAGATAGAAAGCAGGAAATCACCCCCCAGGGGGGATGGTCACGCCACAATCCCTTCTCCTCCATTCTCCTCTGGGATCTTGGGCACGCACGCACACGCGCCCGGCGTGAGTTTAAGCCGCCGGGTCCGGGACTCGAACCGCGGTCGACTACGTGGGAGTCCAGCGACATAGCCATTACACTAACTGCTGGTCCCCTAACAGTTTTATAAATGCTTACTCTGTGCAGGTCCTGTTCTAAGCATTTCTCAATTACTGTTTCTTATTTTTTAATTCTATTTCTCTAAGGAATTCTAGTATTCTGTTTACTAATGAGAATAAGGATATGCAGAGACATTTAATAAGATGTCTCAAATCATGCAGCTTGTGACAGAGGCAAAATTAAAATGAAAGCATTCTGACTTGAGCAATCAAGTGCTAGAAACGTCCATGATTGTTGAGACAGGCTGTAGTCTGACATTCGAGTAAGGTTGAGCATGGATCCTCAATAGAGCATAATAAGACCCTAGTAAGTGCTGTTGAATAAGTGTTCCTAATTGTTTCTCTTCTTTATACATCTGGAAAAGACTTTCCCCTTAGAAACAAAAACGTTTTTGTGGGTTAATGGAGACTGTTATGTTCTTATAATTGACCTGATGCCACATGAAACTGGTCAGTTCACTGATGCTTCATATGCACTTTGACGCCATTATTATAATACAAAATAAGTGAACAATACTCAGAGGTTCTCCATGCAGCCATATTTTTTATCATTCAATTATTTTTACAGGTTACCACTGTTATCAAAGGTATGTACCCTTGAGGTTGTGATAGGCATTATTCCAGTGTACAAAAAAACCTCTTCCTTCCTGCTGGGATCCCCAAAGTATTCTTGCCAGCACTATTATTATTACTATTACTAAATACTTCTATATATAGTTTATCAGTTCATCATTTGCTAAGCAGTTTGCATGTTACCTAACAATAGCCCTATGCTATTATCCTCATTTTATAAATAAACCAATATTGAAAGCAATTAAGTAACCTGGTCCAAATCACAGTGCTAGGTAAATATAGAATGGGGATTGCAATGCAGGAAGCCTCATGCCGTTGTCTGTATTCTTAACCCCATGCTAGACTGCCCTTCTGTCTGAGGTAAGCCTATGAACGTGCAAATACTCAGAAAAGTCAGTGAGAGCAAAGCAGAAATGTACCATGATACAACTTAAATAGTAAGGTTGATTTAAACCATGCAAAATTGAGACAGACATACGTGATATTACCAGGAAAGTGCATACTGACAGATGATCAGATAGGGTCGTTAATGGAATGCCATGTTAAAACAAGGCAAGAAAGAATTAAGAATATATCAGGTTTTTTTCTGATGAATTCAAACCGATTCATTTCCAACTCTGAAAGAATTTGGACCAGATGAATTCTAAAGTTCGTTGACAGTGGCATTGCTTAGCAATCTTTATGAGCACTCTAGTGTGAAACCATGCTTCTTCGTGGAACCTGGCATAGAATTTACAGATAAAAATAGTCTGAACATATTCTCTCTATTGTATGAAGAGAATACAATTTTAGGAGCTTCTTCCATAGTGAATGATTTGTGAGAGATTTTAAATGCGGCTTTAGGATAAAAAGTATTCTGGACAAAGTTTGTATCTTTACAGAAAGTTTTCGATAATATTGATAGTAGTTTTTTCGTAGGTCAAGTATAAGGCATATAATTGGAAGACAATTTTTAGAAAATTGTAGTTCCATCAGAATTTCGTCATATTGCTCTTTAACCAAAAGATGGTCAAATACTTTATTTTTATTTAAATAAATCTTTAAGTAGGTGGTGGCAAGTCCACCACTAATGCTGTCACCACGTCACCGGACACAAAAGCCACACAGTAAATAAGTCCCTCCTATGTGAAGGAAATAGGCCTTTTATGGAGGAAAAGTAGTTTCATTGTTTTTTGTTGTTTTTCTTTGTTTTTCAAATATCTCTGCCTTTATTCCTTTCTTTGCTGGTGATTTGGATTCCTAAAATTAAGCTTTGCCAACTGTAGACTCTTTAAATCCCAAACTGATAACATAATAATAATTATCCACCGCCTCTTTTCCTTCACTCACCCTCCAGCCCGTGTTTAGAACACCAGAGGTGTCAATGAGGACTCAAGGGGCGTCTGTTCAGGCCGGTGGGTGGACTTGATATTTAAGCCTGTTACTATGTGCCAGGCACGTCGACCTCCACTTAAGTGGTCCCTTCCCCTGGAACTTAAGTAAAGCTCAGGCTTCATGCCTCCCCGTCCTGCCCTTTCAGATCATTGTTCACACTGCGGAGAAGCAACTCCCCCAGTTTAAATTGCAGTGCGGGTGATCTCCCCTTTAGCATCAGATACAGCAGACACTTACCCTTTGATAAAGAAAAGGATAAAATCTCCTCCTTCCTCCTCCTTCCTCCTTCAGGAAGCTCATTACTCAGCTCCTGCAGGTGGTTCGGTGTTCAGAATTAGTTTCTTTACCCTGAAAAGGGTCTGGGTACTTTCCAAAGATTGAAGCTTCAAGGGCTGAGTCAAGGAGTAAGAGAGATATTTGCGAACTAAGATCAGTGAGTATCAATTGAGAGCCATCCTTACAAACTCGGAATAAAGAAAGAGGCATTTACTTATTTCCAGTGATTTATTTTTTAGTGAAGTGGCAGGACTAACACACACACACACACACACACACACACACACTTGCACATAGGACAGTTCCACGTTACTCATTTTTTTGTTAGAACTGTTTCTTCAAGCTGATAGAATCTTGTATAAATTCCAGTAGAATACACGTAGATTGCTATTTCCCAAACATTGATATCAGAACCATCTGGAGGGTTCTTAAAAGCCACAGATTTTTCAGAACAAATCTTCAAGTGAGCTGATTTATTAAGTCTGGTTATGACCTAGAAATTTAGAGGTTTAAAAAACTCTCCAAGTGATTCTAATTATGACCAGATTTGAGAATCAGTACTCTAGACTGAATTTTATGTTTCTAGGCTCATTTTGATCAAATCTGGTCTTAAGAAATTAAATTTGTTTTAATTATTATGAATAACATATTAGACTAAACCTAATCTACTATGGAGTAAATTATCTCTCTAACACCATGGCATTAAATACATTAAATATGTAACATTTTTACATTTCCTATTACTATAAAGATAGGTATGTTTTAGTATTAGGTTAAATTACTGTATGGAGTCAGGAGAGGTAATACCAAGTAGTCTACCGTATTAATCACTAGCAAAGAGAAACCTGATAGAAATTAAGTAACCAAGGATAAAGAAATGTCTAACTCTTCTGATAACAGTTTCGGCAATGATTCGGAAAGTAATTTTGAGAAAATAGTTTACCTTCATGGATAGAAATCATCTCTGAGGTTGTAGGCCATTATAAATTCCGTCTGGAATAATATGGAGATCAGACAGAAAGTTGAATTTTTCAAGAGAATTCTGTCAGATCAAATGCAAAGCGCCTTTTTCATTTTGCTTTGGAACATCGCCATTGTCTTAGTGTGTTATACACTGAACAAGTGCTGTGGGGTATAGTATTGAATGAGAAACTAAAGGCAATGGAATGGCGTTTGGAGGGAAAATCACAATCTCTTCAATGATTACATAACAAGACACAGAAGAGCAGAGCAAACCAAGTTCTGATGTTGTAAAGCGTCAGTGGGAGGAAACTAATGGCAAATTTATGTTGATATTTTTCTTTCAGTAAACTGGAAAGAAAACTAAATAGTTTGTTTTCCAAAATCCTCTTTTGAACCCAGCCATACTAAAAGAAAAATGGAAAGATGGAGGATAAAGATACCTCTGATGCCCTGGATTGTTTTAATTACAGAAAAGATCATAGCTCCAACTCTCCTTCTCCCTTTTTTTGAGTTTTGACTCAGCCGGCCTAAGACACTGTCCTCCTGAAAACCATTTCAGCTTTTCCTGGTTTCTGAACATAGTTTTTAAAAAAACTCTCTTACCTCATCCCTACACATTCTTCATCTAGATCAACCTCTGTTTCTTGTACACAAATTTTGCTTCTGCTGTCTTTCTAAGTGAAAATACAGATCTTTTTGTTCACAATGTCTCCAGACTCTTCATAATAAACACTTACCGCATCCTGGGCACATTCCTACAGCAATACATTGCATCCAAACCAGCACTTAACATTCTTCTGCAGTTCCAAAGGGATTCCACGTGACATTAATTGTGGTGTGAAATTGCTTCATGTTAATTGCCCACGCCCTTCTATGATCTGCTATTAAGACAATTAAATCTTTTTAATGGTGCATTAACTAACAGAAAAATCTAACCTTTCCACTTCTTGGAAATTACAGTGGGCTAAGGAAAATTTGTTTAAATTGGTAGTAATAAAAAAGATGAATCATACTTCATTCTTCTTTGATGGGAACTGATAGGGGATAGAGATTCTCTATAGAGTGTAATTTATGAGTATTCTTTGAAACAGAAATTATATCATCACCATTTGGAAGTAAACGGAATTTGTCAGCCACAACCACGGTGGCCCTCCACACCAGTTGTGCAACCCTCCGTTCCAGTGCAGTATCGGCACTCGAAGATTTCTGCCTAATTCTCCCCATTACTACCAGGACTCTCAGTTACCAGCTGAGCTGCCAAGAACCGAGCAGCAATAAAGACATAATAATTACTAGCACGACTTTGCCTCTATTTGCATGGCACATTGTTATTTTTCATGTGCTTCTTCCCAACCCAGAGTATCATTTGATAGTCACTAAAACCTTGGGAGTATGCAGATTAAGATTTATTATCTATATTTTAAACATGAGGAAACTGGGATTTTTTGTTTGTTTGTTTGCTTTTTCATTTTTCCTTTTAGGATTTTATTTATTCCATGAATGAGTGAGGGACAGAGCAAGAGCGACAGCACCTCCATCAGGGTTTTAATACTAAGGTACACCCTCAGCTCCGGCCACTCTGGTTGGGCCCACGTCTGCTCGGCTTACCTAGGGCGATCTCTGGGTGTCAACTGGTCATTTTCTTGTATGTCTCTGCCTCCCAGAGCATCCGTTTCACCACTGTATTACCATTTAGTCTCAGGGAAACCAGGATATATTAAGACACTCAGGCCAGTACAGTTAGAGACAAAAGAATGATTAGAGCTGTCATCTTTTAACTCTAGACCTTATTATTTTCCTGCTAGAAACACAGGGTGTGTGTGTGTGTGTGTGTGTGTGTGTGTGTGAATGGACTTCGTCATGACTTACCCAGTTTATGTTTTTAGGTTTTACTGTAGGGTATGTGCACTTGCCAGAGAAAGACACAGAGAAAGAGAGGGAACGTGAGAAATCACCCCTCAGGGGCAATGACCACCCCATTCTCTTCCAGGCTCCTCTCAGGCTTTTAGGCGTGCACAGGTGCCTGGCATGTTTTTCAAACTGCTTGGTCCAGGTCTCGAACCCTAAAGGCAACTATTTGGGATCCAGTACTTTTACTACCAATCACCTGCTGGCCCATTCAGATTATTTATTTCATCTGTTGGTGTGCATGTCTCTGTATCTGTTTTCTTACAAATTACCATCTACAGAGGCAAGATTGTGTGTGTGTGTGTGTGTGTGTGTGTGTGTACGCACGCAAACACACGCTGCTTTAGAAAGCTACTCAGGTGATTCTCATACAAAAACTAAGAGCTGTGCCCTACCACAGGTTAAAGTGCCTCAGAATCACCAAGAGGAGGGACCAGCAGTTAGTGTAATGGCCATGTTGCTGGACTCCCATGTAGTTGATCGTGGTTTGCGTCCCAGACTCGGTGGCTTAAAACCCATGCTGGGCGCGTGTGCGTGCGTGCCCAAGATCCTGAGAGGAGAATGGAGGAAAAGGGATTGTGGCGTGGCCATCCCCCCTGGGGGGTGATTTCTCGCTTTCTGTCTCTCTCTGTCTGGTGAGCGCATGTGCCCTATGGCAAAAAAACCTCTCCAAAAAAAAAAAAAAAAAGAATCACCGAAAGGACTGGTTAGAACATCAATTGCTGGGCTACATCCCCTAAGTTTTTTATTCTGTAGGTCTGGATTGGCCCCAGAATTTGCCTTTTCTAAAATTCTATGTGCTGCTGTTAATGGTGACAACTAATGGTCACCTTTGAGAACCGTTACGTTTGGGAATCATTGGATATGATGATCTTTTGTTTTCTGGACTCTATTTTTGTTAAGGTTTTTGCCAAATGGCACATGCACTCATTGAACAAAGACAGAGAGAGGGGAAGTGAGAAACCACGCCTCAGGGAGGATGGCCACGCCACAGTCCCTTCTCCTCTATTCTCCTCTCAGGATTTCGGGCACATGCACAGCTCCATGTCTGGCTATCAGCCATGCCACTTGGACTCAATATTGTGTTTACCAGATGTGCATGTGGGGAAAGGAAATGGTGGCAGTTAACACTCTGGCTTACTTTCTTTTCCATTGATTTTTCGTATGTATGCAAAGATGAGGTATATTATTTGTTTATCCAAATACCAGTAAACCAGAAGTGCCTGATAAATATGACCTACAACATGGTCTCCTTCACTTCATTCTTTCAAAGTCAACCATTCTGGCTATATATTTGGGTCGTCTGGAAAGTCATGATGCAATTTTTTTTTTTTTTTTTTTGAAGAGGTTTTTGCTTGAGGGTGCGTGTGCTCGCCAAAAAGACAGAGAGAGACAGAGAGACAGAAAATGAGAAATCACCCTCCAGGGGGGATGGCCACGCCACAATCCCTTCTCCTCCATTCTCCTCTCGGGATCTTAGGCACATACGCACATGTGCCTGATGTGAGTTTTAAGCCACTGGGTCCGGGACTCAAACCATGGTCGACTACATGGGAGTCCAGTGACATAGCCATTAGGCTAACTGCTGGTCCCCATGATGCATTTTTACATAGAAAAACATAGAGGAATATGTCTTGATTTTCCTGATGACATAACAGTTGTACACATTAATGTACTTAGCACAAATGGACTTTTTTTTTTTAATTGCCAGGGGTTGAATGTTCTTACCAGCTTAAGAGAGACAGCACCCTCTAATGGGGTGCAGTCATGCTGTAAACCTTTTGCTTCTATTATCTATCTTGTCAGGATCTTGGGTACATGCGCCTAATCAAACCGGTAGGCCCGGGATTCAAACTGCAGTTGGCCCTGTGCATCCAGCTTTTCTACGCATAGGGCTGAGCCAGGGCGCTATGGGACTGGACCAACATTCACTGACTTTAGAGTTAGAAGACTGTTCAGACTCTGCACTTTGGCGATATAACAGAATAGATAAGGGTATTCATCTGGAAACTAGTTGTAGATGTAGATTATTAGATAAAGAAAGAAATCAATAGTGACTCTTAGGTGTGGGGTGTGACCAACTGGGTGAATGGTGTGCTGTTTATTAAAATAGGAGAAACAGGGAGAGAAGTGAGTTTTATTACTTGGAATGATGTGGAAAAAGACATGTATCGTAGATGTGACATGCTTATAAGAAATCTAAGTGGGGTTGCCATTTAGGTAACTTAGTGTACAAGTCTGATTTTCAAAGAATGTGGACTCAGATATTGACCAGGCTTTTATCATTTCAATACTACTGACACTTTTAGTTGGATAATTCTTCGCTGTGTTGGGTTTCTCTGTGCATTGTAGGGTGTTAAACATCTACAGCCCTCACATGTAAGACTCCAGTGGCAAAGCTCCTCTCCAGTTCCGAACAGAAATGTCCCAGACGTTGCAAAATATCCTCAGGGGGCAAATTTACCCTTGCTTCAGGACCTTCCCATAGGAAGACTGTTTGGGTTTGGAAAATTCTTCTGTTTTGTGAACTACCTCACATTATAGAAGATGAGTACCACCACCCAGATCACCTACCCATAGTGACAAGGGGTAGGGAAAGTCCTGGCTTGAGAATGATTAAGAACACAAATATGGCTGCTGATTTTTTCCCTGAGAAACCCTAACATTTATTGTAAAAGGGAGAATCTTGCAATGGAGAGTAAGGTACAATAGCCAAGTAATGTAGCAGAAAAAGTAGGCTATAATTAATGTGCAGTAAGCCAAGTGAAAAAAAAAAGGAATTAATCGATTGTATTAAATACTGCTAGAGAATTTGGAAGCTGCGGAATGAGAACCGACCATGGAGTTTGTAACTTGTGCTCAGTGGTGACTTGACGAGGGTGTTTTCAGTGAAGCATTCAGTGAATGAGTCTGAGCAGAATGGATGCAAGTTATAACTGAGGCAAAGAAAAAGGCGATATGAAATGGCACTTTTGAGGAGTCCTGTTATAAAAGGGAAGTGGAATGACGGTGAGGGGACTGGTGATAAGCATGGCAGTGTTTTGTTTGTGTTTGAAGCTATTGCAGTATATTTATACACCAATGGGAACAATCCGGGGAGAAGTAAAAACTGCCATTACTGGAGAAAAGGGACAGAGAGTACCACTGAGTCGCGAGGATGGGCTCAAGTATACACGGAACTCTAGATTTAGGTAGAAGCAGAAAAGTTCAAGCATTATATTCATAACAAGCAGGAAGCCGGAACGTGTGGGGGCAGATGTGTGTAGGTTGATAAATTTTGGGGTGGAAAAATGCTTCTGGCTCCCTTTTCTAAGTGAAATACAAAGTAAGGTGCTTTATTGATTACAAGAGGGGAGGAAGGAAAGAAAAAAAGAAGTAAAGAAAGAACAAATCAGCAAAAGCAATCAGGCATGCCCATTTCATGGGTTTGAGGAGAGGCTGAGAGTTGGAGGAGGGAAGAGAAGATGTGGTTCGGTCACTTGAGGAGAACAGGAGAGAATGGCAGAGGGAATTGGATAGAGAAATATAATTGGATTTCAGAAGGTGCTGAGCACACCGATGAGCTTTGGAGACAAGATTTTGACTTGAGACCAGTAACACAGTTTCAACTTTTACTTTTCTGTAGACATATTAAACTGTGTGGCTCTAAGCTTACAGTGGGTACACCAGAATCAATCACCCATGGACTTGGTACACTTATCTTGCACTGGTATACTATTTTGAACAAACTATATTCTTTGTTCCTCAGTTTTCTCCACTACAAAATACACCAATAAAAGCATGTACTAGGGCCAGTAGATGGTGTAGCAGTTAGGTCGCTGGACTCCCACGTGGCCAACCATGGTTCAAGTCCCAGATGCAGTGGCTTGAAAATCACACTGAGCCCATGTGTGTACATGCCCAAGATCCTGGGAGGAGAGTGGAGGAGGTGGAGGAGAAGGGATTACAGCATGGCCATTCCCTCTGGGGAGAGATTTCTCACTTTCCCCCTCACTGTCTCTTTCTCCGCCCCCCCCACACATGCCCTGAGGCAAAAACCTCCTTAAAAAAAAAGAGAGAGAGAGAGATATTTACCTTTTGGGGCCAGCAGGTGGCACAGTGTAACCACTGGCTGGATTCCCCTGTGGCCAAGGACAATTCGAGTCCCAGACCCGATGACTTGAAAATCATGCCAGGTGTATGTGCATGGGTGCCCCAAATCCAGAGACAAAGAATGGAAGATAAGGGATCGGGCAAGGTCATCCTCTTTGGTGGTGATTTCTCACTTTCCCCCTCTCCATCTCTCTCTGTTTCTCTCCAGTAAGTGCCTATGCCCTATACCAAAAAATAAAAATAAAATAAAATCTATTACCTTTTAGGACCATTTTTAAAAAACTGTTAGTGTATGTAAAATGCAAGTGGAGGAAGGGCCTAATTAATAATTGTTATTTTTATGAGGACAACTACTGCTAGCTAATAGGATGACCCCATGACATGTTGCCTGTCCCCTGATTTATTGTGTCTACCTTATAAACAGCAGTCACTCCCAAGATTTTACTTTGTCATAGTTTTATTTCATCCTCAGTTTTCCAGACCTTTGTGATGACTGAAATAACAGTGACTGTTGGATGTTAAACATTGTAAACAGGGAACCTGAACTATCACAATGGGAAGGAAAGCCTGAGTGTTTTGATAACTGCATTTACAACACAAAGACCAGAGCAAAGCATATAATAGAGAAATACTAACTGGAGAGCTTGACCTGGAAAAACCCATATCTAATCCTATAAAGAGAAGATGGATTTTTTTTTTAACAATACTTCAAAGCCTAGTGATATATACTTGATATTTCTCTTTCAACAGGCAGAATCTTTCACTTAAAATAGGCAAAAAATAAATAAATGCAGAAAGTACCATAAATTGTCTCAGAGTTAGTAGTTTATGGTCTTGTTATGAACCAAGTGTAGCATTTTATTTGTATTACCAAATAATACACGTATTTGCAGCACTGTTTACAGACACACGGTTAGGGCCTACTCAGGCAATTCTGACAGCGACTCCTTTTACTATGTTATGTAACTCGTGTCCACCAGATAAGTCCATTGGTGATGAGTCCTACCAAGTGTTGTTCCTAGGGTGTACTTAGAAACGGTGTGTGTCCTTGTGTCTGAAAGGAGGAAGAACACTTTCTCATCACATTTCTCTACCTAATTTTCACTCAGAAAGCTTGACTGAGGCCCTCTGCATCAGTCTACGATAGATCTAAAATAATTCAAAAACACGGATAGAAATAAACATCAAGCATGGGAAGGAGAGGAAGAGAAATTAGAGCATAAATCAGAATAAAGGAAAAACAGGAAGAAAAGAACTGAGATGAGAGCATGCTTTGATTTGAAGAAAGGGCACAAAGCATCAAACAGAAATGCTTTTCCTTTCCAAACAGTATCTTTTACCATTTACCCCAAACTGTCATGATGACATGGGTATCAGAGATACAGTGATATTTTACCCCCAAAATATCCTGTGGGGTAAAAAAAAAAAAAAGCAAATATTTCTTCCCATGCTTTATGTATGACAAATGAACAGAAAGAGAGCAGACGACTTAACGAAGGACAACCCCAAGAGCCAGATGAAGAGAGCTTAGGTTAATCATTCAGGTGTTCGTGTGAGGACACTGCACACCCTTGAAATCTGGGTAGCAGAACTTTGTTGACAAAACAGTTTAAAGAACAATCATAAAGAAGCAATGTTAGAAATCAGTTCCATTCCAAGTACCATCTACCAAATCAGGCCTGCTGGAAATGAAATGTATATGAAAAGTGTTTCTCACAAGATTGTGAATGAGAGACAGGTAACTATTAACACCCCCAGTTGCCTAAGTCAGAGGATTTGTTTTAAATTGTCACATGGGAAGTACCATCAAATGAATTCTGAGCTTCTCTGAGACAAAACTAGGGAGCTGGAAATACAACAGAGAGAGGGAGTTATTGTTTGTTTCTCTTCTTTCCAGTTTATTTCCAGTCTAGAAATTACTCTAAAAAAAACTGGAATATCAAATTTCACTCTCATAGCCCGATGTCATGGGAGGCCGGAATGTATAACACAGAGGGTGCAGGAAACAAACATTCAAGAAAAGACAGACTTGGGAACCAGCAGTTAGCATAATGGCTATGTCGCTGGACTCCCACGTAGTCGACCGTGGTTCGCGTCTCAGACCCGGTGGCTTACAACTCATGCCGGACACGTGTGCGTGCGTGCCCAAGATCCCGAGAGGAGAATGGAGGAGAAGGGATTGCGGCATGACCATCCCCCCTGGGGGGTGATTTCTCGCTTTCTGTCTCTATGTCTCTCTCTGTCTGTCTGGCGAGCGTACGCGCCCTATAGTGAAAAACCTCTCAAAAAAAAATAATAAATAAATAAATAAAATTTAAAAAGAATTTTGTGGTTCTAAATTTGTTCTGTATTAAAAATTAAAATGCAAATTTTTTTCCATTCATTGAGTTTCTTTTATAAAAAATGATTTTTTTATTTACTATTATTATTTTATTTGACTAGAGAGAGCCAGAAAAAGAGAAAGGGAAGGTGAGAAAGCAAGCTGTCAGGTCCAAGACTTGAACCATGACTGACCATGTGAGAGTCCAGCATCTTTTTTTTTTTTTTTTTTTTTTTTGGAGAGGTTTTTGCTATAGGGCACGTGCGCTTGCCAGACAGACAGAGAGAGACAGAGAGATAGAAAGCAGGAAATCACCCCCCAGGGGGGATGGCCACGCCGCAATCCCTTCTCCTCCATTCTCCTCTCGGGATCTTGGGCACGCACGCACACGCGCCCGGCGTGAGTTTAAGCCGCCGGGTCCGGGACTCAAACCGCGGTCGACTACGTGGGAGTCCAGTGACATAGCCATTACGCTAACTGCTGGTCCCATGTCGAGAGTACAGCATCTTAATTACCACGCCGCTTGCCAGCCCCACATTCATTGAGTTTTTGATTTAGTAATCTGTGGTAGAGCCTGTGGTTGTGAGTTTTTCACTGTTGATTAGGAGACAACACGTTAGGAAAACATTAGGAAAAAAACACGTTATAGTACCATTTGAAGAGCTTTCCAAATGAATTATTTCATTCCTTTTGCTGAGTTCCCCCGTGCACTAATGAATAATATGAAAGGCCTCCAAAACGTTCATGGAAATGTATATTATGAAAAAATTCTATCAATTTTTGCACCAAAATTAATTCACATTTTAATTTTGTTTTACATGAAAATTTCAAAGTATTTCTGTACACAAGTGGATATATTTTTTACAAATATAATTATTTATTGTATTTGGAGGTTTATACTTCGTTTACAACAGAAATACAGCCATTAGACTTGAGGAACATTGCTATTCCAGCAGGCTCTTGATAAGAATCTTCTGGTTATTATTCTTAAAAGGAGAGAAATTTGAATTACCCACTTGTGTCATCTGAAAATTAATGCATCAGTTCTCTGAGCTGGTTTCCTCTTTATACTCTGCTACTTCAGACAAAGGCATTTGGTCCTTTAGAGACTTTGGAAGAGACATTCAGTGAGGTAATTGAAATATTTTAAAATTTAATTAAAACTGTAAATGTAGAGGCCAGCAGATGGAGGAGAGGTTACTTCACTGAACTGCCACATAGCCCACCGTGGTTCAAGACCTGGACCCAGTAGCTTGAAACTCACACCAGGCATGTGGGTATACATGCCCATTTTCCCGTGAGAAGAATGGAGGGGAAGGGATTGCGGCATGGCCATCCCCTAAGGGTGGGGAGGTGATCTCTCACTTTCCCTCTTACTGTCTACCTCTGTCTTTCTCTTTCTCTAGAGAGCATACGTGCCCTAAAGCAAAAACCTCTAAAAAAAAAAAAAAACCAGTAAATGTATATAATAATTTTGTATAAGACACTGAATCATATTTTGTACATATATTCTGTAATACTCAGAGTACGGTGTAAGTTTCACCAGCATCAGTATCAGCTGGGAGTTAATTAAAACCACAGCCTCTCAGGCCCAATACAGACCCTATTATTCATCACCAGCATTTGACAATATTCCTAGGTGATTCGAATGTAAATTTAAAAGGTGCAAAAAATAAAAATAATAAATAACTTTAAAATTTAAGAAGTTCTACCTCTAAGGTATCACCCCATCACTGAACTAGTCTGAGAAGAACCTTACTTGTATTCTTATCTTAATCTAGTTTTGAATTTAGAGTGCCTTCAGCCCAATTTATCACTATATCCTCAGAAATCCTTAATTTTCTTAAACATCTCTGAGTGCTTACTCTATACAATCCATGTACAAATGCCATTTTTCAGTTATAAACATGTGCTCAAGTTGACAAAGTCCGTCCGTGACTAAATCAGGATTTGAACCCAAGCAGTGGCTTCCGAATTGATATTCAACCACGCAAAGCCCAAGTGAGGAAACTCTTTGATACTGGAAATAACAAAATATTAAGCGACTGTAGTGACGATTCAGTAGATGAAGATACTTAACTGTCCCTGAATCAAGGATAAAATTAATTCTTGATATCTAAGTGAAATGTGTGTGCTCTTCTAAAATCAAATTTGTCTACCCCACAGCAGGGTAATGAGGCAGAATTAATGTACTGAATATACTGATAGGTCGGATCTTATAAGAACTATGAAGTGAAAACATCGTTCTTTCCAAGCAATAATCTAGTAACAGCCATGATGGTTCACAGATGACCGCACTTTAGAGCCAGACAAAACAAAAGAGGAGAATAGACCTGTTTATGTAAATGGAAACGGAAGTCTCATGGTTGCATAATCGCACTCCCTACTGATGAATGACTAAAATGTCATGGGCTATGCGCTTTACTTTAGGTGAAGGAACAGGGGCAATCGGGGAAATTGCTTCAGAGTTTTCCTCTTCTCTCTTCTCCCTCATTATCACTTCTTATAGGATGTCCTAAAAATTGGTGATATGTATTTCAGGTTCGACATCCAATATCCAATTTCTTGTGGTGAGGTAAACCTCACGAACGTGTAAAGAAATATTTCTCCCCTGCCCAAACTAGATTATAGATTAAGGACCAAAAACAAAATAACTATTTCCTTTCTTAAAGACTGTATCTCTAATATTCTCTCTAACTTTGGATGGGAATCCTGTTCTACAGGTGAGGAGGCTGTAAAGACTCAAGCTTTGTCCATAAAACAACAGAAATTACTCACCTGTCCGCAGTTCGAGAAAGAGTAAAAGGGTGTGACTGACGTAACCGGAGGAGAACTATGAATATGTTATCAAGTTAAAACTCGTTTACTCCCCCCTGGGGGGTGATTTCTCACTTTCTGTCTCTCTGTCTCTCTCTTTCTGGAGAGCACAAGCACCCTGTAGCAAAAACCTCTCAATAAAAAAAAAAAAGAATAAAAACTCGTTTACAATGGAGAAAAGTGCTAGTGATGAGAGTAAAGAGTATTATAAAGTCAAATTTGAGAAGGTTATTGAAGCAAATGGATGTCCACTATCAAAATAACTGTGTTATTTTGCTTTCCAGTGTGTATGTACAGAGAACCATCACTACATGAAATTGGAGAAAAACAGGGGCGTTCGAGGAAAAGTTCTGGAACACCAACCATGAATGGAGGCAAAGTCGTCAATCAAGATTCAACATAGTTGAGAACTCTTCTCTTCCTCCTCGCTCATCCCGTTCCTTTCTCTCCCCTCCCCCTTTACCCATTCCCTTCCAGTAAACTCACCCAAGGAGAGGAAAATAAAATGGCAACGCAGGACCTAGTGGCTAAGATTCTACACTCAAAACACTCCTTTATGTAGGACAAGAAAATTGAACCAAAGCTTGCCTGTCGCAATGTGGTAGAAAATTCACATGCACAAAGATTAGCACACATAAAAGCAAAGGAAAAAAAAATAAATTGAGACTCCACAAACATTAAATTTAACTGCGTTGTTATTAATAGAGGGCTAATTGTAATGAAGCCATAACTATAATAAAGATAAAGTTAATGCCTTGAAGAAAAGGGTTTTAGGGAATTGAGCTTACAAATTGATGTTATAAACTGAATTGCTTAAACTCTGAATAATGCTGTGATGAGTGGTTTGGTTTAGTTTTATATTTTCTTTAATCATCCAGAATTAACACACAATTACATCCTGTTTTCATATTTTTGTTTCTAACCACAGGATTGAACATATTTGAATTATAGACTCTTTTAATGCCGATAACATTTATGGCCATAAACCATTTAACATCAAGAAAAGTTGAAAAAACTAGTCTTGAAACTGTTTAAAAGTCAAGATTCTTTTATGCAAAAGATCATCTTGTATTGACTTTAATGGCATTACTGATTTAATTATTTTATAAAATGAGTTTCGGATTCTCCTAAGAGAATATCATATTTTTATTAAATATATTGATTTAGCATCTCATTTTTTTCAGTCAGATAAAACGATCTTGCTCTAATACTGAAGTAACTTTTGGGAATTCCTTGTCATTGCCGTGTCCAGAGAGTGAGGTAGAAGCTATTTGTTCTTCACTCCTTGGTCTGATTTTTCGCATTGTGGACACCTTTGAGAGTGTAGGTGCATGTCTAGCTGTCTTAAGAAAGTTCTGCACCATACCTTGCAGCAGGAAATAAGGAAGAGCATTTTTATATAAAGAAATAATTCCTAGGAATTAGACTGAAGCAAACTGTATTTGCTTTTGCACCTTACCAGAATTTTGTGTATATAGCTTTTTTCCAAACTCTGACAAGAAACTTATGAGTGGGCTGTGAAATTCCTGACTTACACATTACCTGAGGAAGCAGTGACTGGTTTGTTGCTATGTGTTCTCGTCGTCTAACTGACATTAAGTCTGTCTCCTAGAACACAGAAAGGTACTAGTAATGCACTGAATTTTCAAGGGACGTAGAGAAACAATATGGAATTCATAGATATGGCTCCAACAGACAGGGTTGTGTGAGGAGATTAAAGCAGTGAAAAAGAACTCAGTTGAAGAGCAGGCAAACCCATAGTTAGAAATATTAAAGTATATTAGGAATGAAATTAATGTAATGTGATCGCATTGGAATAAATAGATCTACTTCGTCCTACAAATCAGGAATGGTATAGAGACATCCAAATTAAAAGAAAACAAAACAGGATGTTTACAAAAATGTATGCAGATTTATGGATATTATCAGTGAGAAGACTTAGCATGTAACTTCTCCTATATCTCTTCTGTCCAGCATGTATTGTTCCAAATATGACACCCTAAAATATATACACTTCGCAGAAGCACTAGGCCCTCACCTTCAACCTTGCCATTGGTTGCTGTATTCTTTCAAGGTCAGCGTAGTTTCCCTCACTCTACACAATCATTATTCTTCAATAGTGGTTTGTGTCCTTCACCAAGTATCCTATTTATATTATTATCAGGAGGTTCACAAAAAAGGAAATGGAGGAGCTTGCCTAATCTTTTGGGAAGAATAGACGTTATGCATTCAACAAGGATTTGGAACACGAGTTTGCAAGAGGTATTTGTTTCATGAGAGTAATTGCAAAGTAATAAAGAAATTAGCAATTTTTAAAATAAATGTTGCTCTTCTAGGAAAAGAATCCCCTTGTGAAAAATATACAAATTTGGCTGTATTTCTCCTTGTCACTCTTGATTCAATGTGATTATAACTATACCTGTCACTTCTAGGACCAAACAAATCCCAAGCACAAACCCTATTTTCTTTGAAAAACTAAATAAGAGTCTTCAACAAAATGGGTCACAGGCTCCTTCAGCATGAAATTATTTGAGCTTTTGTGGTAAGACCTACACACACACACAACACAGTTGATGAAATTTATAATCATCAATTACACTGAAGATTTCATGACGGAATATATTTAATCCAGTTAATTGTGAAAAAATATGTTAGAAATATGAATTTCCAACAAAATTCTTCCTTCTCTTTCCAATGGCTATTCATCATTTATCCTCCAGACTCAGCAATTAGAAAACAGAGTTCCAACCACCCTATTTGTATATATATTTTTTCCCCATATCATGCTAAGCAAATGTTCACTGCAGTAAAATGGTGTGGACATTAGTTTTGTCTTATTTCCAATTCAATTCAGAGAATGAGTTGGAAATGTTAAAAATTTATTTTACACATCAACCTGACAACATTTTTGGTTTAGAGTGCCGGGTAAATGTTTGATTAACTGCTGCTTACTTTTTAAGTATATAAAAACTGTAATAGAAAAAGTCAGTATTCACTGTCTAGATTTTATAAAATATTACCAAATGTAAAAACACACAATTACCTAATTTTTGACAAAAATATGAGCTGGTTTAAATATTTTATTTTCAGGTTTATTACAAATATAGTAATTACTTATTTTGGTTTTCATTGTTATAATTTCTGGGTCTTCAACTCATCCATAATTTATTCTCCTTTAAGTGAAATAAGGTTTTTGCAAAATACATTGCAATACTCTCAAGAAAAATTTGACTTTTAGTCAAGCTTTGTAATTGGCTATGTAAATATAAATTAAGACATGTTCACTCTGAGTCCTTACTGTTCTGTTTCAAAATCAATGGGATAAAGAATGAAAACAAAACTGTTGGAAGTCTCACAAAATAGCTTTCTGGCCAATATATCTTACTTGACTTTTAAGCTAGAGGTCTGAGGTGTAGAAACAAACGGTGCTGAAGTTCCATTTACTAATTCAGAGACGTTAGTGCTTCAGGAAACTGGAGGACAGCAAACTGTCATATTCTGGATCATAGTAATCGTTCTGGCTTTGAATTTTACATATGAATTTCATAGTACATTTTTAACCACTGTGGATTGGCACAATAAAGAGACATCAGTGTAATGCACTATGATGCTGTATGGGCCTCATTCTAATTCAGAAATGCTTCGAAGAACTCCTTTTTAAGAAAATGGTAACACTGAAGATGGGTACTCAGTTTGGTGGTCCTGGGAGAGATGAAAGTATTAAGCCAAGGTTAAGAATGAAGAATAACTTCTCTGTTGTGTATTGAAAAGTTTGAAGGTCCTGATTTGGGGCTACCATCTTCTTGGTGAAAAAAGGGTGATTACATCAACAATAATTTTTTTTTCATAGACCCAGAAATAGCAAATCTACTACCCTATCTTCATGACTTAGTCTACAAGGCCTTGCTCTCGAGAAGGTTTTTCATAACGTTAATTTCATCTGCACAAGGTGAGACACAGTCAAACAAAAAAACTCCCTGCTCATTTTAATACCATAAAAGGCTGAGGTTATTTCTCTGTCATAAAATTGTAAATAGCCTTTTTTTAAGTCAGAATCACATTTAAACAGTGGATTGTTCTACGAATATATATGTGTATATATACATATGCTTCAGAAATAAGGATATATTATATAGAGTTTTTATTTGATTTGTGGTCTTTCATCATAGGTAAGCAAAAAAAAAAGAGATTTGAATGCAAAACTTTATATATAAATGTATATTTCTAATGACAGTACAAATTGCCACTTTATAATAAAAATTAAGAAACAGGTGGGAACAATAATCAAAGCACATGCTCCTTAAGAATTTCAGTGATTTTTAATCCCCTCTTTCATGCAGAGATCTTCTTTTTACTTTTGAAATAAAAATATCTTTGAAAGCTATACTTCCTAATACAGATTCCACAATAAATCACGTTAGATTGAAAACTTATGGTTGAAGGACAGGAAAAAGATACTAAATGCCGATATTTATTTTTCAGGACACTTCTGGGAGCCCCAGTTAAAAAAATAAATAAATATTTAATCTAAATTAAGTGAAAATTGCTAATATTCAGAGATGATCTAGTGAACTTCAATAGCAAACAGAAGACAAATAAAAATATTTCACTTTATGATAATAGTATTAAAAGTGTCATAATAAAAATTGCAACATTAAATGTTTTATTAGTTGGAAAGAATGAACCGATATTTCTTTGTCTTTGTTCCAAGCACAATCTAAAGACAGTGGCATATGTTATTCTCAGAGTTGTCCATAAAGTCAAATTATACTCCCATAAGTAGTATTGGCATTGGTATTAGTTCCATTACAAGGTTAAATCTTAAGAAATTATTGACACTGAAATGTTTAATAAACATGTTGTATGAGAAATTGAACAAATTAATGTTTTGTTTTTGCATTAAAGCACAGATTATTTTAAATATTGTTTTTTGAAATCAGATTTGTAAAATGTTTATACATCACGACCTTCCTGAAGTAAAAATAAATTAAAATCTTGAGATGCTCATGCATGTAGACAAAGTCCTGGCATTTTATTTTTAAACATTAGTCTTTGAGATTCTCTCTTTTTTTTCATAAAGTGTGTTTATCCTTAAAGGTGTGGCTGAAAAGTGCTGTGTCTTATAAAAAAAAAAAAAAAAACTGATAAGACCAACAGGTGGCATGGTGGTCAAGGCACTGAACTCCCAAATGACAGAACCTGGTTCAAATCCCAGATCCCACCCCACCCTATCCCTCTGATGAGCACACATGCTCTATAGTAAATTAAATAATAATATTAAAATTAAATAAGTGATTCTTTTTAGAAAATGATATATTTGGGACCAACAGATGGCATAATGGTTATATCACTGGACTCCCATGTAGTCAACTGCAGTTCTAGTCCTGGACCCAGTGGCTTAAAACTCATGCCAGGCATCTGCACGTGTGTGCCCAAAATCCCAAGAGGAGAATGGAGGAGAAGGGATTGTGGCATGGCCATTCCCCTTGGGGGGTGATTTCTTGCTTTCTGTCTCTCTGTCCCTCTCTGTTTGGAGAGCACACGGACCCTATAGCAAAAATCTCTCTTTAAAAAAATGACAGATTTATGGATGAAAAATAAGTCAAATTTTATTGAACAATCATGAGTAAACATACACCTATTTGTGGTAACCTGACATCTTACTTTTTAAGGATTAAGAATTAGAACATATTGGGCCAGCCAGTGCCATGGTGGTTAAGGTGGCTGGATCCCACATGGCAGAAAATGAAAAGTTATTCAAAATGTAGCTGATGCACTCTTTGAATTTGTTTAGGCCTCTGTACCTCTTAAGATGCTTCTGGTTGCTCATCCAGAGTCCTCAAACCAAACTGGCACTTCCTCCAGAGGTATCAGTGTCGCCACAGGGTCTGGATTTGTCTGTAGTTCTCTCAGCTCTGTGCATCCCCATGCATAATAATTTCTCTCATGGAGTTAAAGATTCCTTTAGGAGTTGTAGGCACTCAATAGTTGTATCATTTATTCGTTCTTACAATCACTCAGAAAAGATCTCACATCTCTTTACCCTAGTTTGAGTAACATCTTCATACTTTAATGAGCTACTGTGGCCAGGAATTTGAGATGTGTTAGTAAGTTTTAAAAAATCAGTGCCTTTTGCAAGACCCAAAGTTGGATGTACTTCCTCAAAGATATAGTCTTCATGGATGAGTATTTACCTGCCACTAACCCTATTTCCTATCAAAGCTCATTAGATATGCTAAAAATCAGCAGAAGAATACAAATATTGGTGAATTAGAAATACTATAATAAATAATTGAGACCAAAAAAGAATTGAAAAATCAATTTCCCAAGCATCATTAAATGCCTTCTCTGTAGATGGCATTGTATTTATTTATTTTGAAATTGTTTTCCTTATTCATGAAAGAACACATGCATGCAAGAAAGAAGAGAGAGAAAGCGAGAGAGAGACACAGGGAGCACGTCCACAGTGTTTGAGTCATGCCACTATCCCTTTCCTCTTGTCTTCCAGCTGGTCAGATCCTGGGCACTCAGGATGTGTCCAGTGTTTTTCGAGCAGCCCTGGCTGGAGATTTGAACCACAGTAGCCAAGTGGGATTCAGCTTTTCTTGAACTGTACATTACCACTAACCATTTTATTCTTCCTTGTTTTTTATTTTTTATTTTTCTTCTGATCAGTTGTTTTAGATGACCAATATAGAAGGAGCTAGAAGATGCAGCTTGACTAATCTAGATCTGAAATTTATGCCTTATTTACTTTCTTTATGCCCATACAATCACTGCTAGGAGTAAGCCATTGCAAAATGCTTCTCAAATTGGCATCTCAAGTCCTAAACTCAGGGCTACTTGGAACTTCCAAATCACCTGGGACATACATTCTTTTCTTGATTCCCCTCTACAGAGTACAGCGTTTATTTGAACATGTTAGCCTCCCAAAGCAGGCTATTTTGTGGACAGTGCTGATTTTATATTTGTATTAACATCAGATGCTTGGGTTACCTTCTTCCAGAAAACTATTTTGATTATTTATCCCAATTTCTATATTTCATTTTTTTTCCCAGAGGAGCTAATATACTTTATTTTAAAGTAATGTGCATTCACTGAGCATGAGCCTTCACAATTGTTTTTCTTAGGTGTTTAAGACATTATTTAAATTGTAATAATTGTGATCATTTTCCTAATCCTTTTTGACAAGTTTATCTAAACCATTTGTCTTAATATTGTACTATGCCTCTTACATCCATATTCATGTATTAGCACTGACTACTAGTTGTAATTTACTTTCTTTAAACTATGTCTCTGCCCCAGAGAGACAAACAAACAAACACACACACACAACATTAAGAGGAAATCTTTGGGACCAGCAGACGGCATAATGGTTATGTCGCTGGACTCCCACGTAATCGACCACGATACAAGTCCCGGACCCAGTGGCTTAAAATTTACACCAGACACCTGTGTGTGTGCCCAAAATCCCAAGAGGGGAGTGGAGGAGAAGGGACTGCTATGAAGCCATCCTCCTTGGAGTGCGATTTCTTGTTTTCTGTCTCTCTGTCTCTCTCTCTCTGGTGAGCACACACGCCCTATTAAAAAAAAAAAAAAATAGATCGTTGGGGCCAGTAGATGGTATAGTGGTTACATCACTGGATTTCCAAATTACTCACCATGGTTCGAGTTCTGGAACCAGTGGCCTGAAAATCACACTGGGTACGTGTGCATGCATGCCCATGATAATGGGAGGAGAATGGAAGGAAACACCATCCCTGCTGGGGAGTGATTTCTCACTTTCCCTCTCACTGTCTCTGTCCCTGTCTTTCTCTCTGGCGATTACACACACCCTATGGCAAAAACCTCTTAAAAAATAAAAAGAAGCAATCTTTAATATATGACTTACACATCAACCTAACAATGCTTTGACTTGACTCTGCCAACACATTTTCATTGCTTGCGTCATCTTTTCACTCGCTTATGAAATTTTAGGTTTACTCACTGCTTGGTTGACTGACTTATCTCTAAACTGGTTAATGTTTGCTTTATTTTTCTCATAATTTTAAAGTATGGCAGCTTCACCTCAGAAATATATCTCCATAATAGATTTATTTTGTACATTATCTTTACCACCAGGAAAATAAGAACGTAAATACATTCAGAGATTTGTGTTGTTAATTTAATGTAAGGACAAACCTGAATACACATGTTGCAGGTATTATTTGGACTGTTCAAAGACATCAGATGAAAATCTCTGCATTTCTCAGTACTTTTCTTTCCAAGTACCCTTTATTCGTGGTTCTAAAATGACTTCTCCAGTTCAGGCCTCATGTCCACATTTAAGACACATTAAAAAGTAAACAGGATAAAGAAGAGTATGATACCCATACTAAGAAAAGCATCTTTCCCAGAAACCCTCAGTTTACGTTTCATTGGCCAGAACTGGGGAATGAAGAAGTGAAGAAGAAAAAGAAATTCATATTGGGCCAGGAACTAGAAGCCACTGTCAGATCATGGGAACTGTTCTTGATGTTCATAGTGGTGATAACCACAGCTCCTTCCCCAGAGTACATCCTGCTACTGCAAGTACTGACTTCACAAATCCCGACTTCTCCAAGTTCAGAGGCACAGCTGGAGAGTATATTGCTCTCCCAGATACTCGTTTCTCAACAAATTAAACCTTGGTCTCCTAGACGACAAAAAAGTTCATGAACCATAGGCTGTCTGGGTAGAAAACATCGTGGGCCATGCTGAATACATGAGGAGAGGGATGCTTCAGGACTCTGGATGAGAGTATCGCTAGCTTGAAATTCATGGAGCAAGAAACCTTGACCAGTTCATTCTGAAATAATAGCATGGATTCTGTTGGCTTAGCTATCTACATACCCAGGAGCATGGCCATCACAAAACTCCTATTTAGTGATCTCATCAGGTGACAGTCCACCCATGAAATGAGGAGATAGCCTGGGCTGGCACATCTCAGGACATACATGAACTAAGCATTGAATTACAGACGAGGGTGCCATAGCCTTGTTTGACTAACCCACTCCATCTTACATGCGAAAGCTCCTTCTGATCCAGCTCAAAGCACATGAGCGTAACCTGCTAGGATACAACTGAAGTTATTTTCTGTGCACTTGAAGACAGCTATCCACTTTTGTAATACAGAGTATGTAGTTATCTGAAACTTGATTCTAAAATTAGTGATTGGAAGGGTTACTTCTCCCTGCTTCCTCATTGTTTCCCCAATTCCAAACCCTTACCACATCATTAATTCTACAGTTAGGGCTTAGGTCTTTGTCTGCACTCTAAATGTGTATATATATATACATATACAAATATATATGTGTATATATATATATTTTTGAAACTATTCTGCTTCTGTTATAGAGTTTTAAAATTATACAAAATTATAAGACATATTTTGAACATTATCTTTAAAATTCAGTATTTTGAGATCTTGAAAGTTGTTTGTAAACTGTCAAGAATTATGGAGTATGAGCTAAAATTTTTTGCTATGTAAAGTAAATGTTTGTGGAAAAATGTAAAAAAAAAATCATCAACGAGAATGAAAAGATGATTTTATTTTCAGGCTTTTCTACTTCTTCAAGGAAACAAAAAATAATTGATTATTTTAGCCTCAGTTTTAGGGCACACACAACTCTTTCCATTGAGTACACCCTGAAATTTTAGGGCATTTTTTAAGCCATTAATGGACTGATTAGAACAAAACAATAAGGAAGAAATTTCCCTCTTTGCTTTCCCCTTGCCTACTTGAGCTGAGACTCTGGGTATTTCCTCCTGTGGACTAGAATTTTCAGCATTGGCTCTCCTAGTTCTCAGGCTTTGGGACCTTTAATTCTGAGAATTAAAATATCAGTTTACCTGGGCCTCCATTTTGCAGATGGGCAATTAATGGTCTTCTCAGCCTTGATATATGTATAAGCAAATACCTCATAATAAAATAAACACATTTCTTAAAATATATGCCCATAAAACCAATATATCCTACTGGTTCTGTTTCTCTAGAAAATCCTGACTGGCATACCTAGTATGATTACTAAGGGGTTGATGTCCCTTCAGCCATATTTCACTAACCGCTTTTTTTTTTTTTTTTTTCTCTCTTTTTTTTTGGAGAGATTTTTGCTATAGGGCGCGTGCGCTCGCCAGCCAGACAGAGAGAGACATAGAGACAGAAAGCGAGAAATCACCCCCCGGGGGGATGGTCATGCCGCAATCCCTTCTCCTCCATTCTCCTCTCGGGATCTTGGGCACGCACGCACACGCGCCCGGCGTGAGTTTTAAGCCACCGGGTCCGGGATACGAACCACGGTCGACTATGTGGGAGTCCAGCGACATAGCCATTACGCTAACTGCTGGTTCCCGACTAACTGCTTTTAAGGAACTGATTTTTCTAATGGATTTCCTGAAAGACTCCTTCGACACAGGCTCAGAACTCCTATGCCATAGCTCTAAACTCAGTCCTGATAGAACTAGTGTTCTTCACTCTCTTATTCTTTTTCTCAGCAAAACCACAAAGGGCTGGAACAGACTATTTGGTAAAGTGGTAGGAAGAAATACCTAATCAATTAGAAAAATTATGGTCTAAATCTGGTTGTTAGAGGCTCTTTTTTATTTATTTAATTTTATGTTAATTTCTTTTATACATTTAATCACATATTTCTAAATCATTGTCTCCTGATTGTAAAACAGACAGTTTGCAAAGCAGGGATTGAGTGTTTATTATTCCTTATCATACTGAAAGTCTGAATCTTCTAATAAGTGTGTTTGACCAGTGATATTTAATGTAATTACTAATATGTTTAGATTTGAGTTTACTGTTATAGTATTTGCTTTCTGTTTTTACCCTCTATTAGTTCCCTCCATTTTGGATTTCTCTATTTTCTCTTTCCTGACTTGTTTTTTAATTAAATGGCTATTTCTTTAGAGATTATAATATACTTATTTAACTTTCTATGGCCTATTTTGAATTAATGTTTTACCACTGTAGTTGAATGTGGAAGGCTTACCAACATATAAATCCCTTTAGCCTCTCGCTTATGGTTATCTACATATATTGACATGAGACAGTGTTATAATTTCTACTTTCTTTTCTTTTTTCCTTTTTTTTTGGGGGGGGAGGATTTTGCTATGGGGGAGGATTTTGCTATAGGGCATGTGCGCTCACTAGAAAGACAGAGAGACAGAAAGTGAGAAATCATCCACCTGGGGATGACCACGCTGCAATCCCTCCTCCTTCATTCTCCTCTTGGGATCTTGGGCGCACATGCACACGCACCCGGTGTGAGTTTAAGCCACTGGTCCGGTACTCAAACTGTGGTCGGCTACATGGGAGTCCAGCAATATAGCCATTACACTAACTGCTGGTCCCTAATTTCTACTTTCAACTCTCATATATTTTAAAGAACTTAAGAAGAGAATATTCTATTCTATTTACTCAGATGTTTGCCATTTTGTCCTTCCTTCATTTCTGATGTTCCACGTTTTCTTCTAATGTTTACCTTTGTCCTAAAGAACTCTCTTTAGCCATGCCTTTAGGTTTGGTCATTCTGGTGACAATGAGTTCTTTTAGTTTTCCTTCATCTGGAAGGGTTTTAATTTTATCTTCACTACTGAGGGATATGTTCACTGGGTATAGAATTCTTAGTTGACAGTTCTTTTCCTTTCAGCCACTTAAAAATATTGTGTCACTCCCTTCTAGCCTTCATGATTGCTCTCCTAATGGTAATGCATAATTTTTCTTGGATGCCTTTGGAATTCTTTTTTATCTTTAATTTTCAGCAATTTTACCATGATATGGATTTGTTTGAATTTATCCTATTTTGTATTCACTGAAATTTAATTTGTAGTCTAGTTCCTTTACCAAACATGAACATTTTAACCATTATTTTTTAAAATTTTTAAAAACTCTAGAAAAACTAGAGTTTTTCTCCCCTCCACTAGGACTCCAATGACATGAATGCTAGATTTTTTTGTTATTATCCCACAGATATCTAAAGGTTTTTTCACCTTTTCAATCTTCTTATTTTTTTGTTGTTCAGACTGAGTCATTTTTATTGCTCTACCTTCAAGTTCTATGGTTTTCCCTCTATCATCTCTATTCTGGCACTAAGCTTGTCAAGAAGGGATTTTTTTTCCGTTTTGTTTTATTTTTGTTTTGGCTTTTGTTGTTTATACCTCTACAATATCCATTTGGTTCTTTTCAATATCTTTTATTTATTTGGCATAATATTTTTTGTGTGGTTTCAAAGTCAAATGATTTTTATCATCTTTATCATCTCAAAACAGTTACTGTTTATTGGTTGTCATTTCCCATGAAAACTGAGATTTCTTTTTTGGCAGTTCATAGGCCAAGTCATTTTTTATTGTATCTGGACATTTTGAATATTGTATTATGAGACTCTGAGACTTATTTAACTCCTATGGAGAATGCTGACCTTTTGTTTTAGTAAGCAGTCAACCTGAGTAGGGTCAAACTTACGTTGTAACCTGTATCTTGTGTGCTATGGTTGTAACGCCCGTATAGTTTTCAAGATATTACAGTGTTGTTGACTCTGCCCAGTGAATGTGCCACCGAGTTTCCAGTCGTGAGCATGAGCAATGGTGTAACTGTACAGTTCTCGGTCTTTTGTTGCTAAATGGTATCATATCCATATGGGTACATCCTGGTAAAGAGTGCGATGTTTATAATTATTTGGGGTTGGTTTCCGGAGTTGCTTCTTTTCCATGACCTCCCATACTTCCTGTTTCTTTCAAGGCCTTTATATGTATTTTCTAGCTATGAGCTAGGATTTTTCTTATCCCACTGTGCAGCGCACTTAATGAGATGTGTCCACGTCTGAAGCCAAAGAGTAGAAAAACAAACAAGACATGAAACAGTGACCATTGGTCCCCCTCTTAGAACAGCAGCTCCTATGCTGAAGGTTGTGGAAAGTTCCTCCACTCAGAGTTTTGGATCCTGTCAACTCCTCTTATTCCTAGGAGCTGGACCATGGGAGAACAGAAAAAGGAAAGAGAAATAATGGGATTCCACACTCTCTTTAAACATTTTGAGTTCTCTTTCTTGCTCCTTGAGCCAGAATTAGACAGCTTCTCCTGAATTCTGTCAACTCTTTTGTGCTCACTGACCTGTTGGATGGGGAATATTAGAGGGAAAATTAAAGTTGGTAAATGAATTTGGACCACTTCCCTAGTCTGCTGCCTCTCAGAGTCCTCAATGAGATGCCCTCAGTTGGTGCACTCTGTCCGGGTTTATTCAGTTCAGAAGACAAAGCAAAGCTTTTACTGCATCCTATCCAGATTGGACTCTCTATCTTCTCTAAAACTCCAGAAAGTTAATCATTTTTTATATTTAATTTTCCTATATATCAGTTTTTTTTTAAATAAAAGATCCCCCAACCTCTGAAAATCCATTTACCAAATGAAAAGGTAAAAACCAGAAGAAATTAAAATAAATATAAAATATTCCAATACTCTATGAATTCTGTGTGATGTGGAGAAAAAGAAAATGTCCCTATCTAACCCAGTTGTCACCTGAATATAAAATGTGACATCATATGACTTTCAAGATACAATTTTTGAAGTAATATTTTTAAAAGTAAAGATGTGAATGGCTGATTATGTTTAGTTCCCTGGTTCAGATTTACAAATTTGGCTATATATATATATATATGTATGTGTGTGTGTGTATATATATATATATGTATATATATATATATATGAGGTTTTTGCTATAGGGCGCGTGTGCTCGCCAGACAGAGAGAGAGAGACAGAGAGATAGAAAGCGAGAAATCACCCTCCAGGGGGGATTGCCACGCTGCAATCCCTTCTCTTCCATTCCCCTCTTGGGATCTTGGGCATGCATGCACACATGCCCGAAGTGAGTTTAAGCCACTGGGTCTGGGATGTGAACTGTGGTCGACTACGTGGGAGTCCAGCGACATAGTCATTACGCTAACTGCTGGTCCCATAAAAATATATTTTTAAAAGATTGCCATAGGGTCATCCTACAAGCTACGTTATACCTTAGTGCTCTTAGTGCTTAAAAACAAAATGACAACAACAAAAAACACTATAGAAAATGCTTACATTTGATACACCAGAATGTTAGCCAGCAGGTGGCATGGTGGTTAAGGGCACTGGAGTTCCACATGGCCGATAGTAGTTCAAGTCCTGGACCTGGCAGCTTGCTTTCTCACTTTCCTTTTTTCTCTCTCTCACCCTCATTCTGTCCCTTTCTGGTTAAATTTAAACAAATAAAATAAAATAAAAAAATTTTTTGAGAGGCTTTTGCTATAGGGCGCATGCGCTTGCCAGAAAGACAGAGAGACAGAAAGCGAGAAATCACCCCCCGGGGGGATGGCCATGCTGCAATCCATTTTCCTCTATTCTCTTCTCTGGATCTTGGGCACGCACGCACACACACATGTCCGGCGTGAGTTTAAGCCACAGGGTCCGGGACTTGAACCGCGGTTGACTACACGGGAGTCCAGCAACATAGCCATTACGCTGACTGCTGGTCCCTAAATTATTCTTAAAAAATAAATAAATAAATAAAAAGCTGCTTTTTCCCCAGCAAAATCTACAGCATGATTCATATTGTGGCATTGAAAGGACATTAAAGGAAAAGTCCACAATGATTGCTATCCATGGTACATTTCCTCCACAGATAACCCAAACTCCCTAAACATGATCATGTCAGAGCCACACTGACTAGGTAAGTCTAAAATCTGTTAACTCAGAGGTTGGAAGAATACTACTTTCTGATACCTATATAATAATTATGAAATATAAAATGCCAATAAGGACACAGATACATGTCTCATTTTGGCAGATCCTCCTAATACAATACTGTTTTACAGATGTAGGTTCTGTCGCCATATTTAGGTCATGTGTATAAGACAGCTTTTCCATGTAGCTAAAGACGTTTCAAACTCTATGTAGTCATCTGATTTTGGAGAATAAATATAGGTAATAAAACTGGGAACCAGCAGTTAGCGTAATGGCTATGTCGCTGGACTCCTATGTAGTCGACCACGGTTCGTGTCCCGGACCCGGTGGCTTAAAACTCACGCCGTGTGCCTGTGCATGCGTGCCCAATATCCCGAGAGGAGAATGGAGGAGAAGGGATTGTGGCGTGGCCATCCCCCCTGGGGGGTGATTTCTCGTTTTCTGTCTCTCTGTCTCTCTCTGTCTGTCTGGCGAGCGCACGTGCCCTATAGCGAAAAAACCTCTCCAAAAAAAAAAACAAAAAACAAAAAAAAATACTGACACACCTCCTCTATGAAAGAATTATGGTACGTATGTACTTTAAAAATTATTTGATTCTAGAACTTTTTGTAGTATTATACTTCTTTATGCCTCAATCTCTTCTATTAGACTGTGAAGTCCGTGAAGGCCAGAAATGAAGTCTGCCAAATAGCTAGCTGATCTAGGCTGACTCAACACAAGATTTAATAAATGTTCATCAAATTTTCAAATATGACAAAGATCTATCACAAAATTTCAATAAGGAGTTACAGGTTTCTTAACTGGCCAGATCATAGGAAAAAAATCTTGGCAAGACATTTTTCCAATAGTACTCATAAAAAAAGAAAATCATTTTTAACCAAACAATCCTCACCATTTAACTACTGTGTGTGGCATTAACTGGACTAGTGCTCGTTTTTTTGTGTTTTTTTTTTTTTTCTCTTTTCTTCTTTTATTCAAAGTTACTGGTAGAAAAATTTAAGCCAGTATTCTAAGTGATATGTGGGAGTCTTTTCTGAGCACGTATCTTGTTAATATATAATGGAATATGTGCATGTATTTCAACTCCCACATCATCTTCCAAACTGCTCTCCTAAAGTCTGCACAGTTTATAATCTAGTCAGATGGCTCTCTGCCTGGTATTCTGGGTGAAATCATCTCAGGGCTGAATGTAACATTTTGTAAGGTTTAGATTTAATAGCAAGACAGTTCCTCATTTCAGTCATCAAAATGTTCACTCCTGATGAATTTTCAGCATTCTGTGGTTGCCCAGGAAACAAATTATGTAAAACAGCATGGTACAATAAATAAGTAGCTGGAACCAAATTTGCAATTTTTAGTTTTCTAGTAGCCACGTTAAGAAGGTAGAAAGAAACAGGTGAATTAATTTTGATGATACATTTTAGCCAATCTATCTAAAACATTATAATTGTAACACATAAACAATATAAAATAATTACTATGCTACTTCCCATTCCTTTTTATACTCAGACTTTGCTTTGTGTTCTTATTGACATTTTATAGTTCATACTCATTACGCAGGTATCAGGGAAGTGGAAGTAATAGTTTTTCTGATTTTGTTAGGCATTTATTTTATGTTTACAGTCAATTCAGCCTACCCACATCACTAAGCTCTATATCCACCTTAGTAGAGGCACAGATTTAGAAGAAACAGAAGGTAAACAGCAGAAGAGGTCATTGAAATACTTACCTTGTTCATGCATCTATTATATTTAAATAATCTCTGACTAGCTATAGAGATTTTTCTCTAATACAAAATGCTTTCAAAGTCCCCCAGTTCCCTACCTGGCTTGGCACTACCTTTCTGCTTCTCTGGGTCTCCAGCTGAAGCCGCCCTCTTTGCACTGGCCTATGGCACCTTTTCCATCACTGGGTCCCAATTTGGGCTTCACTTGTCCTGCAGTCCGTTCCATGTATTGTCTTCCTCCACATAGAGTATCTTTTTTTTGGAGAGGTTTTTGCTATAGGGCGTGTGTGCTCGCCAGAAAGACAGACAGAGACAGAGAGACAGAAAGCGAGAAATCACCCCCCAGAGGGGATGGCTATGCCGCAATCCCTTCTCCTCCATTCTCCTCTCGGGATCTTGGGCACGCATGCACACGCGTCCAGCGTGAGTTTAAGCCACCGGGTCCAGGACGCGAACCACGGTCGACTACATGGGAGTCCAGAGATATAGCCATTACACTAACTGCTGGTCCCCACATAGAGTATCTTTATTTTCGCCATCCTAAACCCCCACATTATCTCTACCTTCCTGCTTTTTTGACTAACCAATTCCTTTCAGTTTGCAAATTAAATTTCTCCTTTTTAGTGGAGACTTCCCTCTAGTCAGGGACTTTCCATCAGATGGACTGCTGTCTTCACAGCACTTATGATGGAGGCTGCCCTTTCTGTAAAGAAACATACACATCAGGTGACACAGTCACAAACCACGTACACAACAGGCGGTTAATTAGTACTGCCTAAATGAATGCCTGATTAAATGAATGAAACTGTGAAAGAAAAAGAAAGAAGAGAAAGTGGGTTGCTAAAAGTCTCACAGCCAGTAACAGGAGAGTCCTGGTCCCATTGAGCTCACACAGTTCAAACATTTAAAGACATTATGGCTAAAAAAAGATACAGTCATTACAGCATGGAGTGCAGAGTTACAAATACCCAAGCATTCAGGAATTTTTGGTCATGGTAAGTTTCCCATTTCTAAAGACAGCATGAATTATGCAATGCTGAGGAGAGTGTAGGCTGGTGTAGCTATTCTGGACAGCAATGTGTCAGTACCTAGACCGTATTTGATCAGTCAAACCATGTTTATGTAGATATCTCAAATTCTTCTACAGATTTATAAGGAGAAAGGTTTGAGGATGTTTGCTGCAGTGTTGTTTATGTTAGCAAATAATTATAGGCAATGTGGGTACCCTTCACTGGAGGATGAGGAAGTAGATGGGTAAAATGTAGCAGACCCACATCAGTGAGTACTCTACAGCAGTTTGAACTTACAGATGAGATGCACACACAGCCACAACAGTGGATCTCAAAAACGTAGTATTAATGACAAAGCAGGGAACAGAATGAGATATTTCTGTAAGGCAACACTCATCATTTAATAACTCATGCTGTTATACACAAAAGAAAGAAATCTCTTTCATGTGTTAAGAATTATTTATTTCATTTTTATTTATTATTGTTATTTTGTTTAACTTACTATAGGACACGTGCACTCACCAGGGAGAGACAGAGACAGAGAGAGAAAAATTGAGAAAGCAAGCCGCCAGGTCTGGAACTCAAATTGCAATTGGCCATATGGGAGTCCAGCGCACCAATCACCACACCACCTGCTGGCCCAAAAGAAATGCATTTAAAAAGAAAATATAAATATAAAAGTACATATTAAACATACCAGGATATAAAAATGCTTATATAATAGAGGAATGGCATGATAGGAGTAAGGGAAAGGACAAAAGAAAATTAAGCAAATATCTTACATAGACCATTGATCACGTGTCATGAATTGAAAAGTATCATTAACTTACTGTTCATAAATTGAGATCCAAAAGTGAGACACAAAATTAAAATGGAGAAACAAAGTATGGAACGAAAGAATGAGTAGTGCCCTTTATTTGGATCAGCCCAGCTGTTGGAAGCTCCCCTTTTGTAGCACCCCATCTATGTCCACTGTTCTTGAAAGAATTCTTGTTCATTTTCTCTCTTTTTTTAAAAGACAATTTGCTTTTCTTTCTGTTTTTGTTTTTGGGTGTCTGTGCTCACCAGAGAGACAGAGACACAGAAAGCAAGAAATCACCCCCTCCCTCCAGGAGTATGGCCATACCACAATCCCTTCTCCTCCATTTTCCTCTTGGGATTCTGGGCAACACATGCACACAAGCCCAGCATGAGTTTTAAGTCATGGGGTCCAGGATTTGAACCATGGTAGAGGTATATGGGAGTCCAGTGATAAAACGATTACACCATCTGCTGGTCCCAATTTTCTTGAATCAAGCTCTCTGATTATTTTCATATTCAGTGGCCTGAGAATTGGGAGAAAGACATTTTAATTTATCTAAGTTTAGATGGTACTGAATAAAAATGACTCAGCATACGGTATTAACCCAGATGAATTGACACGGTCCCTTATTTCTTCAATATAAGTTTTGTCTTGGAATTTTGCTCATTTTAGAGACCACTTCTTTGTAGTTTCCATAGTGAAAATTCAGAAATCTGCTTCTAGGTGAAGTCTGTTCATTGGATATGGATAAATTGAAAGATCAGGTAAAAGTAGTCCAACAGGACAAACTGAGAAAGTATATTATATGATTCGAGCTACTGTTTTTCTATAACCATGATGTCTTCCTTACTATGAATTCTTATTACAGTAATGTAAATATGAGATGTTGACATCAAGCTTCCTCTCTGATTACTAAATATTACCAATTGTAATCAATGTTTAATTAAAATTTCTCTTGGCCTTAGAAATTATGTTTTACTCAAAATATTTTAGAATGATAATCTCTCTCAAAAATACATTCTATTCATTCGATGACTTAGACGATTCAGAGAAACTTGAATCCAGTCTTTGTGGGATATTTTTCTGAGTTAGCTTGGTTAAATTACATTTTCTGTAAGCTTTCAAATCAGGCATTAACTAAAATGAAGATTTTTATGAGGGGTCAACCAGTGGTGTTGTGGTTAAGGTGGCTGAATCCCACCTGGCCAATTGTGCGGTTGGAGTTCTGGACCCAGAAGCTTGAGAAACATGGTGGGCATGTGCATATGATTGCCAAAATTCCAAGAGAAGAATAAAAGAGAAGGAATTGTTGTGTTGCCACCCTCTCCTTAGAGGAGGGTCCTTTTTCACTTTCTCTCTTGCTCTCTGTTTCTCTCGGGTGAGCACACACATTCTATAGCAAAATTTTAAAAGAAAAGATGTGCATAAAATGTAGAAGAAAAATAAATCAGGAGTCATTCCTCTCTGAAGGTCATGTTGGCTAAACACTGTGGAAGCTGGACCTAGAGGTGCTGGTTTCTCACCATTGCATCATGTTCATTCTTCTTTCTGGTGCTGGACCTACTGACCAACGGTAACTATAGGCCTAAAGCAAGATGTAGAGGTGGTAGCCTTCCATGGACTTTCCCGTTAGCTCTCCAGTGTGGCCACAACCAGCAGATAGGCAGGTCTGGCTTCCCAGCATCCCATGCAAATCTCAATATGTCCATCACTGCCAGAGCTTCAGGGAGGCAGCTCAGCCCCCGCACTCCGATCCTCCAGCAGCTCCATTCTAAAACTTAACCTCCAGTTTCTCCTCAGTTGTGTAATAGCTAACCCCAATAGCAAAACCCACAAGACTCTTACTGCTTCTGTTCTCTGGAGTGAAATCTGCAGAATTCAGGCTTTGTGGGTAATGTAATTCTTAACGTCTAGTAAACAAAAGCAATAGTTTTTATTGAGCACTTTCCTTTCAGCTAGTGGAGTCTTCCTTTGACTCATGTTTGCCTTTTTAAGTTCGACAAAAACTTCAGAGAAAATCTGTCCCACAAAAAACTGCTTCATCTATGGTCCTCTCTGAGAAGCAGTATAGGAAAAAATATTACACACTATCCTGAGAAATGTTCTGAAAGATTTTTTGGGGGGGACTAGTTGTTTTGAAATTAAAATAAAAAGATAGACACCGACACATATTAAGTGCTTAGACTTAGTCTTTAGTCTTTAAAACAATTTTCTTCCTCATATCGGAATTTGTTTATTCAAGGGGATTTTTGCACACATGCATGTAGAGTTAAAAATGCATATGTAAAGAGAAAAAAATTGAGAAAATAATATTTGAAACTAACTTCTAAATCCTTCTAAAAGCTCATTTCAGGCCAGCTTGGTGGCATAGAGGTAACATTCAGCTCATGTGAAGCTGAATTCATATGAAAGATCATGAGTTGCTTCCCCAATCAACCTGTAAATGCTGGATGAGCAGTTTATAATCCTGGATGACTGGGAGGCCTGGAGTGGACCGTGAGATCCTATGGAAGGTGTTGTCTTTCTCCTTCTGTCTCTCACTCTCATGAGAGAAACAAACTTTTTTAAAGCTAATTTCTTCTAATGAATTGTATTTACATTTAGAAAAGGGTAAAATTGATAAGAAGAGGTCTTTATAAATAGAGACTATCCATGTCTATAAAAGACTGGTCTTCATTTTGATATAAAATTTGACCTTAGTCATGTGGGTAATAGCTAAGGTGGCTGGATCCCACACGGCCAACTGCACAGTTCAAGTCCTGAACCCAGCAGTTTGAAAAACACACTAGGCACATGTGCATGTGTGTCCAAAACCCAAGAAGAAAATGAAGAAGAAGGAATTGTGACATGGCACCCCATTCCCGCAGGGTGATTTCTCACTTTCCCTCTCTCTTTCTGCCTTTCTCTGGTGAACACTCATCCTGATACAAAAACAAAAGAACACAAAATCACTAAAAGAAAGAAAGGCAAAAAGGCAGTTGGTACTAAATTCTTCACATTCATTGCATCATTTTAGTGGGACATGGGGATAGTAGCAACAGCAGAATCTGTCATATGTAGAAAGTGAGTCTGAGGCGGAGACAATACAGAAATGGTAAAATTCCATACAAACAACTGTCATGGTTGTAATGATCTCCCTTTCATTCTCTCTCTCTCTTTTCTATCCTATACTCACAGAGGTTTATGGGTAATATGGGATAATTTGATAAGATAATCCATATATCGCTGCCAGGGAGATTTGCTCTGTTCCCAGGCAACAGATGCTTATTTTAAACATGGTCTTTCAGCAGCTATGATTCGTCATTGCTGCCTAAGTCTGAAGTGACATTTAACAATGGGGATCTTGAGGGAGTTGGATCTTTTAGTGGCCTAATCAATTCAATTCAGCAAACAGCCACTAAACACCTGCATTGCACTTTCAAGTTTATGTACTCATGGGGAAGCATGAGTCAGGCCCTTTGCTCAGAGCAGAAAGCCAGAGGTACATTCAGGACAAGCCTTCCTCCGTGGAATTCCCAGCACTGCAGAGGTGACAACTATCACAAAATGTCTTCAAGCATGAAAAAAATATATATTAAGTCCTCTAATAAAGACAAATTAGATGTTGGAAATAGCAGTAATAATTGAGTGGAGGAAGCCAGCATTCTGTCCAGGAAAAAAATGGCCTGAGCAGAGATACAAGGTTACAAAAATGCAATATAGGCTCCGGGATACTTGAAGTGTTACCAAGTATTGGTGCACAGTGATTATCCAAAGACCATCTACAGTATTACATTGGTTGTCTCCAAACTTTGGTGACTTAATAATCACATCCTCATTGTGGCCTTATCTAACGATTTGCAAAATATATAAACATATTGTTACTTATTTAATTTTATACTGATATTTATTTCTAGTCAAAATCATTACTTCTGTTAACTTTATGCTAATTTCAAATTTTAGTTAAAAATTGTTCTTAATATCATTCTATCATTTTACTTGATATATTAGTGACATTTTTCCTAATGATCATTAAGTCTATCTAAAGCTAATAATATTAAGAACATTATCCATGGGGTAGCAGGTGGCATAGTGGTTAAGGCCCTGGACTCCCACATGGCCAATTGTCATTTGAGTCCTGTACCTGGCAGCTTAAAAATCACACAGGGCACGTGTGCATGTGTGCCCAAAATCCAAACAGGAGAATGGAGGAGAGGGGAATTGCAGCATGGCCATCCCTACTAGGGAGTGATTTCTCACTTTTCCTCTCACTGTCTCTCTCCAGTGAGTGCGTGTAATCTATGGCAAAAACTAACTAACTAACTAAATAAAATAAAATAAAATAAAATAAAATAAAATAAAATAAAATAAAAAAGTGAAACCATCTAAAACAGTTTTGAGCATCAATAGCATGTCACGTCATTATTCTACATTAAGAAACGCTATGGTAGAAGACGAGGCAGGAGCAAGGAGAGACTACCATGTCAAGGCCTTTGAATTCTGCAGTATGCTCAAGTGAAGTTGGATTCATGTGGAAGAACTTTAGGCTCAGGGGTAAAAGAGTGAAAAAAAAATGTAATAATTAGAACTGTGCTTTGGGATTTTAATTCTAGAAGCACTGGCGTGAAGAGGTGAAAACAAGAGGAAATTACATAAGACGAAGATTGAACTTTATTCCAGCTTTATTCTTTAAGCGCCAAATCAAATGTTACCTTTATATAAAACTTGCCCTAACTTGCCAGAAGCTTAGTAAATTGTACGTGATACTTCCTTATCCTGCATTCTAAATATATTTATCTATACTGCATCAAATTCAGTTTTTTACATAGATCTGCTCCTCTGTAAATTTCTCAAAAACTTATCTTCTCCATATCTAAACCCAGAGCCCCAGCGTATATGAAAGCTACAAAGGGCTAGCTTTTTGTAGATGACACAAATGGGATAACGGGAAGACTAGATAAAACCTATTTAATGATCCTAAAATTAACTAGAATCTAAAAAAAAGTACTTAATGTCTATGTGACTAGGAGACAGGAGTTCTACCCATTTACAAGTAGACAGGACAGGGGGCCCCAGGAAAAGATCCACTGTGCCGTGTAGTCCCGACTGTTAACTCTACCCCTCACGCCTTGTTTTTGTTTGACTTAATTCCTTAATTCCATATCCCTTTGACTTTACCCACGTAAATCTTGTTCTTAAAGAATCCGTGTCCCTGGCAATGGGACTTAATTAGACAAATACCAAAAGGTCAGATGGACGTAAATCAGGACACACTGATAACATAAAAGCATTATTATGAAGACCAGAACGGAGCAAGGCACTCCCTCATGGGCGACCCGCCGTAACTCTGGGGGATGAATTCCAAATTAACAGCCTCTGAACAAACCAGTTTCCAATTAGCCACCATTACACAGGGTCTCCCGCCCTAACGTATACCGTGGTAGAGGACATGTGATCCTCTGCCACGTGGAGAACACATGCACAGTTTCCAGCTGGTACATAAACAGGGGGCGATATAAATGGTGTCAACCCATTTTCCTGGACCCACTCCCTGCTTGGGAACTCTGCTTTTCTTTCCCTCTCCTTCAATAAACTCTTGGCTTTGCTTTACCCTTTCTGTGTCAGTGGCTCTAATTCTTCATGACCATGAAACAAGAATCTGTGTTCAGCATTGTGAGTGCTGAGCCTTATTACCCCCACACCCCTCCACACCCCACCTTCTTGGGTCTGCTACACATTAGAATGAATAAATTATTGAATGAATTGGCCATGAGTCAAGGCTAAAAGGTGGACTTTGTCTTTCCATTGTCCTCAAATTGTTCTAATTCACAAAATTCTCTCTTTTGAACTTCCTTGGTTCTACAGAAAAGGCATTGTATTTTTGACACATTTACCTAAAGTCAAAAGTGTGGTCTCTGACTAAGAATCAAAGTACAACACTGAATTTACCATGCACGTGGACTGGCAATCACAGTTTTTTAACCTTGTGTGTTTACCAGTTGATTTATATCATACACAGAGGCTGTCCACATAATTTCATTTTCTAATATGGCAATCTGCATTTATTTGCTTCTTAGTCATACATTTTGCAAGATACCTGCATTTCAAATTTACTTTGGCAAAGTGTGATGCATGCCAGCATTTTGTAAATGATGAAGAGCAAGATTGAAGAGGGATTGGATTCATCATGTAAAGGTTAAATAATTCTGATTTTGAGCAATGAATATCGATTGCTCTTTTAAGATGTGTTTGAAGAATTCTTGCCATTGAAGAAAGCTTTTTCAAGGGCCTCTTGAAACTCATTCAAGTGTAAAGAGAGGGGTAGCAAGATATGGTAAACAGATGACTTTTGCATATTAAGTTGTTTTGAAGTGTACTGTTCTGGCCATATTGGAATAATGCGTATCTCCGAAAACTATCACATGTATGTATTCTTGCAAAATTGTAACTTAGCTTTTGTTAGCCTGTGATACCTGGAGGGAGAAATGGACACTTGAAAAGGAAATGAAATTCTGGAAAAAAAATTATACCTCTAGATCTTAAGTAATTTAAATTATTTGAGTAAGGTATTTTCTATGCTGTTAAAATATACTCAATTTTCTATGCTCTGTTAAAAGTGAGTTCTGTCATTCAAAGATGAGTGGTATACCAAAAATAGTATATTTTAGTGTTTCCTAACCTAACTTTTTAATAAATACATGGGATTGTAAATAAATCACTTAATAGTCTACACATGTTTCCTCATTTGAAAACTGAAAGAATTAGATGATATTTAGACTTCTGAGACTTTATATATAAATAGCTAAAACGAAAATAAATAAAACATTCCTAAGATGGTTTAGTTTGTTAATATTGGGTAGAATGGAGATAAATAGATGCAAGCAGATAAAATAGCTGACAGTTAAATTTATAAAAACTATATATACATAATCATTGTATGTATTTATGTATATGTATGAAAATTCGTAGGTAATAAATAAATATAGATATATAAATTGGTTCATAGGAAACTGAACAGTCAAAAAGAACTCCGAAAAAGCTTAGGGGAGATGGTAAGAATGGGATGTTACAATAAGTGACATATAGCATGGTGTAAAGATGGCCAGAAAAGGCAATATGACCATATCCCCATACCCCATATATGTGTGAGGGGTGCTTTCTTCTTTCTTTTTCTTTCTTTCTAAACTATCACATGTGCCGTCAAGTAATTAAAAAATAAAAACAAAAACAAGATGGCCAGATTATACAAATTGACAATATTACATACTTCCTTTCTATATAAAAGAAATCATCAATGTTTATAAATCACATTTTATGTTTATACTTCTTACTGCTCTTATTATTATTATTATTGCCAGTTATTATTAACACGGAGTGGCTTCAGTGTGGAGATGAAGTTCCCCTGGAAAGGAAAAGAAGGCTGCCCCCACTAGAGCATGTATTTTAATTGCCAAGGGATTAATAATGTAGCCATTCTGGGCCTTCCAGTTGCACTCAACCCAAAAATCTAATTTACAGGACAAATGACCTTTCCTTGCCTATTCTTCACTTCTTGCACTGGATAATAAAACCAACAGTAGCAGCATTTCTAAGGTTCTTAGCCTGGATCTTTCATTTTCAAATATGCTGTTTTAATGTATATATTTTCTTTCCTTTTTTTTTTAGCTTAATCTTTTTATATTGCTGCTTCCATTGGATCTTCTCAGACAGCTCCCTGTTTACCCTTTGAAATACAAGTTCCTTTAAGGTTAGAGGCAGTTTTTGTTCATGTCATTATCTTGTTTCCAAACCTGGTTCCTGGCATAGAAGAGCTGAAGGAGACACATTGTGCAGATACTGATCACAATCCTACACCGAGTGTTGTATACACCTGAACTCTGTCCACACTTGCTGGGGTCCAGCCTCGGCAGGGGTGGGTTGACTCGTCGGAGGCGGCGCAGGTGAACAAAACTAGGCTAAAACCTCAATACTTTTTAGCATGTTTTTAGCAGGCTACAGTCAGAGCAAAACTCCGGGTTGCAGCGCTAGCAGCTATCAAACACACGTATTTATTGAGGGATGTCTTACAGGAATAGGAGGGGTGAGGGGGAAAAAAAAGATTTACTCTAAGAGACAGGGAATTCAAGGCACAGGAACAATAATCATAAAGCATGATGTCTGTCTTGTTTGATGAGGTATAATCAATTACAGTTCTCAGGATGAAGGAGTCTATTTGTCTGGTGCATTTTCTTCTTAAATCTTGATTACCGGACAGGGCCTTTTCAGGTGAGAGGGTCTTGTAGCTCAGGAGACAACACAGGGTGTTTTATTAGCAGTTTTTCATAGTTAACAGCACACAAGGGAGAAACTGTTTGTAATTAGGTACTATCTGTTGCTTGCCTTGAACCAGGTAAGAACTTTCAGCTAAGATAGTTACTCTTCCCCCTGAAGCCCTCAGGTTTGTTTATCCTGTCGTTGTTAGCCAGATCTGTCCTTCCTCTATTAACCCACAGGTCCCTGTATTTATTTGCTGAATTCTTTGTCTGTTAATCAGTGAATTCTTGAGCTAATTTGGCCTAATACAAGTTAACTTTGGCCTGTAGCTTTAACAAGGGGTATTTACGTAAAACTAGCCTTAAACTAACTTAGTCTATATATGTTACTAACACTAATTTGGCTTATACTAACTCAACTTAACAAATGTTAATTTCAGCTTAAAACAGGCAGGTGGGGGAGTCTGTCTCAGGTTTCCTGATCCTCCCACAGATCACTAATTGGCTTATTATGAAGTTGTAATAAGGTTGGGGGTGTCCTGACCCAGTTTCGGCCTAAAAGGTTATTTTTAGGCTTGTACTAAATGTATCTTGAAGGGCCTTTTAAAGGTCAAGAAGATTTCTGCCTAGATGTGACTTCAGCACACCCTCTATTGTGACCGTGCCAGGGTGAAGCATTGTAATTAACAGTATGTGGTCAGAGCAAAGGGGAGCGGTTGGGGGACTTTTGGGAAATTTTATCATATACTCAGGATGTATTAGAGAGCTATGTAATTTTTTTATAGTAGTATATCAGGGAGTCAGAGGGGGGTTGCTTCCCAGCAAGGCTACCACGGTCTCTGAAGTGAATAGCAAGCGGCCTTGCCAACATACTAATTCAACCTAAGTTTTATTCCTAGGTTGGGGGGTGGGGGGGCACACAGCAGTGGCCTTGCCAATGTGCTGACCCGACCTAAGTGGTACTTAAAGGTCAAAAGCTCAAAACAGATCCTGGGGCCCTACCGGGTCGGACTCCTCCACACACTATAGTTTATTGTGGTGGTTTGTATATAGACATTGACATCTTTTGGAGTTCGCTAAAAGAAAATCATAACCTTCATCCTATACTCCTAACATAATTTTAACAGTGCACCCAATGTTAGAATGTGAGCGTATTTAAGAGCATTGTTGTGTTTAGGGACGTGGCAGTACATAATTCTATACCAACAGGACATCGTCTGGAACTGTATGGCCAGCAGATGGTGAAATGGTTATGTCACTGGGCTTCTAGGTAGTCGATCGTGGTTCTAGTCCAGGACCCAGTGGCTTGAAACTCATGCTGGGCACATGTGTGTATGTGCCCAAAAATCCCAAGAGGAGAATTGGAAGAGAAGGGATTATAGTGTGGCCATCTCCCCTGGGGGGTGATTTCTCACTTTTTGTCTGTCTCTCCAGGAGGACACACACCCTATAGCAAAAAAGTCTTTCTAGATAAAACAAAAAAGAACCCCGCCCCCCCCCAAAAAAACTGGAACTATGCTCACATACATGGAAAAAGGATTTGTATTTGATGTAGAATAAGTATTAACTTATTTGACAAATATTTATGGAGCACTTACGGTGAGCAGTCATGTTTCTAGGCACATGGGTATACGAACTTACTTTTCTAAAGTTTATCTTCTAGGTAACGGAAAGAGACAACTAACAAAGGAGTAATGAATAGGTCAGCTCTAAGGAATGTTAGAAGGTGGTAAGAGGGAGAAAATAGAGCTGAAAGTAGGATCTGGTATGTGGATAGAGGAAGATTTTGCAAGCAGAGTGTGATTTGAAGAGTTGTTAGTGTGAGAGGATGACACGTTAGCTAAGACCTGAAGTGGGGGAGGGAAAGCCAAGAGGATATCTAGAGAAAAAGTCTTCCTTGCAAAAAGAGTTAAAAATAACGTGTCTGGAAATGTTTACAACAGCAAAAAGACTATTATGGCTGGAGAGAGGATGGAGTAGGAAAGAAGAGATGACATGAATGGGTACGCACAAGATCTATCGAGCATTGAGGAAATCTGTGAGTTTAGTTTTATCCTAAATCAAGTGGGTCATCATTGGAAGATTTTAAGCAGTGGAGTGAAAAACCTGACATATTTTCAAAAGATCACTTTGCTGTGTTAAATAGAGGCTAGAAACAGGGGCACCAGCTAAAACTCTGTTGTATATAAAGGCGAGAAATGATGGTGACTTTAGTCAATCATGGGATACAGTTTATCAGCCATAATGTAAAGACCTGGGCCACAAGTTAACTCTCAGTAAATACGTGAGCCCTTGTGGATGAGACTGGAAAATCTCAACATCTTTTTCCTTCTCTCACACAGTCATTCAGCCTGCTACTCTGTCACTGTGGTAGGCAGTTAGCTAGTAATGAGCAGGCAGCCCTAAGAAAATAGTAAAAGGACAAGTGTCGCATCAATTACAATGTATTAGGAATCACAACCAGACCCTGCGCTCAACACTCTCCCTATGACAACACCAGTTGTGTGATTTTGCCCCCCACACACCCTAAGGAATTCTCCTGTGGATACTAGCTAAGAGTCCTCTAATTCAATTTAGCTCTTATGCTATCTTACCTGGGTACCTGATCCCACAAGTGGAGGGCCTAGTCCCAGGAGATTGTCCTGTACCTTGGATGCCAGTTGTACGTAGTACCTATAGATCTGACACTCCAGCTAAAAACAAGGAGTGCCTTTGACTTCCTTCTCCTCGGGTTTGATGAGTTTGCTAGAGCAGCTTACAGAACTCAGGGAAACACTTCATTTTCATTTACTTATTTATCCTGGAGGTATATCAGAGGGTACAGATGAACAGAAAAGATGCATAGGGAGAGTTACGGGAGTAGGGGCAGACAGTTTCCGTGTCCTCTCTGGGTGCCCCAGTCTCAAGGAACCTCCACACATTCAGCATTCCTGACCCCAGTTCTCTGCATTTGCTATGTAAGATTGATTCCGTCATTGACCTTTGGTGATCAAGTCAACCTTCAGCCCCTCTTCACTCTCTAGAAGTTGGTGGGCGGTGCTAAACTTTCAACCCTCTGATCATGCCTTGATCTTTAAGGTGACCAGTCTCCATCCTGAAATTGTGCAGGAATCCCAGTCACCAGTCAGCTCGTTAGCATACATTCAGATATTGCAAGGGCTTCAGAAGCTGTGTGTCAGGAAATGGGGACTAAGACTAAGTATGAATTTTGCAATATCACAGCGCCACTCACATGTCAATGACACATCGAATGCTCTGATGTTTGTGTGTGTGTGTGTTTGTATGTACACATATATACTGAGTGTGCTCGTGTGTGTGTGTGCAGAGAGAGAGAGAAAGATGAGAGAGCATGAGAGTGCTTTTTCCACACACATACATTGCTTTCCTTTATTAATCACAGTTCGGTCCACATTTGGAAATGTTTATTTATTTATTTTTTTGGAGAGGTTTTTGCTATAGAGCGCATGAGCTCACCAGAAAGACAGAGAGAGACAGAAAGCAAGAAATCACCCCCCAGGGGGGATGGCCACGCCACAATCCCTTCTCCTCCATTCTCCTCTCGGGATCTTGGGCACGCACGCACACGTGCCCGGCATGAATTTAAGCCGCTGGGTCCGGGACTGGAACCGCGGTTGACTACATGGGAGTTCAGCAACATAGACATTAAGCTAACTGCTGGTCCCAATATTTGGAAATTTTTAATGTCAGTGTTAGAGAACCTTCCCCTGCTGTCCACAAGTCTGCGTGTATGCTCTATTACACTTAGCATACTACATCATGTTTGCATGCTTATTTGCATTCTGCCTCATCAGACTGTGAAATCCATGAGAGGAAGAACTTTATTTTGTGTGCTGCTGTATTTCAAGCTTCTGTCACAATGCCTTGGACATGTGAGTTACACAGGACATTTGTGTCAAATTCTCAAGAATAAAAAATAAATGAAATCATGAATAAATAAATCAATGCTTGGTTTCTATGAATTTCTTCCATGCCAGTTCTGAAATTCAGTACTTCTTTTTTATTATTTTAATGAAATTGAGTATTTCTCAGTCTAATTAAGAGCAGCTGAAAAAAAATTAATGAACGATAATTTGGTTCCTTATAAACTCATGCTATTATATCATGACTACTTTTTCTATTATTTTTCTCCAGTTGACTTTCTATTTCTTAAAATTATTTTTTCTATTTTAAGAGTCTTATTGCCACCCCTACAATTTTGTACAGATACCTGTCTCCCCTATATTAGGGAAAGCACAAAGCAAATGGAACTTCTAGTTAAATTCTTCCTTTCATTAAGGTTATCTTTTATTTTCATATCCATTAAACTATTTTTCAATGTTGAGAAACACACTTCTACTTTAGAATTTCTGTTCTCTATTATTCTTTCATTTTCCTTTTATCTGTATTCTCTCTGGATCCCTCAGCTTATTAACATACCCAAATGTCAACGATCCTTAGCAAACAAATGAGCAGAAGACCCTCTTCACTTAGGGAGGCTCACCCTGGAGACCACGCCATTATTTTCACTACTAACCACCAGGGAAGCGTGTTGCCTCCGAGACCTTGGCTCACATTCAGGACTTCCCACTCTTCTCATTAGTTACTGTAGATCACTACGATGGATTTTGAAGATCCGGTAATATGATGCATTCCTGTAAGTGTGAACTCCTTTAAACCACCACTGTCAGGTGATTGAAAATTACTGTTAAACTTGTTCTTCCCAAGCACACAGTTCAATTCATCACTGTTTTCAATCTTCATTACTTATTCCTTGTAATGGCTGTCAGTTGACTGTTCTGCCCTTCTCAATTCTTAAATGTCTTTTCTTCTGTGACTTCGATGACTCCTCTTTGTGCTATTTCTTCTCCTATCCCTCTAATAGTTGTTTTTTTTTTTTAATAGGTTTTTTTTTTTTTTTCTTTCCTATTTATTCCTCTTACCCCTCCTGTCCAGACAACTGCAGGATATTTACCAAGAATACTCCTTTGTTTTCCTTCTTAAATTTTTTATACTTTTTTTTTGAGACAGATTTTTTTTTTTTTTTTAATAGAGTGCATGTGGTCACTGGAGAGATATAGAGTGAGAGAAAGTGAGAAATCCCGTCCTCCAAGGGATGATGGCCACACCACAATCCCCTCTCCTCCATTCTCCTCTGAGGATTTTGGGCACGCACACACATGCACCTGGTGTAAGTTTCAAGCTGCTGGGCCCAGGACTCAAACTGCAGTTGGCCATGTGGGAGTCCAGTGCCTTTATCATCACACCATCTGCTGGCCCCCATTTCTTACATGTTTAATGTTCTTATCTATACCTATCTTATTAATTGCATAATTATTATTACACATGAACTACCCCATCTGATAATCATAACGTTCCACTCAACTTCCTAGACATTTTCACATGAAATTTCCAGATTTACTCTATAAAATGGTAGCCACAGGCCACAAGTGGTAGTTGACCATTTGAAATGTACCAAGTCCTGGGACCAGCAGTTAGCATAATGGCTATGTCGCTGGACTCCCACGTAGTCGACTGCGGTTCGAGTCCCGGACCCGGTGGCTTAAACTCACGCCAGGCACGTGTGCGTGCGTGCCGAAGATCCCAAGAGGAGAATGGAGGAGAAGGGATTGCGGCATGGCCATTCCCTCTGGGGAGTGATTTCTCACTTTCTATCTGTCTGTCTCTGTCTGTCTGGCGAGCGCACGCGCCCTATAGCAAAAACCTCTCCAAAAAAATAAATAAATAAAAATAAATAAATAAATGTACCAAGTCCTAATTTAAATGTGTTATAATTGTATAGTGCATATTAGTTTTAAAGATAGTACAAAACCTGAGACCAACAGATGGTGTAATGGTTATGTCATTAGGAAATACATGAACTCCCATGTAGTTGACGGCAGTTCAAGTCCCAGACCTGGCATCTTAAAACTCACACCAGGCATTGTGGGTGTGTGCCCAAAATCCCGAGAGGAGAATGGAGGAGAAGGGATGTGGTGTGGCATCCGTGTGGGGTGATTTCTCGCTTTCTGTCTCTCTTTCTCGCTCTGTCACTCTGGTGAGCACACATGCCCTGTAGCAAAAGTCTCTCAACAGATAGTACAAAACCTAACATAAAATATCTAACCGTTTTTTTATATTGGTTGCATGTTAAAGTAATATTTTAGATATATTGGCCTACATAAAATACATTATTAAAAGTAATTTCAACTGCTGTCTTTTACATTTCTAAATGTGGCTCCTGGAAATATTTTTGATTTGTGCTCAATATATATTTGCATACATTAAAATGTTTAAAATGACTACTTTACAGCATGAACGACAATAGTAATACACACTTACCAATATTTTGCAATGTGCCTGACACTGCATCAAGGACTTGGCCATCATTCTCTTATTTAATGCACACAGCACTCTTGTAAATTTGGCTAGAAAATTCAAAATGAAGATGGGCTATCTTGGGACCAGCAGGTGGTGTAATGGTTATGTCACTGTACTCCCAGATAGTCAACTATAGTTCAAATCCCAGACCCAGTGGCTTAAAACTCACTCTGGGTGTGTGTGCATGCATTCTAAGCTTCTGAGAAGAGAATGGAAGAGAAGGGATTGTGGTATGGTCATCCTTCCTGGAAAATGATTTCTTGCTTTCTCTCTCTCTCTGTCTCTCTCTGGTGAGTGCACGTGCCCTATAGCAACATTCTCTTTAAAAAAAAATAAAAGATAGGATAGGGAACCAGCAGTTAGCGTAATGGCTATGTCACTGGACTTCCACATAGTCGTCCGCGGTTCGCGTCCTGGACCAGGTGGCTTAAAATTCACTCCGGGTGCGTGTGCGTGCATGCCCAAGATCCCGAGAGGAGAATGGAGGAGAAGGGATTGAGGCGTGACCATCCCCCTGGGGGGTGATTTCTCGCTTTCTGTCTCTATGTCTCTCTCTGTTTGTCTGGCGAGCGCAAACGCCCTATAGTGAAAACCTCTCCAAAAAAAAAAAAGATAGGATAGTTTTACATTTTGATTGGACAGTACTATTTGAAATAACCTAATGTATTGTCCACATTTTTTCTTAATCAAGCGTCTCCACTTGATTTTTTTCTTTTATTGAGAGAGAGAGATTTTTGGTATAGAGCATGTACACTTGCCCAAAAGACAGAGAGAGAAAGAGAGACAGAAATTAAGAAATCACCTCCCAGAGGTGATGGCCTTGCTGCAATCTCTTTTTTTCTCCATTCTCCTCTTGGGATCTTGGGTACGCACACACACACACACCCGGCGTAAGTTATAAATGGCTGGGTCCTGGACTCGAACTACCGTCAGCTACATGAGAGTCCAGTGGCCTAACCCTTACACTATCTGCTGGTTCCTTCCACTTTATTTTTGATGTTGGATGGAGGCAGCAGCTTTTTTTTTTCTGTCTCCTTTGCTTTATTTCAAGCTCTTTGATATTTCTGTCTCATAGCCCTGCCCCCACTGCATATTCTCATTCTGAACTTACATACATTTAGTCAGTCATTAAGCTTTGTCCCCCCTCCTTAAATTTTGACTCAACATTTATTTTAGTTTCTCTTCTCTATGTTCTTCACTAGAGAATTTCAGAACCAAATTTCTTAGCTTTAGAGTCCTTGTTCCTTTAAACTATCCTCCATACCTTTACCAAGTAAACTTCATTAAACATGCCCTGCTGCTATTCAAAAACTTTAGTTGTTCCCTATTGCTCTGTGGAGTGCAAATTCTTTCATCACTGCTCAAAACTATCCATCTTTTCCATTGTTATCTCTGACTGCTCTAGATAGTGGCCTTTCTTGGACTTGCTTTGTGTTCTCGGAGCTTCATAGGTTTCCCAGGACTGTCACGTGTACCTGCCTTTTCATCTCCATTTATTGAATACAATCTAGAGATTCCATCTTAAATGTTATTTTCCCCATAAATTCAGCCACAAGTAGTCACTCACAGGTCTGAATTTTGACAGCACTTTATCTTTTATGGCACTCTCACTTTTTAACTTTTTCGGGAGTATTTTATGTATTGTTCTGTTTCTACTTGAGAGGTTCTTTAAGAGAAGGAGTCATATTTCTCTTTTTTAAAAGGTTTTCGTTATAGACACATACACTTGCCAGAGAGACAGTGAGAGGGAAAGAAGAAGTCACTCCCCAGAAGGGATGGCCACTCTGCAATCCCTTCTTCTCCATCCTCTTGGGATCTTGGGCACACATGCACATGTGCCTGGCATGATTTTCAATCCACTGGGTCTGGACCTTGAACCATGGTCGGCCATGTGGGAGTCCAGTGCCTTAATCACTACATCACCTGCTGGCCCCCCCAGGAGTCATATTTTAATCATGTTTATACAGATCCTCAAGTAGCTAATGTGATGTCTACCATGACTGGTGCTCAAAAAATTTTTTTATTAGATAAATAAATGTGTGAATGAATTAAAGAGTAATAATGGAGTCAGATCCTTTCTAAAATTAATAATTTATTTTTTGGAAATTTTCCTCCTTGTAAGAGTAATAGCCAAGTTTTTAGTTATTCACTTTTGTCTTATTCTCCCAATGTAATATGCAAATCATTTGCTTTAACAAAGGAAGTATTTAATTCACCTATGAAAATGCTTAAGACAGCCAAAGGGGGACATACTAAGAATCAATGAGAGCTGCTTCATCTGTATCTTTTTAACATCATCTGTCTCCCAAGGTACTAGATGAATCTAAATTCCATCCAAATATTGCTGGTCTGCAGCAGTAAGATGCTTCAATGGCAATTTTAGACAGATTGAACATATTCCACTTAGACAATTTAGTTGCGAGAGTATTTTCTTGGTGAATAACCCTCAAGGGATTATGAACACAGTTTGATAGGTTTATTAAATAAAATTTACAAGAACCAGGAGCTTTAGTTTGAAAACTATATCAGTGAGTTGTATGTTTTGCACGTAAAAAAATGGGATGAACTCAAGTCGTACACGTTAGATGACTACTCCAGCTGACTTACAAGGAGCATCTACACAGTAAATACAAGTGATTTTTGAAAACAGTTGAGACAAATTAATATATACCTAGTACTAAAGCTGAAAATTAAGCCTAAGTGTGGTACCTTTCTAAGAAATCCTGGAGGTCAGCAGGTGGCATAGTGGTTAAGTCACTGGATTCCCACATGACCAACCATTGTTCAAGACCTAGACCTGGGGGCTTGAAAATCATACCAGGCTCCTGTGTATGCACACCCAAAGTCCCAGGAGGAGAGTAAAGGAGAGGAGATTGTGATGTGGCCATCCTCCCTCAGGGGTGATTTCTCACTTTACTCTCATTATCTCACTGTTGCGTGCATTTGCCCAGCAAAACTTCAAAAAAAAAAAAAAAGGAAAAAGAAACCCTGTCCTGAGAATCAGATTTTAAGATTCTAGGCCCAAGCTCCCAAATTATAAAATAAAATTAAATGTCTTTGGTCATTTGACAGGGCTCTTTTAATGAATATTACTATCATTAAACAGTCCTGAAAAAAAGTTTTGCTATTTGCATGTGCTGGTAGGTATACAAAATAATACCTGGAGTTTGTGCCTTACATAATTATACCTGTATCCACATAATTGAAGATTCAAACTTAGTGGTAAAATAAGTGTTCTTAAAGTATGTTTGTGAAAAATCGCACATGTAATACTATGAAATGGCATAGGTGTACCATAATGAACGAAATTCATTTTGAGCTAAAAAGAAAATTTTATATTATCTGTTTCTAAATCCTTCACTTAACAAAAGGGGAAAGAGAAGGATAGAAAGAGTAGGGCCATCCTCTGTAAAGATAATTTTTCAAAACTAGACATCTAGGTATTTGGCCAAGCTGGGATAGCAACCTGTGTAATCTGCTTCCCGGTTGGCTGGTTAGGGAACTTTTACAAGTAAAAAACTGTTGTTTTCAAAGGTTGTGATACGATGAAGAATATCAATATAGCTTTAAAGGTGAAAAAGTGTCTTGGGAAGCTAAAGAAAAATGTAGAGAAATGCAATCAAACTTCCTGACTCCAATGATTCATACACAATTTAACAGGAAATTAATTATGAATTCCAGAAAAATCCCTTTCATTTCACCAAATAATTATAGTCATCACTAGGTCCAAATATCTTTAACTAAGAGATTTATTCTTTAGTGTTATTTAAAAAAATAACGTAGCTTATGTCACCATGGGGATAAAAGTTAATTAAATTCAAATCAATATGCATTATAATATCCTACTATATTTAAAGCAGTATTCTTAGTAAGTTTCAGGATATAAATACAAAAATAATATCTAATGTCTATGCTATCATTATTCTTCATTATAAAATTTCTAGCTATGGATTTCATTCTACCTCCACACCTGTGAATGTAACCTTATTAGGAATAAGATCTTTGTGCATCCAATCACAACTAGATTAGGTCATTAGGATTGGCCCTAATCCCAGAGGACTATTATCCTTATAAGAAGATGAAAATGTCACGTGATAACACAGGCTCACAGGGAGAATGCCACATGATGACAGAGACTGGAGTGATGCGATAGCAAGCCAAGGAATGCCCAGGAAAGGATCTATGGCCACTTCTAGAGGTTGGGAAGAAACAAGGAATGGTTTCATCCAGAATCTCAGAGGGAGCGTGGCCTGATAACACAAGTCCCTAGACTTCTAACCTCTAGAGCTGTGAGAGAATAGATTTTCTGTTGTGATACTTTATTAGGGCAAACCGGAAAGCGAAAACATTCTTGTTCATAAATTATCAAACTTTAAGTCATTCAGGACCTGACCTCATTTGAGTTTACATATCCAAAAATCATGACAAACAAGATTTCAGGGATGGAAATAAGAGGCACACATGGTGGCTTGAAGTCGAGTAGAATTTGACACCGTTCTTGGTGTTGGCTATGGAAAGTGGACAGAGGCACCAGAGGAGAGCAGGACAGCTCTTTCCTGAAAGTGAGCCCTGCAGCTGAAATCAAATGAGCTACGTTCTTTAACTTACTCATCTCCATAACTCTAGGAAGAGAAATATTAATAGAATTTGCTTATGTTTTGTTACCACTATTCTAAAGAGAAAGATAAAAATTATACAATTTGGGTCACTCACATCAATACAAATGTATTGTTTCCATGTTATTAGATATTAAGGATGTTGGACAATAGGTGAGAGAAATAGGGAGAGGAAATGCATAATTACATTGAGAATACACAAGCCTATGATCTTCTTATCACCTGAATGTTTGGACTGACAAAGGACCGTGGACAACTCCTGTCAGCACTGAATATAAGTTATAAAGCTCTGTGTACCTGAAGCTCATATCCGATTCCTTCTTGGTAACTCAATGGAGTTACGTAGAGAGTAATCAATGAGCCAAGGAGAAAACCTGTCAGAGTCATGACAAATCCAGACGTTTGTGAATTACACACTTTTAAGAAGATTCCATTTTCGCAATTGTTTTCTGGTAAATATTTTAATCTTATCATTTAATCCTTTTTAAATAATAAAAACTCACACTTACTATGTGGTTTTCATAGGCCAAGAACAAAGTACTTTATATGAATGAAATTTTCAAAACTATCCTCTGATGTGCTTTGGCAGATGATGAAACAAGAGTGGTAAAATAACTTGCCCAGAATCAAACACCTTAGAACAGCTAAAGAAGATTCCTCTGTAATTTTTCTCTGGACCTTGTGTACTGAGCTGGATGTTATATATTGCTAAATATCAAAATTCTATGTAGTTACTTTCCCTGACATCTGTTTTTCCAGCCAAATACCCATCTTCATATATATATGTATATATATATATGTCTATATGTGTGTGTTTATGTGTGCATGTGTGATTTTTTAAATAAAAACTAAACAATTTTAATTGTTCAATAAGCCAGAGCAATAGAAGTAGTTTATGATTCATTTACTCTCATCTACCATTTTTTCTGGCCATAAGTTGTTGGTGACATCACCTTCTTTGTTGCCTTCTCTGCAAGCCTCCTTCCACATTTAAATCATAAAATCCTCAAGTGGAACTCTTACCGTCTTGACATGACATCATTCTGTACTGCTATGGAAACTCTTTTGTATCTGACAGAACCATGTCATGCTTGCTGTTAATGTTCCCATGATGCTCGTTTTGTTTAATGTGTAAGCGGTCATTAAAAAGTTCATGGGGGACCAGCAGTTGGTGTAATGGCAATGTCACTGGATTCCCATGTAGTCGACAGTGGTTCGAGTCCCAGACCCGGTGGCTTAAACTCATGCCAGGCGTGTATGAGTGCATGCCCAAGATCCCGAGAGGAGAAGGGATTGTGGCATGGCCATCCTCCCTGGGGGTTGATTTCTAGCTTTCTCTCTCTCTCTCTCTCTCTCTCTCTGTATTTCTTGTGAGTGCACACACCCCATAGCAAAAACCTCTCCAAAAAAAAGAAAAGAAAAGAAAAAGACAAGTTCACGGAAAATGCATATTATAAAAATATGCATGGATTTCAAATGTTTTTTGCACCAAAATAAACTCCCACTTTCATTCTATTTTTTCTATGAGCCTTTTGAAGCTCCTTTATATATCTTATTAAGTTATATTATCTAAGTTCTAAGAATATCAAATGGATGCTATATTGTTCAAAATCTACGTTGAAATAAACAAATGATATATTTACCATTGTTTTGTCACTACCTTCCATTATTTACTTAATGTTTCTCCATATTTGATGGTATTTCCCAAATTCATTCAATCTTCTAAGGAAAATCTTAAAAATCATTTCACTTGGTAACTCTTTTCCCAACTTTATTTACTTTCATAATAGGATTCAAATGTGAATATGTGAATATAATGGACATTTTCTAGGTAATAGATTTTTTATTACCTCCTCAAAAAGTGATCATTTGGAAATATATGTGTAAATATTTTTCCCTCTTTTTCATTCTCTGTAATAAAATATGCATTCTCTTGAACTATAGGAGGTGATAGCCTGGGGAAATAAGTTGTCCCAGCAAAAGCAAAGGTTGTTTAGCTCAACAGGTCTGTCTGAGTGTCAGTAATTATCTAAGACATCTATGAGCTAAGAGGGCTCCCATTTATCTTCAAAACATTATCTTGAAGCTGAGGACAGAGAATGTCAGCAGCTGTCAATGTATTTACTAATTAAAATGAAGTTATCTCTACCTGTCTAAAACAATGCATTTTTTCCAAAATCCATAAGGAGACGCATTTTAATAACGAAACAATCACTCCATTTTTTTCTCAATCCTCTTAACTCAGCCAGTAAGTTCTTTGAAATCCTTTTCTTTCTTACTTTCTTTCTTTTCCTTGTTTTTGTTTTTGTTTTGTTATAGGGCATGCACACTCACCAGAGAGAAGACAAACAAGGGTAAGGGCAGGAAGGTGAGAAATCACAGTCATTGGAAATAGTCTTGCTGCAATCCCTTCTCTTCCATTCTCCTCTCAGGATTTTGAGCATGCGTGCACATGCCCAGAGTGTTTTCCAAGCCAAACTCAAACTATGTAGCTGGCCATGTGAGATTCAGCTTAACCTCCATACCGCCATACCATCTGCTGGCCCCATTCACTCCTTTTCAAAAGATCTTGTGCTCTAAACACTTAGATAGAAAAGAAATGATGATTCCTATGGAATCACTGCCTTGAAGGACATTCGGTATTTTTATGATAGGTGTCCTTGAGGGACATTTGGTATTTTTATGGTAGGTGTCTGAGAAAAATGAGATTCGTCTAAAGGCCTTGTGAATACTGGTTAGACTTTCTCTCATTTAGTTCTATGTACATTTTATATTTACTGGAGAACTTAAATTCCTTTTTCTCCCTACTCTGAAGAAATGTATTGTGGAGTTTCTGTCTTCTTGGCCTCCTAGAAACCCCCATATTCTCAGTTTCTATATTTGCAAAGATTTTGAAATGGAGCAATAAGAGGGCATGGCTACAGGTGAACAGTAGAAGCTTTGGTAGAGCTCCTCTGCTTTGGTCAGGGAGTGTGACTAAGAGGATAGCAGATTTTTAATCTGTACCTTGGCAACATTGCTCAGGAGTTCAGCTTTACTCTTGTCATTTGAGAGACTGAAGCAGAACACTGAATACTTTTTGTAATTACCATAAATGAAGTTCTAAATCTCCTAAAGACTTGACACATCATGAAAGCCCTGCCTCTGTGAACTTTTCAGTATATAAAAAGGAGAGTCAGAAAAACATCCAATAAAGTGGGTAATAATTATTGTGTGAAGTCTAGATTGGCATTTTTTTTTTTTTTACTACAAAATGTCTGCTAATACTAGACTAGGTCAACACTTCAATAGCTCATATTTAGATGAACAATTCCCAGGTCTTTAAAAATCTAACACTGTCAACCTAATACTTATTGGCCATTTACTTTGTGTGAAGCTCCATGCTATGCAATTTGAGGGAATAAAGAGAGAAATAAGAGGAGCCGTGCTCTCAAGAAGGTATTATCTGTTTGAATTGTCAATGTCTCTGTCACAGTACGCTCCTCAGGACTTCTGAAAAGACTCCATGCTGTGACTTCTCAGTCACTTTAACATTAAAGTAAACTAAATATAATTCATCTTGGTTTTTTAAATCTTATTTAGACTTTCACAATGATCTTCGAAATAACTGGAATTACCAGTCATTATAACTGGGTATCAGAAACCATGACTTAAATATGTCATAAACAATATTTAATATGTAAATATGTTTTTGAAGTTAATTTTGCACATTTTCCTAACAATGACCAATGATTTTGATATTGATGCTATGACACTGAGAAATCTAATAATAGATTCTAATGGATGAAAACTATGAAAGTAATCAACATCATAAAGAAATGTTATTTTGATTTGAAAAATGGGCAGCCTACCTCTGAGCATGTGTAGTTACTCTCAAGTAATCAGAATACTTTATTAGACTGAATATTTAATTCTTGGAATAGGCCTGAAGGAGGCTCAACATTTTTGTTATCTAATTATAAGTTTTCGTTTTTGCCCAAATAGTCCATTGTTGCTAATTTTCTCAGCGTAAATATTGTTTGAATTAACAAAATAAAGACGTTGGTTTTATTTTCCATTATCTCAGTGTCTAAAATCCAGAATAAGCCGGAAAAAAAGAAATGTGAAAATCACTTTACTTACAGATGCTGGTCATGTAGTCCACATTTTTTTCTATGTTTGTCTTCTAGTCCTTTTCATAACTGGCAGATAATCTTGTAATTATTCAAAAAGTTCTGAATAAAGAACAGCATACCATGCTTCATAAAGCATCATAAAGACTAGCATATCATGCTTTAGCAGTTTCACAGTCATTTATTAATTTAATAATATCAAGATTAGAGATTCCCGAGAAATCATCTAACTAATTCTACTTGAAGGAGTCTGCAGGGAGGGTAGGACAAGAGAGAAACAAGGCAAATTACACTTTCAGAATCTCTTGTGGTTTTCATTATTCAAGGAACAGTGAGGAAGACATGGTATAAGGAAAGAATATATTGTTTAAACATTTTTAATGAAAACATAGATAATTAAATCTTAAATCTACTTATGGTAGAATGTAAGGGCAGTAACTTTTCCTGCCTAAAATGTCCATCAGGCTACAGAAAAGGTGTTTATAACAGAATAGAACAGAACATATTTACTGATATTAATATAACATAGTAAGTATGCTTCCATGAATCATTATGGATATCAATCATTATGGAATCATTATGGATATTAAATTTAAATTTAACATTGTTCTGATAAGAATACAATGTTTTGGTTTTTCTATTCAGCCATGATGTCAGAGCACGAAATGAGTTTGCTTTCAGGAGATTTTTTTTTTTAGAGAGTTGATTTTTTTTTTTTTTTTTTTTTTTTACTATAGGGCGTGTTCGCTCACCAGATAGAGGCAGAGAGACAGAAAGCAAGAAATCACCTCCCAGGGGGGATGGTCATGCCACAATCCCTTCTCCTCCATTCTCTTCTCAGGATCTTGGGCACGCACGCACACGCGCCTGGTGTGAGTTTTAAGCCACTGGGTCCGGAATGCAAACCGCGGTCGACTATATGGGAGTCCAGAGACACAGCCATTACGCTAACTGCTGGTCCCAGGAGATTTTAATTTTATTTCCTTTAGGATATCTTGAAAACTTAGTAAATGTCATTAAGTATCTGGATACTTCTTCAGAATATAACTTTGTTGAGTTTTTTTAGAGCAAAGTTGTCTGTGAGATGTTTTATAGCGGGAAGAGTTCTAGAACTGGAATGGCTTACGTCCAACTTTTAGATCTCTTAATAACTGCAAAGTTAGGAATATACTAATTTCTTTAGGTATTCGGCCCATTTTCCTGAACACAATGGTATTATTTGTTTCTTGTAATATTAATCATAACATAATGCACCCAAATCACTTTGCGAACTGAAATGCATTGCATAGTTAGACATTATTGTAGCACAGTCTGCGTTTACATTGCTAAAGAAAAATTGCACTGGACATTTGTTCAAATGACAAAGAAAACTATTCAAACTAATGCAATAGGGGTCAAGACTTTTGCAATGGGAGAGAGATTGAATTCACCTCTCCTGAAACAAAATGCAGGATGAGTTTTCAATGCTGGTCAACCTAACAGAAAGTACTGGAGGATGTCAGGAAGAAAGTTAATCAAGGTGATTAGCCCTTCTGTGTTTGGTAATTGTTACCTGTTGAAGTTAGTTTCTTTTAGTCCACTTTTCTGTCACTAATAACTTAATACTACACTGCGTAATTGATAAAGCACAATGATTTATTTAGCTCGTTGTTTTGGCGATTCCAGGACAAGTGGCTATATCCCGTGAGGGTTTTCTCGTTGGTGGGGACTGTCTGCAGAGTCCAAAGGTTCTGCAGGGCATAGCAATGCAAGGGACAGAGCCAAGAGCCAGTGTGTCTGTGTCTGCCCCATTGCCTGTCCCTATCACCCCACTATGATTCATCATGGAGGTCCCACCGTGGTGGCCATATATAATCTTTCTCATCTCCCCAAAATTGCATCTTTCAACATCATAGTCATGCTACATTATCACCTTCTGAATCCCATCACAATAAAATTTCAACACATGAATCTGGGGGCCATGTTCAAATCGTGCAATTTCTACATTCTCCACAGAGACTGAGAGACAGCAGTTCTATTTTTTTATGATTACATTTTAAGGCAAGAATATACAAGAAGATTTATATCGCAAAGAGGCAGAGAAATAATTGCAAGTTTTCTAAAACAAATGCTATAATAATAAAAAAAGGAAGGTTAGGGACCGCCAGTCAGGAAAAGTCTCTATAAAGTTTAGTCAAGCTAGGATGCTTTGGTCCACGTGTGTAAAGATAGTAAAATTCTATGGGTAAAACCAAACATCTATATCAGTTGTCTCAAATTTATCTTTTCTTCCTTATTCCTGTTCACTGCAACATTTAGCCATCATTAGTACTATACTCTAAAACTCATTTTTTGGCATTGGAGTTATAAATCATAGTTGATGATAGACAGATACATTTAAAAAAATGACAGGAACTTTTGCAGTAGTTTTATTCCCACTGAAATTCATTGATGTAAAATCCAGATGAACTTACATGGTGATCAACATATATAGGCTCTGTTCCTTGATTTAAGGAAATTGCGTAGGGTGAAGCACATGATATTGATGACAAATTCCTTCAGACATTGCTGCCAGGACTGGACTTACTTATGCGGAGGCACATGCCTCTAGACAGCTTGATTTTTCCTGGGTCCTTGTTCTGTGGTTCTGTCTGGGGAAGTATTTGACCTTCCTGATCCTTTTTTCAATGGGCATGCATTTTGATTGCATGGCTGAACTCAGAGTTGCCTAATAGCACTTGTTTAATATGTCAGGCCTGTACTTTGATCATGTTAAAATGTTTAATCTTGACAGTATTTTCTAATATAGCCAGTGACCTGAGCACTCATTGATTTAGTGAATAATGAGATTCAGAGTTTAAATTCCCATAATTCACAATAGTGAGAAAATGAATAATTTGCTTCATATCTCAGTGTTATAACACTACCACCACACACATGAAATTTGCTTTTTACAACAGCCTTGCATGTTTAGTAAATCTTGACCACATTTTAATTAAAATTAAACAGGGTGAGAGAGATTATGTGAAGTGTAAAAATGTGCACAGAGGGTGAGATTCAGACAGGGGCCTGCAAGTACATTCTAGAGGGCAAAGAAACAGCCTGGTTTATTGGCGACTATACAAACTTTAGAAACATACAAGACTTTCCCTGCAAGCTCCTTACTGCTTAACTAGCTCTACTTAAATTAATCCAAAAGCTAGCAATGTGTTTGTCATTTGTAAATGAGATGCTGTGAACTTAGATGAAAAATCTCATGAATGTCTTATGTACTATATATGTACATATACGACGGGGACTTCATCGATAAATATTGCCATCTCACTTTCTATCACATTCTCCTCTTCTCTCCACTGGTTGTGAACCCATTGTTCTTTCTATCACACCATACGTTTTTGCTAAAAATGAGATCATTTAAAATCATCTCTATTCACATATAATTTATACACAATTACATTGACCTATTTTAACAGTATGATGAGCTTTGATAGACACACACAGTAAGTAGTTTAACTACTGCTCCAATCGAGATGCAATGACAGCATTTCACTGTGATCATGAATGTCCTCATTCCTCGTTTCCAATAATCTCCACCCCCAGCTTCAGTAGCTGGTAGTCTTATAGTTCTGCCTTTTCCAGATAACCACACACATGGAATCACACAGTACATAGACTTTTTTTTAATATTCGATTTTTTCCATGATATAATATTCAAATTTTTATTTTAGATTTACTCGTGTTGGTGCATACATCAGTACTTGGTTTCTTGTTATTGCAAAATAGAGATGTATTTCTTTATTTTCTTGATGATATTAGATATTTTGTAGGATTTGTCTGTTGCGAATAAAACTACCTTAAATATTTGAATACAAATCTCTATGAGAACCTGTGACTTCATTTTTCTTGATTACATGCCCATGTATGGAAGACTGGGTTATAGAGTAAGTGGATAATTAATCTTATTAAAAATTTCCAAACTGTTTTCGGAAGTGGCTATAAGCCCTAGCATTCCTCGCAGTAGTGTTTCAGCCTTCCGGGTTCTGTACACCCTCCCTAGCATTTGACGTTGTCAGTCACTTCCCTTTAGCCATTCGGGGGAATGTCTGCTATCGTACTGAGGTTTTGTTTTGTATTTCCAAACTGCCTGTCACTATTGAGCAGCATGTTATGTGCCTCCAGGCCCTTGTTGAACAGATTTTGAGCCCATCTGTATATGAGCTCTTTATTGTACTTGATCTGTAAATTTATTTTTTTCTCCAGTGTGGCACTGCCTTCATAACATTAACTTTGTGACAAGACTTGCAATAAAGCAGTGCAAGTCTCCCAACTTTTCATGATTATTTTGGCTACTTGAAAAGCCTTATGTTTTCCCAAGAAATCTAGGAAGCAACTTACCAATGTCTATAAAAAAGCTTACTGAGATTTTCACTGGATAATATTCAATATACATATAAATTGGGGTATAACTAGCTTAAAATGTTGAGATTTCAGATCCATTAACAAGGTATATTCTTCACTTATTTTGATCTTTAATTTCTTTGAACAATATGTATAGTTTTAGCATCATGTCATACATATTTTGTTAAATATATATTTATATATGTTTGTATTATTAAAGATGTCATGCTTTTGATAGTATTGTTTTCTTATTCATAAGTTTTTACTAGTACATAAAAATGAAGTTGAATTTTGTTTATTGACATTATATACTATGCATTTACTAAAAACACTATGTGTTCTACAAGATTTTGGAGTTTATCTTTTGATATTCAACAAAGAAAACCATGACATGTTTTGACAAAGATTTCCCTTCCAATATGTCTTCTAGTTCTTTTTCTTGATTTACTGATTTACGGCTTCTATTTGAATATACGTGGTGAGAGTCATTCCTGCCTAGTTTCTGATCTTAAGATGGAACTATTCAATCTTTCCCACTAATAAGAAACGAGTAATCTGTGTGTGTTGTGGGGACTGGAGGGTGTTGGGAGAGTCTCTTTTTCAGGTTGAAGTAGTTCCACACTATTTCTTTGGTGAGAGTAGTCTTTAATACGTTTATCATGGGGTGAGGCATTAAGTTTTGTCAGTGGTCTTTAAGCATTTATTGATATTGTCATATGACTTCCTATTTTTGTCATTTTAAAATTATGATTATTCATTTTTTTACAATGGAACGTGGGCATGTGACAGAGAGAGAAAGAAGTGCCATTGAATTGACAGGGTCTCATCATGCTGTGATCACCCTCCCCTGCTCTTCGGCTTCTCAGAATCCTGGCCACCTGTGCAAGCACCGGAGTGTTTTCTAGCTGACCTGGGAATCCAAACCTGTGGTCTTCCCTCTGGCTTCTGGGCTCACAGAGCAGGTGTGTTATCACTGCACCACACTGACTGGGTCTATTTCTGTTTGTTAATGAGCGAAAACACACTAATCATTTTTCAGATAATAAACCATAGCCCAGCTGTGTACTAGTAGTAGTACTACTAGAATGAATGAATGCTGGAGCCAGGTGAGAGGCCTGGGGCTCAGATCCTTGCTCAGTCTGAAGGTATCAGGTCTGACCATGGGCTAGCTGGAAGACTAGGAGTGGGAGGTGGGCAGATTGTAGCACAGTCAGATCCTGTTGAAGATCCATGTCTCTCTCTCTTTCTCATAAAAATAATTAGAAATAAACTCAAAAATAATTAAACAAATTTTGCATTCGCAAATGAAATTTACGTGACCATGAAGAACTATCCTTTTATTTTCTTGCTGTCAGGTTGACTTCCTTATGTATTTTTGAGTAGTACCTTTTGTTGAATGCATAGTTTGGAAATATTTTCTCCCGTGCTATAGATTGTTTCTTCACTCTTCTGATTGTTTCTTTAGCTCCCAGACATGTTTCGTTTGATATAACCCCATTTGTCTAATTTAGATTTTGTTGCCTATATGTTGCTTTATACAGAGTTCAATTTATTTATTCTATAATTTATGGAAAGAAGAGTGTTAAAATTTCCATGTTTAATTTGAATGTATCAATAACAATTTTTTTAGTATTTTTTGTGTGTTTAATTTTGCATCATTTCTATTTTTATGCATTATCTAATCTGTTGTTATTCTCATTCAATATGTCTCTTTTCAGATATTGTATTTTTAAATTAATTTTTTTTCAGTTTTACCATACTTTATCTTTCTCCCCTCATCATCTTCATATGTTCCCTTACAATCTTGAACACAGGGAGTATATTTATAAGGGCATTTTAATGTACACTTTTGCAAATTCTTTCTTATCTGTTATTTTGGGGTCTTTTTCTATTGATGGACTTTCCTTCTAGTAATGAGTCACATCTTTATCATATGCTTCCTGACTGTTGGTTTGATGATATACATAATTAGTTTAAAATGGTTGGTCTTGGGATTTTGTCATATTTCTTTGAAAAGTATTAGTTTTTTTTTTCTTTTTTTCTTTTTTTTTTTTTTTTTTGCTATAGGTAAAATGAGAAGTCACCTCCCAGGGAGATGGCCATGTGACAATCCCCTGTCCTCCATTCTCCTCTCATGACTTTGGGCCGACATGCATGAGTGCCTGGTGTAATTTTCAAGCTCCCATGTCCAGGACTCAAATCACTCACTCTGCCATGTGGGAGGCAGTGCCTCAATGTCCATACCACCTGCTGGGCCCAAGATTAGGTCTTTCTAGCAGTTATTTAAGGTATTTGTGTATTAATCTGATTATTTTGAGGTTTTCTTCTGGAGTGTTTTAGATTGATTCCAGAATAACCTTTAATCTAAGGTCTCTTTAATTCTACATAGAAGGCATGGCAGGTCTAGGTCCACAGTAAATTTTATATTCCTCAGGTATTTTCACTGTGGCTGGAAGGAACTTGAGCAATTTCCTGTTCTGTGTGAGCCCTTGGCATTGTTCATCTTCTAACTCTTTCCTCATTGTTTTCTCTTCAAAAGTTGTTTTTATCCAGTGACATCGAGCATAACTCTGTGCATGGATGGACTGATACTAAGTGAAAGATTCAAGCGATTCTTTATGCAAATTTCTGGGTCCTTTTCCTTCTATATTTCCCTCCTCTCAGGCTTTCTGTCCTGAATATATTAGTCAGTTTTTCCGTATTGAATTCTGCACTCCAACCATTAGATACAGGCACAAAACTTAGTTAATTACACAGCTCACTTCATTTCTGTCTTTCTTTTAATTTTTTTAGGAGTTACATCCAAATGCTGACTGTTTTCCACTGTTTGAAAATAGTTATGCAGTCTAAACAGGCATAATTGACTGTTAAACCACTCTCTGCTACTCAAAATAAATACTGCTTCTGATGACACAGAACAAGCCTTCTTTTCTTTTAGCATTTTTCTTGTCTACTATCAATACTTTCAGAAACCATACTATGGTTCTCATGTGAACTTTTCCATGAGGGTTGCTCTCATAGAGTAAGATAAAAAGTAGTCATAACTGGTTCAATGCTCTTCTGAACTAAGAAAAATATTTTAAGAAATTTCTAAATTATAGTGATATTTATTCTGATTTTAGAGGTACTGCATTTCTTTGAAATAATAAAGATCTGTCTTTCAATCTTACTTTCTGTCCTGATGACCACAGAAAATAATTTTTATGAAGGTCAAATTTCTATCCATAAACATATTAATAATATTTACTTTGAGGGATATTTGTTAAGATTAAATGGTGTTACATTAAATGTTCGATAAATGTTAAATTTTGTCCATTAATCCTCAATAGCTTTCTTAAAATACTGATACAATACTCAGAATTTTACAGACAAATTCTCTTATTACAGAAAAAATACTGAACTCCAAAGGAAATAACTTGCCTATAGTTATATAGACACAATGTTCAACTCAGAACTAGAATTCCAGTGGAGCACCTAATCTAGCACGCTCTCCTCCAAATCATGGTGGTTCTCACTGGAGACAGTCAAGAAAAGTGATTTAGAGAAATACATTGGAGTAGAAAACATAAGCGGTCTTCAAAAAGTTCACAGAAAATGCACATTATAAAAAATTTCTTATGGATCTGAAATTTTTTTGTGTCCCCAGATAAACTTATACTAAGTTATTATAACACATCCTTGCATGATTATTTGAGACACTTAAGGAAGATAAGGCATCACTCTGAAAGTTTGAAAAGAGCTCCTATCAGAGGATATGAATTCTAAAATCAAACTAAAACAAACATCAAATTTACAGTGAAGCTTAGGTAGAAGAATGGTAAAATCATTGATACGTTACAAGATGTTCGTGGAAACGTTGCCCTAAATAAATTAACAATTTAAAAATAGTTAATTCAGGGGTACCAGCAGATGGCATACTGGTTACATTACTGGACTCCCAAGTAGTCAACCATGGTTCGAGTCCCAGATCCGGCAGCTTAAAACACATGCCAGGCACATGGGTGTGCATGTCCAAAATCCCAAGAGGAGAAAGGAGAAAAAGGGATTGTAGTGTGGCCATCCCCCCTAGGGGTTGATTTCTCTCTTTCTGTCTCTCTGTCTGGTGAGTGCATGCGATCTATAGCAAAAATCTCTCAAAAGAAAAAAAAAAATTGGTTCAATCAGGGCCAGGAGGTGGTGTGGTAGTTAAGGTATTGAATTCCCACATGGCTTGCTGTGGTTTGAATCCTGGACCCAGTGGCTTGGAAATCATGCCAAGTGCATGTGTGCGTGTGCCCAAAATCCTGGGAGGAGAATGGAGGAAAAGAGATTGTGGCATGGCCATTCCCCCTGGGGAGTGATTTCTCATTTTCCCTCTCTTTTTCTCTCCCTGGCAAGTACATGCACCTTCTTGCAAAACCCTAAAAAAGAAAAAAAGAAAAGAAAAAAAGAAGGGTAATTGCAGATTAAAGATTAACAGCTGAAACAATAGCCAACCCCATAAATATCTCAATTCTGACTCAAAACATTATAGCTGAGCAAACTTTCTGCTCAATGGTTACCAAAACAATTGTGCCCAGATCAGCCGCAAACAAGATCAGAGCTCTCAATGGAAATTTTAAACAAGTGAGTCAAGTTCCTGAAGTATTTCTTTGAAGGACTCTAACTGATGACACATGGTTTTACTAGTATGATCCTGAACACAAAGCACAAGACATGGCTACCAAAAGGTGGTCCAGTCAGAGCAAAAATAGACCAACTGCAAAGTTTATGGCAATAGTTTTAGGAATGCTTGAGGTATTTTGCCTGTTGTCTTTCTAGAGGGCCAAAGAGCAGTAATATTTGCTTATTGTGAGAGTATTTTGAGAAAGTTAGTTGAAAGTTTGTTAGAAAAATGTTTGTGAAAACTTAACCAGAATTGTTCTCACCACCACAATGTTACTGTTTGTATCTCTCATCAACAAAGACAATTTTGGAAGAGTTTTGATGGAAAATCATTAGACATCCTTTTCTTTTCTTATCTTTTTTTTTTTTTTTTTTTTTTTTTTAAGGTTTTTGCCATAGGGCACGTGTGCACACCAGGGGAGACAAAGATGAATGAAGGAAAGTGAGAAATCACTCCTTAGGGGGGATGGCCATGCTTCAATCCCTTCTCCTCCAGTCTCCTCTTGAGATTTTGGGCATGCATGTACATGTGCCCAGCATGATTTTCAAGTCATCACGTCCAGGACTTGAACTGTGGTCAGCCATGGGGGAGTCTAATGCCTTAACCCTCACACCACTTGCTGGCCCCTAGGCATTTATTTTGTAGTCCTGATTTGGCTCCTTCTGACTTCTTGTTTCCTAATTAAAAAATAAAACAAAAACTTTGAAGTCACCCATTTTTCATTAGTTAATTATGTAAAAGAAAGAATTCTCTTATCTGAGAGTTCATAATACTTTTTAATTCAGAATTTTTCCAAAGTCAAATTTTCAGGGTGTAAACTTGATCTTGAAATATTTTTGTTGTTTATCATGATCAAGAATATTTGTAATCACTACTGTGTTGTGCTGCATAGTCTTAGACTGGGCCAGGAGGGCACATGTAAGGCATCCTTAGCTAACTAT